>CM035163.1:32911646-33306692 GCA_020205615.1 Panax quinquefolius
GTTACTTGTTAATCTGAATTTTATTTTGATTTTTACTTCAGGTGTGTATTTGGTGTTGGAATCAAATAATTAAGGGAGATAATTAAGGGAGGTCTATTGACCGTATATGTATGTTCTTCAAGAGCTAATTCTCATAAAATATGTTCATTTAGAACTTGTTTTCTTCGTCGGTATTAGTTCAGCACATTTGCATCATATTAATGATTACATGGTCAACATTTTGACGGTAGCAGTCTACGCAATATCTTCCATCAAGCATCAAGTCTATTTAATACAGTCCATGACCTATGCCAATACTCTTCATATTTTATGCTTGGTTTAGATCTTGCGGTACAACAAATAACCGCTACATGTGCAGGACTCCCGACATGTCTGCAATTCATCACGACACTTCTTCTGATCTCAAAGTGGTTGGTACCAAGCTAAAGGATATCTTAGAGGTAAAGTTCCCTGTATTCATTGACGTGCAAGTCTTTTACATCTTCAAGGACAGATGTTCAAATGGTCTCTCATTCTTTTTCCACTTTTACGCAGTTCTAGAGAGCAATTGAACCTAGCGAAATTTTGTGCTTTTTGATTCCTTGACATATTTTCTGTACGTGTGACAGATAACCGGTACTTAACTCTGAAGACGAGGAAAGTAATTGTTGAAATCTGTGATATTGTTGCCACTCGCGGGGCTCGCGTTTCTGCTGCCGGGATCCTAGGCATCCTCAAGAAATTGGGAAGAGATGTAGTGAAGGAGGGGGAGAAGCAGACGACGGTAATATCAGTAGATGGTGGGTTGTTTGAGCACTACACCAAATTCAGAATTAGTATGGAAAGTAGTTTGAAGGAATTGCTTGGAGAGGTTGGAGAAAGCATCGTCATTGAGCATTCCAATGATGGCTCAGGCATTGGAGCTGCCCTCCTCGCAGCCTCTCACTCGCAGTACCTGGAAGTTGAGGAGCCTTAACCTGGATATAGATGAGTTATTTAAAATGAGAGAAGCTTCATAGGAGGAATTAGTTTTTTTCTTCCCCCTATAAACCTTTAAGTCAAGAGATGATGCCGATAAATCCTTTGATTTATGGCTTGTAACCAAGCCATAGATTAAATACGCTGTTAGGGAGCGGTCCAAGGTTTTGCAGAAAATCTTGATGACAAGGCCTGCCTGCCTTGCCCTTTAAAGGCTTGAACTGGGTTGGCAGGCACTGATGCAAGTTCATTTCCTTAAAAAATAGAGAAATAAAGTGTGGGATTGTGGGTGTATAATATTGTTAATTAAAGTTCTCTCGGATATCTTGATGCAAATAAAACAGACTGTCGAGGGTTAATACACTTGGCTACCTCCAGCCTGGACTTACCGGGTGTGTATTTGGTGTTGGAATCAAATAATTAAGGAAGAGGGGTGAGGGTGGAGATAATTAATTCCCTTGATAGATACTGATTTTCTTTACTTCCTCTACTGAGCAAAATCTTATGGTCTTCTGTAGCTCTTGCAGCACAAGGAATTTTTTGGTCAGTATGGTAAGGTCTCTAAGGTTTCCCTATCTCGGACGGCAGGCGGGGCTATTCAGCAGTTTGTTAATGACAGCTGTAGTGTGTAAGTTGGCAGTTTTTTGAATTATGCAGTTGCCTATTAGATGTGGCATTGGTTATTATGATTTATGACGCTTGATTTGAAAATTACCAGAGTTGTTTCTACTGTTGAGCACAATTTCTCCACCTCTATATGCTTGACTGTTGAAAATAAGTTTATTTATCTATATGTATTTCTATAGTATAATATTTTTGTGTCCAAAGTTATCGAACTGGAGTAGAGCAACCTCTAGTCAGTTGGTCTGTTATCCAGTTGGATCTTTATTTTAAAAAGTTATTGGAGTTGAATATGTGACAGATTTTTACTGCGAGCATACGCATTAATTAATTACTCATATATTTGTATTAATGTACACTCCAAGTTATTATATGTCAACTTGCAATAAAATTTTTTGATAACTTTTTATGTACTTCTTGGAAAAACAAGCCCCATAACAAGGTCAATTAGAATTATCATTCTGAGTATTGTATTTTGACATGCTTGCTTCAGCAGTCTCTACAAGTTTACAATTTCCAAATGTGTATGCAGGGGGAGTTGCAGTGTCTAAGATTGTTTCCAAGACACTCCATGATGTAAAATCTGAGAATCATAAAGATCAAGCGATAATGGCTGCGCAAGCAAAGATGGGTGGATTAGAGCAAAACTATTGTGGATTTAGGAAATCTCCTGGGCAAACAGTGATGCACAAGCAGGATGTTGAGAAGCATTATATTCAGACTGATTTGATCATTCGTGAAATCTGAAGCGGAAAGAAGCACAAGTAGAAGGCAGTATCAATGTGAATACAGTAAGATGCAGTCTGTCACGTCTTAATAGTGCAAACCAGCATCAATATGAATATGTGAGATGCAGTACATGGCAATAGCTTTTAGTGCTAATGTTTTTATCCGCGTTAGTTTTATTAAATCACACTTGTGTTGGATGTAATGCTGCGGATTGAAATTTTAGTTTTGTTATTTAGATTAAGAGCAACTTTAAGATATATACTTTTGGAATCTGGTTTCAGAGTTGACAACGAAGGAAAGTCTAGTAAACTAGATAGGAGCATCATTAAAACTGTTGAACACAGGCATAAGCATTATAAATTCAGTGGTTGGTTATTTTTTCGTTGTATATTGGCAAAATTTGTAAGGGTCGTTTTATTATATAAAATCAATTTGATGGAGGCAGATGCTATAACACCTGCACACTATTTATTTTGCCTTTAGCTAATTCTATCTCATCGAAGTTGACGTCGATAATAGTTTTTTGATCGTCTGCTGTGCAGCCTGGTCATTTTCAAGGTCATGTGGTCGACATAGTATCTGATTTTCAGGTATGCATATAATTTGCTTTTCAATAGTCATTCTGCTGAACGAGTTCTTGCAGTGTGCATGATTGAATTAAGTATTTCATATGGATTTTCCTTTTGTGACTTGCACTCTCCACTTATGGTTGAATTATTTTACTAAAAGAGAATTCATGCCTTTTGTGGTCTACTAGATTTTGTTTGCATTTATTTTACCGTAGTAATTAATAAAGTCAGCCAAAAACGGGGTACAAAATGTATACAAAAGACATTGGGAAACAACAAGCGCCCATGCTTCAATTAAAATAATTCATCATTTCGCTGTTTATTATGTTAAGATTCTGCAGCATAAATGTAGCTTCTTTTTATGGTCAGTGTATCAAATTGGGATGTTCAACTAATTGGTTTGACAAAAGGGGAGAGTGGTAATTAGGTGAAACTTTAGCCTCTGCCAACAAATATTGACCATCAGCTAGATGAACCTCTTAACGTGTTCAAATATATTGGTACTATTATGGTTAGCTGGGCAGCAATGCTGACCAGTTGGAATTAGATTCAGTTTTCGAATTCGATCACTGCAAGCGGCTTTTGATTTTGAGGCAGTCGACATAATCCTTATATATTCTTAGGTTTACAGATGGAGAGATGTTTTTTATAATGAACATGCAGCACTGGTCCGACAAGACAATTATATATGACCAGCAATGATCTCTGAGTTTAGCAATATTCTTGTTGTATGGGTTGAAAATTGCATGTTGTTTGTCCAGATTTAGTAATTTTGAGTTTGTCAAAATAAAAATCAAGGACCGTGTAAATAGGCATACAGAACTGTGTGCCAAGTGTAATAGAAGATTTAGTTTTTTTCACATAACAGTTACTTCAAAGTTGGACACATAGAGCAGGTGTATCTTTGTCATAGTTGTTGTAATCTTATACATGCACATTGCACATGGTACCATCTTGTGTATGTTTGTCAAACTAGTATGTACTTCATGTTATCTTGTTTAAGGCATTTTATTTAGTCAGTTGAAGGACTCTAGAATCTTTCTATATGCTCAACCATTTAATAAATATTGTGGATAGTCTGTTGGTTTTATAATATTAGTACCACGTAGCAACTCTATTGTTTTTTGTATTGATTTTGGCATTAAGTGCCTCTCGGTGACTTATTTACTTCATTTTCTTGACTTGCTATTATTTTTAAATATGTGCGGAAGGCGCTTTCGACGACCGCGCTTACAATCATCGGGTATCAAATTTTCGTACTACGCTTACTACGGAAGACAAGGACAAAATTATGAAGTGTACTCTCTATATATGTAGATATATACTTTGATTCAAGAAACTGTGGTAGTTTTAGATGGTTAATTGTAAAGATAATGAATGATTATGTAGTGGATGATTTTATTAAGTTAATAATATTTTAATTTTTTGTATTTTTGCCATTATTTGCTATGGGACATTGAGACAGTCAAGTACACAAAAAGAATGTCAAATTTTGATTTGGCAACAATACAATTCATTATCAAAGCATTGAACAAGTTTTAATATAGCAACAAATTTTTATATATTTAGCAATAAATTTTCATTGCTAATGACATTAAAAATATAATATTTGGTAACGAAAAATTAACCTAATAACAACGGAGAGGATATTGTTGCTAATACTAATATAAAAGGCAACATTTTTTATCGTTGCAAATCATATCAACTTTCGTTGCACATATAAAAAGAAAAAAGAATATATAATGTCGTTGCTAATCGACGACTTTTGTTGCTATTGAAAAATAACCAGCAACAAACATTTTCGTTGCTGATTCAGCATAATGTCGTTGCCAAATAATATAATCAGCAACGAAATCGTTGCTAAAAAGTTTACATTCCGCAACAAAAGCAAGCTTAGGAAATAATTTTCATAATTTATTGCAACGAAAAATATCGTTGCAAAATGATGTCAATTGCAACGAAAATGCATGGTCGTTGCAAAAAAAAAAGAGTTCATTTCGTTGCCAATTAGCAGGCTTTTACAACGAAATGGGGTTTTTAGAAACGAAATTTTAATTATTCTGCAACAATACATTTTGTTGCTAAAGGATCGATATCTCTGTACGAAAGCCAAATTTCGTTGCAAAATGTATTACTTTTGGCAACGAAAAAAACGTTCGTTCTTGAACAATTAGCAACGCTCATCAAGTGAAATGATGTGGCTCTGTAGAAGCATGGATGGACTTGGTATGATTATGACCAGGATTATTCGGTGTAATCATTGACTAGTAATGTTACAAATGATGTGGTAAAAATCCTCGAGAGTCAGTAGTGCATTGATGGATGAGTTGTTGGCATGATCGTGATTATTAATGAATACACAACTATTCTGGCCCGTAGTGCATGAATAATTGTGGTCGCGATACTTAAAGAATATCCTGGCCAGTAGTGCGGGGTGATTCGATGATGTGGATTATTTATTAAAGTGAGTCTACTTTAATAAATGATGAAAACCTTTTAAATCATAAAAGATAGTAGATTTTATTTTCTACTTGACTCTTTTAATGGATTGCTTGTCTACCGCAGCAGTTAAACTTGATGTTTATTATATTTTATCGGTTTAACATTGTTGAAGGCTATTGATAATTTATTTCGCATTATCTTAGTCATAATATTTCTTCTTCGGGCTAGTTGAGCTCACCCTTTCTTTCACTTTATTCTCTTGTAAAATGAGAACATATTTGGGACGAAGTCGGAAACGGAGTAATGGTCCAGAGGATAGCATTAGTAGTCCTCACTATTTCGCGTGAAATAGTGTGATAATAATTGTAATGAGGACTTCTTTTGAGTTTGTATAATATCTAGTAGACAATATTTGTATTCAAACTCACGCTTTATGTCGATTGTATACCTACGCTTATATTAGTAAGTTGTATTTAAATTGCATACTATGTATCCGATTACCCAAGATGAGTGATGTATACCTAATTTGGGGCGCCACGGTTAAGTATCGTGAGCTTAGGATATGATCCTGGCTAAGATGTGAGAAAAGTACTAGGAGGGAGAGGCGGGGAATACTTCGCAGCTAGTATGACCTACCTAAGTTTATGTGCTATTTTATTGGTTGATACGTCGAATATAAAGATAATTTGTTATATGTCAATTAACCTTTTGTTTTGTGGCGATCTCGAAAATGACATCCGAGAATGTTGAGAATAAGAATGGAGCACAAAGCGATCGTTGATTCACCACATATCATTAATCGATGATAATGTGCATCAGAAGGCGACAATCCTCATGCAAACAACAACACCCGACCAAATGATGAATGATCAAATGTTCAGAGGCTTTATGCAATTTATGCAACAAAGAAAGTAGAGCGACTCATGTCCAAAACGTAGGTGGAAACACGGAAAACTCTCGGTCACCGCTAAACAATTCAAGGAGCTGGGACCACCGGAGTTTAAGGGAGAGCCAAAACCACTTCGGCGGAAGCATGGATAAAGCAGATTACAAGATATTTGATGTCTTGGGATGCTCGAGGAGCAAAGGTTCCCTTTCACGCTTTTATGTTGCGCGGAGAAAGTGATTCATGGTGGGAATCGGTAAAACGTACTCAACTCCGGCCAGATCAAGATATCTTGGGAGAAGTTCAGAGTCTGTTCAACGACAAATACTTTCCGAAAGTATTCGCCATACATGAAGGAGGTAGAGTTTATCAAGTTGGAACAAAACAATATGATCGTGTCGCAATACGAGGCAAAATTTGCGGAGTTATCACGGTTTCGTCCCACTTGGTGGATATAAAGAGAGAATGGCGCGAATGTTTTTAAGAGGTTTGAAGTGGGAGATACGTCAACATCTTATTTCTCATAAACCGTGTTTGTATTCGGATGTTGTAAATAGGGCTCGATTAGTGGAGCGCGATAACGAGTCAATTAACTAAAAGAGAGCGGTAAGCAAAGTTATAATACCAAATGAGAGTAGTCATCGAGCGGTGACAACAAGCGCGAGAGGAATCAATGGGCGGATATGGTAACCACTTCCGGTGGTAATCAGTACAAAACAATAAAATGGACATTTCAAGAAACGGAGATTCAACAATGATGGAAAGACGTCAAAGACCAAAGACCGTTGTTAAGGAAGGAGAAAGACCACCTATCATATGCTTCAAATGCGGAGAAGAGGGACACATCATCGAATCGTGTCACGCCATTCAAAGCATGTTATAATTGTGGAAGAGAAGGTCACTTAGCTCGATTTATTGCCATCAAGACAAATTCAACTAGGATGGAGGCACCAAAGGTCAGTCCCGAGAAAAGTCAAACCCAGAAGGTAGAAGCAAGAGGAGGCGTTTGTTGTGACCTCCCAGAGAGCAAGGATCCCGAATGAGGTCATCACGGGTAAGCTTATCATAAACTCTAATGAAGTCTACACTTTATTTGATACCGGTTCTACCCATTCTTTTATTTCTCCTACTTGCGCTCATCGATTAAATTTGACTCCGGAGAAATTAGACTTTGACTTATCTGTGGAAACTCCGTTGGGAGAAACCTTCATTACATCCAATCGTTTATAAGTCTTGTTTGGTTCAAATCGGTACCCTCACATTACTCGTCGATCTTATTTCATTAAAAATACTTGCATTTGACGTGATTCTAGGATTGATTGGTTAACTACTTATCATGCAAAATTGATTGTTTTTCGTAAGGTTGTTAGCTTTCATATTCCTAATCAACCTATTATGCTTAATTCAAACGACCAAATCATTAAAATCAATCACGGTCATCTCAAGCCATAAAGCTATTCGCTTATTGAAAAATGGATGTCAAGCTTTCTTAGCTCATATCATGATTTAAACAAAAATACGCCGGTTTTGAGCGATATTTCTATTGTTAATAAATTTCCGACGTATTCCCAGAAGAACTTCCGCCTACCCCAGAGCGTGAAATTGAATTTTGTATCGACCTTGAACCCGGTACAAAACCTATTTCCAAAGCCCCATATCGAATGGCTCTATTGAACTTCGTGAGTTAAACACCCAACCGCAGGAATTGTTAGACATTGGCTTTATTCGTCTCTAGTACTTTCCTCGGGGTGCTCCTGCATTCTATTCGTGAAGAAGAAAGATGGGAGTATGCGACTTTGTATTGATTATCGGAGTCAATCATGTCACCATCAAAATAGGTATCCATTGCCACGTATTGATGACCTATTTGACCGATTCTAAGGAGCCAAATTCTTTTCAAAGATTGATCTTCGTTAGGATATCACCACTTGAAGATTAGAATCACCGACATTCCAAAGACGGCTTTCAGAACTCAGACGGGCATTATGAATTCCTAGTCATGTCCTTTGGATTGACTAATGCTCCTCGCCGCCTTCATGGAT
Source organism: Panax quinquefolius (assembly GCA_020205615.1). NCBI lineage: Eukaryota > Viridiplantae > Streptophyta > Magnoliopsida > Apiales > Araliaceae > Panax > Panax quinquefolius. The sequence continues at coordinate 32,919,893 of CM035163.1, forward strand.
ATGATGAACTCGAGTATTCAAGGAATATTTAGATCACTTTGTGGTCGTCTTTATTGATGACATCCTTATTTATTCCAAAAGCCGTGAAGATAATGAGCAACACTTGAGGCTGACACTCCAAAAGCTTCGTGAATATAAGCTTTATGCCAAGTTGAAGAAATGCTAAATCGGCGGCAAGAAGTAGCATTCCTTGGGCACGATGGTATCAAGTCATGGAATATCTGCTGACCCAAAGAAAGATTGAAGCTATTCAAAGCCTGGAACAACCTAAATCGATGACCGGAAAGCACGTAGCTTTCTCGGTTTAGTTGGTTATTATCGGAGATTCGTGGAAGGATTTTCTCGAATCGCTACTCCATCGACTCAATTGACTCAAAAGATACAAAGTTCGGTTGGAGCGAAGAATGTGAGAAGAGTTTTCAAGAACTCAAGAGAGAGACTTATTTCAAAGACTGTTCGACAATACCATCCGGCTCGGAGGATTTGTCATCTACAAATGATGCTTCGAGCAAAGGGTTGGGATGTGTTCTTATGCAACATGGAAAAGTTATAGTTTATGCCTCATGACAACTCAAAGAATATGAGAGGAATTATCCTACTCATGATCCGGAGTTAGCGGTATTATCTTTGCACTTAAAATTTAGAGGCATTACTTGTATGGGAGAAAGTGGAGATCTTTACGGATCATAAAAGCCTCAAATATTTCTTCACTCAAAAGGAACTCAACACGCGACAACGACGTTGGCTTGAACTGTTGAAAGATTATGATCATACCATCCAATACCATCCCGAAAAGCGAACGTGGTAGCCGACGATTGAGTAGAAGATCGTATGCAAGTATGAGTGCGTTATTGTCAACACAAAGGCCCATTTTGTGTGACTTGCAAAGGATGGAGATAGAGTTAAAGACTCTGAGGACGCATGTGATGATAGCGAATATAATGAGTAGAACCGACTTTAATCGATAAAGTTAAAGTCGCTCAAGCTACAAACCCGAGAGTCGATGCGTATGAGGAAGAAAGTGCAAGAGGGTGCTACGCCAAGGAAGAAAGAATCGATGAAGAAGGAATACTTGAGTCAACTCTGCACTTTTGTGTTCCTAACGATTACGATTTAAAGTATAATATCATGATGGAGGCGCACAACACACCATTTGCAATCCATCTCGGGAGTACCAAAATGTATCATGATATTCGCCATACATTTTGGTGGAGCAATATGAAGAGAGAGATACATTTGTTTATCTCAAGGTGTCTAACTTGTCAACGAGTTAAAGCGAGCATCAAGTACCAAAAGGTCCATTGCAACCACTTGAAATTCCGAATGGAAGTGGGAGCACATTACCATGGATTTTCGTTCACGGCCTTTCTAAGGTTTCTCAAGGCATTGATGCGATTTGGGTCATTGTTGATAGATTGACCAAAATCCGCTCATTTCTTACCGACACGAGAAACTTATACACTTGAACGCCTTGCTCAGTATGTACATAAACGAGATTGTAAGACCGCATGGTATGCCTAAGATCCATAGTTTCGATCGGGACCCAAGATTCACTTCACGATTTTGGGTTAGTTTGCAAAAGCTATGGGCACTGAGATTTACGATTTAGCTCTAAGATATCATCCTCGGATGGACCGGGACACGGAGAGGACTATTCAAACTCTTGAAGATCTATTAAGACTCGTGTCCTTGATTTCAATGGGAGTTGGGACAAGTTCTTACCATTGGTGGAGTTTTCCTACAACAACAGCTTATCAAGCAGTATTGGCATGGCTCCATTCGAAGCGTTGTATGGAAGAAAGTGTCGTTCTCCAGTATGCTGGGATGAGGTGGGTGAAGCAACGTTGTTGGGACCGGAGTTGGTACGTATGACTACGGAAAAGATTCAAACGATCCGACAACGTATAAAAACCTCACAAAATCGACAAAAAGTTATGCTGATCTTCATCGAAAGGACGTGGAATTTGATATAGGAGATCATGTGTTGTTAAGAGTTGCTCCATGGAAAGGAGTTACAAGATTTGGAAAGAGAGGAAAACTTAATCCTCGATTCATCGGTCCATTTTTAATCCTCGATCGAGTAGGAACTGTGGCCTATAGACTCGCTTTACCGCCAAATATGTCTCGTGTTCATAACGTTTTTCATATATCCATGTTACGTAAATATGTGAAAGACCCGAACCATATTATTGAGTTAGAACCGGACGAAATAGCGGAAGATTTGACGTATGAAGAGGTTCCTGTTCAATTTTGGATAAGAAGGAACATATTCTACCGCCCAAGGTTATACCTCAAGTCAAAGTTTTGTGGAGGAACCACGATGTTGAGGAGATGACTTGGGAGTTAGAATCTGAAATGAAATCAAGGTATCCTTACCTCTTCGACAAACCAGGTACGTACCCTAATTTCGAGGGCGAAATTTCATAAGAAGGGGAGGTTGTAAGACCCCAGCTTTTATAAATAAAGATGAATTTTCTATAAATATTATTTTTGAATATTATGAAATAATTTGATATAATGTTATAGTTGTGGGTAATATTTATAAATTTTGTAAAGTATGCAAGTGGGTTATATTATATTCGATTGGTCGGGGAATATTCGGTTTAGCAGGGAATATTCGATAACTACTCAATCATTGGTGGACCCCACAATGTAATTATCATTTGATTGAGAAAACGCCAAAAAATATTTTATTAAAATAACGGCGGAAGTTTTACCGATTGATATTGTTGAACTACTTGGTAGTAAAAGTACAAAGAATACGTGTGGTTGCATAGTAGCATACTACGGTATTGATTATCGATGCTTATGTGAGAAGTCACTCGGTTTGATTCCATTATTGTCGATTAATAATATGAATTATTATAGCGATAATGACGCTTTTATTTTATTCGTATTATTAACGTAATAAAACAAAAACATCTTTTTATATAAAATGTAATACTTTATTAAAGTTATTTTATAAATAAAATATATTATATTTTATTATGCATAGTGTTGCATAGTGTTTTTGTATAGTGTTTTGCATAGTGTTGCATAGTGTTTGCATAGTAAAATGTTTTATATAAATAGAATATATTATATTTTATTTAAAAGATTTTGCTTTAAATATGGACCGTCGAATAAAGTAAATCAATCGGACCGTTCATGGATTAATTACTATGCATTCTATTTTCCTATAAATAAGCTCATTCCTTCATTATTTTTTTCTTACGAATTCGAAACTCTAGAGAGAAACTATAGAGAGAAAGAAGAAAAGTATTCTGCTACTTCACTTTGCCAATATTCAGTTCTTCTAAGGTAGGGAATATTATTTGTTGTACCCGTAAGGGGTGTTATTCTTTCTTATTCATGAAGAGAACTTCTGTTATTCCATTCATTATTATTCTATTGGAATAACCTGTAAAAGTGGCATACCCTATACATAACCTGTATACGCGGCATACCCTATACTTGGTGAAATCCTTATGTTATTCCATTGCTTATTATTCATTGGAATAACTCGATACGCTGATTTACCCTATACTTGGTGACATTCTTCTATTATTCTCATTGGAACATCCTATTCATGTGTTTTACAGGACTGGTTCCGTCTTTATTATTACATTGGAACATCCACATCAGGTGTGTTTACACAGGACCGGTTCCGTCTTTATCATTACATTGGAATATCCTATCTCGTGTGTTTACACCGGATCCGGTTCCATCTTTATTATTCATTGGAACATCCCGCTTGTGTGAATTTCACCGACTGGTTCCGTTATTATTATTCGTTGAATAACTCATACATGCGCAAGCACCGCATGCATGGTGATTTCTTTTGTTATTCCATTCTTTATTATACCCGGTTAGTTAAAACTTTGACTTCTATACTCCATGAAATTAGTAGAATATCCTTGATATTTGCGTTTCATCCAAAGATCTTTTCATGGAAATAATCTTCCGATCATTCTTGAATTTTACTCTACAAAACAAAGATCATGTTGACAATTTGGACGTTAATAATTCTCGGATAAAATAATTCTTGAACTTGTTTTATTGAATTCTTATATCATTGTCATCATCCTCATGTTTATATATTTTTTTAAAGTCATACGTGGCTTGTAGAGCATGGATGGACTTGGTATGATTATGACCAGGATTATTGATTGTAATCATTTGACCGTAATGTTACAAATGATGTGGTAAAAATCCTCTCGTTAGTAGTAGTGCATTGATGGATGCTTGTTGGCATGATCATGACCATTAATGAATACACAACTATTCTGGCCCGTAGTGCATGAATAATTGTGGCCTGGATACTAAAGAATATCCTCGGGCAGTAGTGTAGGGGTGATTCGATGATGTGGATTATTTATTAAAGTCGAGTCTCACTTTAACAAGTGATGAAAAACCTTTTAAATCATAAAAGATAGTAGATTTTATTTTCTACTTGACTCTTTTAATGGATTCGCTTGTTCTCACCGATTAAACTTGATGTTTATTATATTTTATCGTTTAACTTTGTTCAAGGCTATTGATAATTTATTCGCATTATCTTAGTCATAATATTTCATTGGGCTAGTTGAGCTCACCCTTTCTTTCACCTTTATTCTCTTGAAATGAGAACATAATTTGGGATGAGTCTGGGAACGGAGTAATGGTCGAGAGGATAGCATTAGTAGTCCTCACTATTACGTGAAATAGTGTGATAATAATTGTAATGAGGACTCCTTTCGAGTTTGTATAATATCTAGTAGACAATATTTGTATTCAAACTCACGTTTATGTCGATTGTACATACGCTTATATTAGTAAGTTGTATTTAAATTACGTACCATGTATCTGACTACCCAAGATGGGTGATGTATACCTAATTTTGGGGGCGTCACAATGTAAAACACTATGCATAATAAAATATATTATATTCTAATTATTGTCTAATAAAACAAATAACTTTATAAAAGTATTCTATTTTATATAAAAACTTTTATGTTTTATTACATTAATAATACTAATAAAAAGTAATTTATATATATATATATATATATATATATATATATATATAAACTTTTGTGACTTCATAAAAAGACACCTCAATATATTTAACAACATTTATCATCATTATTATAATTCACAATATTAATCGACCATGTGGTTCTCAGAAAAAAGGGGGCTTTCCAATAAGGATTTCTCCCTATTGGCGTGCAATTAGGTGACCAATGCTCTCATTGGCAGAACTTCTAGATATCGTTAATATTGTAAATAATAATATTAATAACTCTGTCATCTCAATTATTGATTTAATAATATATAAAATATCGACAATAATTGAATCAAATAACGTGAGATACTATGCAACAATTACTGAAGTAATAATTGAACAAAACTGAGTGACTTCTCACGTAAGCATCAATAATCAATACCGTGTGCTACTATGCAACCACGCATATTACTGTACTTTTACTACCGAGTAGTTCAATAGTTTTAATGGTAAAACTTCCGTCGTTATTTTCATAAAAATATTTTTGTCGTTTCTCAATCCGACAATAATTCCGTTGTGGGGTCCACCAATGATTGTCTTAGTCGCATTTAATATTCCCTCGTTAAAATGATTATTCCCTGACCAATCGAATATTATATAACAACTTGCATACTTTGCAAATTTTATAAATATTACCCACAACTATAACATTATATCAAATTCATTCCATAATATTCAAAAAATATTTCGAGAAATTTAAATCTTTATTCATAAAATCTGGAGTCTCACAGGGTCCGTATAGTCTAAATGACTGTTAAGGTTGGGTAATAATACCTAAGTATCGGGGACATAGTTCATGGTCTTCAGACCCTCAGATATTACAGTTCGAACTTGTTTTCTATTTTTGATTCGTAGAGCAAGTTCTTTATTGTTCAGCATTCGTTGTTCAATCTCATGTTGTTATCATTACTACTTTCTATATCAGCCAAGTGTTGAAGACTTATTGAATTTAAATGTTTTATGTTATGAGACTTGTTTTATTTTATGATGTATTTCGCAAACTGATGTAATAAATTTAAGGTTAGATTTCTTGGGATTATTTTGAGATGATGTAACCCTTTAATGGGAAAGACTATTGTTTAAGTTATTTAAATTATGTCTTTATCCTTTATGATGGGTAGTTAGATGTAATGGTTTTGGATAGTGAACACCAAATTCTGTGGGAATGGAGTACCTAGATTTGGGGGTGTCACAGGTTGGTATCAAAGCCTTAGGTTAAAAACCTTAGGTGGGGAAAACCTTAGGAAGTAACCTTTAAGAAAACAGAAAATATAGAGGTGTCCAACTCTTATCGAGTTTTAAGGAATGGATTAAGGTATCCATTGAAGCTAAATAATAAAAGACATTATGTGCTATGTGTTAATAACTTATGTGCTCGCGAGTATCGAAAATATTAAGTAAAACTTAAAATATTTTGTTTTCAGGATGTCTAACGAAGGAGGATCCAGTCCAGCTAGGGAAGTGATACCTCAGGTACCTAGAGACGACGAACCCCCGGATATTCATGTTGTGCGGGAGCAGTTGTGTAAGACCCCAAATTTTATGAAATGAAATTATTCAATTTTCTTATAATTATTATTTTATTTCGTAAATGGTTAAAATTGATAAAAGGTTAAAGTTAAGGGTGATATGTGAATTTTTTTTTTTACAAAGTAAGCAAGTTGTTATAAAATATTCATTTGGTCGGCGAATATTCTTTTTGTCAAGGAATATTCGTATGACAGCACAATCATTGGTGGACCCCACAATGGAAGTATTGTCGTAGTAAAAAAACGACAGAATTATCATTTTATAAATAAACGGCGAAAGTGTTATTGTTAAAATTGTTGAACTACCCGGTATTAAAAGTACAGTAATACGCGTGGTTGCATAATAGCACATAGTATTGATTATTGATGCTTACGTGAAAAGTCACTTAGTTATACTCAATTATTGCTACAGTAATTGCTGCATCATATCTCTCATATTATTGATTCAATTATTGTCACAGTATCGCCTGCATAATATGTCATATTATTAAATTAATAATTGAGATGGCAAAGTTATTCATATTATTATTTGCAATATTGAAAATGTCTAGAAGTTCTGTCAAGGAGAGGTTTGGTCACCTAATTGCGCGCCAATAAGGAGAAATCCTTATCGGAAAGCCCCCTCTTTCTTGGGAACGAACTGGTTGTTAAGTATTGTGAATTATTATATTAATGATGAATAAGTTCGTGTTGATTAAAGATGAAATTGATAGTTCAATTGTGTTGGAATTATCAGTGTTAGTGAAAATCGACATTTATTTCGATAATAATTGATGTCTGGAGGTTATATTGACCAATCGGGTAATTAACCGGATAAATGAGCAATTAATTGCTATTGATTCACATGATTATAACTATTTGTTCACATGTGTGTACTATTGATTCACATTCATTTACTATTAGGGGAGTTGGTGCAAGATTGATAATACTTATATGACTAAGTTAAAAATGGAGGTATAGTTGAAGGTACTATACTATAATTAATTTTTTCACATGTTTAGAACTATTGAGTCACATGATTTACTATTGATTCACATGATTTACTATTAGGGGAGGTGGTGAAAGTTTGATAATACTTGCATGACTAAATTAAAAATGAAGGAAAAAATGAAGGTATTATACTGTAATATTTCGAGCCCCAAAACGTGCAATTATTGAAAATATATTTTTCTATAAATAGAAGCTCATTCCTTCATTATTTTTCACCAATTCACTAAAGCTATAGATCAATTATTATAGAGAGAAATTATAGAGAGAAAGAAAAAGAGAAGTCTGCTACCTCACTATTTCAGTATCTAGTTTTCTTCTGAGATAAGAGGGATATTATTATTATAGTAAGGGGTATTATTTCTTTCGTATTTATGAAGAGAGTTATTTCTTTCAATATTCGTAAGGGTTGTTATACCATTCTTTATTATTTTGTTAGAATATCTTGTCTGCGCGGATTACGCATGACCTGATTCTATTCTTTATTATTCTGTTGGAATATCCTGTCTGTGCGAATTACGCATGACCTAGTTCCATTTTTTATTATTCTGTTGAAATATTCTGTCTGTGCAGATTACGCATGACCTAGTTTCATTCTTTATTATTTTGTTTGGAATAACCTGTCTGTGCGGTCTATCGCATGCATGGTGAATTCTTCTGTTATTCTATTCTATATTATTCTGTTGAAATAACCTGTCTATGTGGATTACCGCATGCATGGTGAAGGGTCCTTCGTATTCATTCTTTATTAAATTGTGGAAATGATCTGTCTACGTGGATTACCGCATGGCTGGTGAAAATCCATTTAGAGTTTCGTATATTCTATTATACTCGTATGAGATATCATTTCTTTTGTACTCATCATGGAATATCATTTTCTTTTGTATTTTTTTTACGAGTTACTATTCACGGGTTACTATTCACCCGGTTACTATTCACTCGGGTATTCGGGACACTTTTCGTGTCGGAGTACTATTCACGAGTTACTATTCACGAGTTACTATTCACCCAAATTACTATTCACCCAAATATTATTCACTCGGGTATTTGGGGTACTTTTCATGCCGGGATTACTATTCACGATGTACTATTCCCGAAGTATTATTCATAGGGTACTATTACGGGGTACTATTTACCCAAAAAATATATTTCTTTTCTGTCCAAATTATTTTTGGTACATGAATATTATTCTTGAATTTTACTCCACAAAGCAGTATCATGTTGATAATTTGGATATTTTTAAACACTGGATAAATTTAAAGTCTTTAATATTTATCCTTGATTTCGTTTGATTAGTGCTTATATCATTGTCATCATCCTCATGCTTATATTATGATGAAAGTCATTTTTGGCTTACGTGCAAAGATGAACTGTTGATTATTAGTTTTATAGTTGTATATCTTTGGCTTACGTGCAAAGATGGACTGTTGATTATTGATTTTACAGTTGTATATCTTTGGCTTACGTGCAAAGATGAACTATTGATTGATGAGTATCTTTGGTTTATGTGCATAGATGAACTGTTTATTGGTATGATTATGACCAGGGATCATTCAGTATAATCATGACCCGTAATGTTATAGATGATGTGGTAAAAGTCCTCATTGGCCCGTAGTGCATTGATGGACAGTTATTGGTATGATTATAACCAGGGATTATTCGGTATAATCATGACAATTGATGATTACATGAATATCCTTGGCCATAGTACAGGCATGATTCGATAATGTGGATTATTTATTAAGCTGAGTCTCAGCGATAAAATATTGATTATACACTTTTAATTCGTAAAAGATAGTAGATATCATGCTCTACTTGACTCTTCTAAAATACAGTTGTATGTCTTTGGCCTGTAGTGCAAAGATGAATTGTTAATGAATATCTTTGGCTGTAGTGCAAAGATGAATGTATTAGTATGATTATGAGCAGGAATTGTGATTTGGTATAACCATGATTTTTGATGTTTCAGGTGAAGATAGGTGATGCAAATTATCTTCGTCCTGGGTGCGAAGAGGAATTTAGAATCACAATTATGATTATGAGTTATTCATATGATTGTGGACATGAATTGTTGATTGATGTTACAGGAATAAAACATTATTGGTGGACTTTTAACATGGAGAAGATAATAGATCTGATGGTCTATTTGACTCTTCTAATGGATTGCTCGTTCCGCTGCAACTATGGTTGAAAAGTTTTATCATCTACCATATGTTCTAAATCTCTGATTTATTACTGATGAAGGCTATTAATGATGTAAATTATCTTTAGTCATGATATTCTTTATTGGGCTAGTTGTGCTCATCCTTTTTGCTTCACAATTCCTTTCAGGTAATAAGAGTGTAGCTGGGTCGAGCGAGGGTAACAAGAGAATAGAACGGTGGTCTATTGCTGTTGAGGTTCTCCTTAAATAGTATGGAAATAATTTTATTGAGAACTTTAGATAAGTGTGTCGTATTGTATATGTCATTTGATATTTAATTTTGGTGAACCGAATAGGGTGAGGTGAACCCAACTTTGGAAGGGTGTTTTGCCACTATCATACAAGATTTCTAATGTCATACAACCTCGTGTTATCATAAGACAGGTTTGTGCATATCCACTTGCTGAGTATATCTATGAGCACTACCTATATGATCTTGGAGTTTGATTGAAATATAATTTTCGATTGCTTGAATGGTGAGAGATAGTTATATGTCAAGAGAAGACTCACCATTGGAAAGAACATGATAGTAATCTTCTCATTTTTTTTGTGGTCTATTGGGTCAACCAAGGATAATTTTGTGGACATATGATATCTATCATAACCTCGACGCATGGCCTCCCATGTGCACGACGAAGGTTTCTTGAGCACTTCCCAAAGATTTTAATTTCTAAAGCAGTTTTTTGATTTGCATACTTTTATGTAAAGTACCATTGTAAGGTTGTGGTCGAGGAACATTGAGAGTTACATACATTTGTATTAAAACTCACGCTTTAAGCGTGGTGCAGTATTCTTCACGACAGTTCAACAATTGTATAAATGAAGTTTGTAAATGATTTTTATAGTGTGATATCTGGCGACTCAGAATGGGTCGTGTGGACCTATTTTGGGGGCGTCACAAGTTGATCCAGGAGGATGAGCCTGTAACTGATCCCGAGGAGGATAGTTCTGAGGAGATAGAGGAGGATGATGAGGAAAAGGATCCTGAGGAGTTTCCACCAAACTCCATATCAGCTGAGATGTATGACGCTCTGTACGATCATAACATAGAATTATAGGACAAAGTTGAGGAGCTGAAGGAGATGGTTGAGATGCATCATGCTTCGATGGAGCAGAAGGATGCGGAGATTCAGGAACTTGACTCACGCCTTGGAAACACGGAGTGGGACCTAGTTCATACCAAGGGTCAGCATGAAGACCTGTTGGCAGTAAATGAAAAGATGAAGACTTACATGGAGAAATTGAAAGATGATTTCAAGGACGAATCAGCTAAGCGTGCAAGAGCAGAGGATGCTTGGATGAAGGCGACTCAACGTGAAGACCGTGCTGAGGCTAAAGTCCAAGTGAAGAAGGCCAAGATGAACGAGATGGACTACGCTTTTAATTCTGTGATTGATAGGGCCTAGGATCGAGTCTTTTATTATCCACCTCAATTTGAAGACTCGCCGTGGTTCGTGATGGATCGTAGAACGGCATATCGTATCATGGAAGAAGAGCGCCGAGAAGCCTTATGACGTCTTAATATGCCTAGTTAGAATAAGGAGTGATAATAATATGTGGTTAATTATGTGAATAAATAAATTGTGAATCCCTTAGTTTGAGATGAATAAAATATCAAAGTTTATTTAAAATGTTATGTGTTATGGCTTTAATCTTGGAATGTTTAAATTAAACTTCAAATACCCAAGAAGTTGAGTAATGAACTAATAAGCGTATATTTTAACAGAAAATGCCTCCTAGAAGAAGACAACCACGTCAGCAAGCACCTCCTGAAGGGTCTACTAATAATAACAACGAGACCAATACTAATCTGGTTCAGCAGTTGATATCTCTGTTGATGGGCGCACTTGAAAATCAACCGCAAGCTCAAGTCACGACCTTTAAGGAATTCAAAGCGGTTGGACCACCAGAGTTTCAAGGGTCTATGAATCCAGTGGAAGCCCAAACCTGGATCATGGAAATGGAGAAGGTGTTCGACGTTGATAGAGTTAACGAAGATCAGAAGACTACGTTCGCAATGTTCATGCTGAAGTCTAAAGCTAGCTACTGGTGGCAGGCAAATAAGGTTCGTGGGGGACAAGGAGTGATAGCGTGGGTTATATTTAAGGAGATGTTCTTTGAAATATACTTTCCAGCGAGTTCTCAGAATCAGTTAGAAGTGCAATTTCTGGAGTTGAAGAAAGGAACAATGACGGTGCTAGAATATGCTGCGAAGTTTAACGAATTGGCAAGGTTTGCCACTTATCAAGTTAATACTGACGAGCGTAAAGCGAGACAAGGATTGAAACCCTGGCTGTATAGCAAGGTTTCAATGTTCCAGCTGAATACATTTGCGGCGGTACTGGAAAAGGCAATTATCGCGGAAGGTGGAAGCGATGCCTTGACCAAGTAAAATCAAGAACAAAAGAAGAGGAAGAATGAGAATGAAAATAAGACTGGTGGAAGTAATATTGGAAGTAACAGTCAGAAGAAGAAGTGGAGCGAGAATTTGACTGCGGGAGGACAACAGGGAAATTAGCAGAAGAAAAAGTTTGAAGCTTGTGCGACGTGTGGAAAGAACCATACTGGAGTATGTTTGAAGGGAAAGTGAGTGTGTTTCAACTGTGGTCAGGAGGGACACATTGCACCGAACTGTTTTAGTTCGAAGAAATGAGCATGTTTTACCTGCGGTTCAAAGGATCACATGGCTCGTGATTGCCCTAAGAAGCCAAAGGGAAGTGCAAGTGGTGGAAAAGGAAACAACAACGGTGGTGGTGCATTGACTATCACTGGACCAAACACCAAGCCCGACTAACCATCGCGAGGACTTTAAATATGAACGTGCAGGATGTTGTACAGTCTAAGGATGTGGTGTCAGGTATAATTCTGATTAATGGTATTAATGCTTATGTACTATTTGATTCGGGTGCTACTTGTTCATTTATATCCGATGAATTTGCTCAGAATTTAGATTTGCCTCAGGAAGAATTAGAATTTTCCTTAAGTATAGAGATTGCGAATAGGGAAGTGATTCCTGTCAAATACATATATAGGAATTGTAGAGTGATTATAAAAGGTCACAAGCTGATGGTAGACTTGATACCAATTAGACTTGGTGAGTTTGATGTTATACTGGGAATGGATTGGTTATTTAATTACGAAGCAGTAATTAATTGCCAAAGGAAATGTGTTAACCTTATGACTTCGCCAAAGGTTGTGTTCTTTGGCAGCAAGTCACCTCGACAAGCAAGTTTTCTAACGATGATGCAAGCCAAGAAGTTGATGAGACAAGGATGTGTAGGATACTTAGCCTACATAGTCGATATACAGAAAAAGAGTACAAAGCTAGAAGAGATACCGATCATAAGAGATTTTGCAGACGTCTTTCCAGAAGATTTGTCGGGTCTTCCACCGGATCGACAAATCGAGTTCGTGATCTACTTACTACCAGGAACGACCCCGATATCTAAGGCACCATACAGAATGGCCCCGGTAGAAATGAAGGATTTGATGGTGCAATTACAAGAATTGTTCGACAAGAAGTATATTCAGCCGAGTGTGTCGCCATGGGGAGCACCGGTGTTGTTTGTTAAGAAGAAAGACGGATCGATGCTACTTTACATTGATTACCGAGAATTGAATAAAGTCACGATTAAAAATAAGTATCCATTGCCTAGAATCGATGATCTGTTCGATCAGTTGAAAAGAGAGAGATATTTCTCGAAGATAGACTTGAGAAGTGGTTATCATCAGCTAAAGGTGAGGCCGGAGGATGTACCAAAAATAGCGTTTAGAACTCAATATGGTCATTACAAGTTTCTGGTTATGTCTTTTGGTTTAACCAACGCACCTGCAACGTTCATGGACTTGATGAACAGGGTGTTTAAACCATTCTTAGACAAATTTATGGTGGTGTTTATTGATGATATATTGGTATATTCCAAAACCAAAGAGGAACATGTGGAACACTTGAGATTGACGTTGGAGACATTGAGAAAAGTGAAGTTGTACGCTAAGTTCTCAAAATGTGAATTTTGGTTGGAACGTGTATAGTTTCTCGGGCACGTTATTGATAAGGACAGAATTTTGGTAGATTCATCAAAGGTTGAAGCTGTAATAAACTGGGATCAGCCGAAGACACCATCAGAGGTAAGGAGTTTCTTAGGATTGACGGGTTATTACAGGCGTTTTATTCAAGACTTTTCCAAGATCGCGACTCTATTGATGAACTTAACTAGGAAAGCGGTTAAGTTTGTTTGAACAGAGAAGTGCGAGGAGATTTTTCGAGAGTTGAAGAAGAGTCTGAGCTCTGTACCTGTGTTGTCATTGCCTGATGATATAGGAAATTTTGTGGTGTATAGTGATGCACCACATAAAGGACTAGGCTGTGTGGTTATACAGAACGATAGAGTTATTACGTATGCATCATGTCAGTTAAAAGATTATGAGAAGGGGTATCCGACTCATAATTTAGAGTTGGCAGCGGTGGTGTTTGTCCTGAAGATTTGGAGACATTATCTTTATGGAGAGAGGTGTGAGATATATACCGACCATAAAAGTTTGAAGTATATCTTTACACAAAAAGATTTGAATATGAGACAAAGAAGATGGTTGGAGCTGATCAAAGATTATGACTGCGAGATTTTCTATCATCCCAGAAAGGCGAATGTTGTTGCTGATGCTCTAAGTAGGAAGGGACGGGAGAAGTTAATGATGTTAACTGCTCAGGAGAAGCTAGTGTCGAAAATGGCTAAGATGGAGTTAGAAATTAAATATCCAACAGAATCTGATGAAAAGTTATTCTAGATGGGAAATAGTTCAACGTTGGTAGATAAGGTGAAAAATGCACAACTTCATGATGAATACTGCAAAAAGATAAAACAAAAAATATTTGTAGGTGAGGAAAACAAATTCAAAATCGATTCGGAAGGGTTAATTCGATTTGAATGGAGAATTTGGGTTCCGCCAGTACTAGAGGTTAAAGAGGAAATTCTGAGAGAAACTCACAACTCAAGATATTCGATTCACCCTGGGAGTACAAAGATGTACCAGGATCTTAGACATCATTTTTGGTGGTCGAACATGAAGAGGGATGTGGCTGAATGCGTGGCAAAATGTTTAACGTGCTAGAAAGTTAAAGCTGAGCATCAAAGGCCAAGCAGATTATTACAACCGTTGGATATACCAGAATGGAAATGGGAGCATATCACAATGGATTTTGTGGTAGGTCTTCCAACAACCCAACAAGGTTACGATGCCAATTGGGTGATTGTCGATCGATTGACGAAGTCGGCACACTTTTTGCCAATCAAGCTTCAATTTACCCTAGATCGGTAAGCAAAACTATACGTGAAAGAGATTGTGTCGAGACACGGTGTACCTGTGTCCATTGTATTAGACAGAGATCCACGTTTCACATCTAATTTCTGGAAACGACTACAAGAGTGCTTGGGGACACAGCTGAGAATAAGCACAGTGTACTATCCTCAAACCGACGGACAGAGTGAGAGAACCATCCAAACACTAGAAGATATGCTCAGAGCATGTATCATGGATTTCAAGGGAAATTGGGATGACCATCTACTATTGGCAAAATTTTCTTATAATAATAGTTATCACGCGAGTATTGGCATGCCGCCTTACGAAGCGTTATACGACAGGAAGTGCAAAACTTCGTTATGTTGGGACGAGGTAGGTGAACGTTAGCTATTGGGTCTAGAATTGGTACAACAGACTGTCGAGATCATCAAGGTTATTTGAGCGAGATTGATCGCAGCACAGGATAGACAGAAGAAATATGCCGATCAACATCGACAAAATCAAGAATTTGATGTCGGTAGTTATGTTTTCTTGAAAGTATCTCCCAGGAAGGGGAAAATTCGATTTGGAAAAAAGGGGAAATTGAGCCCTAGATTTATAGGACCTTTCGAAGTGCTTCGACGAGTTGGTGAAGTGGCGTACGAGGTAGCTTTACCTCCAGAGTTGGAGCATATTCATAATATTTTTCATGTAGCATTATTAAGGCCATATAAGCTTGATTATAAACATGTTATAGAATATGAGCCCTTACAGTTTGAGAAAGATTTGTCATATGAAGAAGTCCCTGTTCAAATATTTGACAGAAAAGAGCAAGTATTGAGGAATAAGATGATACCTTCTGTTAAGGTAATCTGGAGGAGTCATAATGCTGAGGAAGCTACGTGGGAACTTGAAAGCGTTATTATGAAGAATTATCCTCAGTTGTTTGCTTGATTTTGCATAGCGATGATTCGGGGACGTAATCTTGTTAAGGAGGAAGAATGTAACGAATAATTTTTTGAGTTGTGATTTCGGGGATGTAATCCTTTTAAGGAGGGAAGGATGTAACGATCGAGAAATTTGTAATTTAATTTAAATATTTATTCAATTAAATAAATATTTTAAATAATTTATTTATTGAGAAAAATAAATAATTGATGAATTGTGGTGAATTAATTTAGTAAATGAATTGGTTAATGTTAATTAAATTGAGTAATGATAATTTTATTTCAAGGATTTAATTTAAGAAAATAATTAAATTAAATCAATTGCTTAATATTTAAGAAAATAATTAAATTAAATGAATTTTTTTAATATTAAAGGAAATAAATAAATTAAATAAAGTGATGTTTCTAAATTATTAATTAAATTAGATATATAATTATTTGTTAATTATAAGTATAATGATAATAAGATTTTTATTATTACTATTATAAGTTATTTGAATTAACTAAAGTGTGACAAGTGGAAACTATATAATAAAAGGTTATTAAAATAATCTAGTTTGGGAATTATGTGGTAGCCAAACAAGGCCTTGTGGCCTTTGGCTTATTTGAGCTGATGCCTGTTTGGGTTTTATAACTGAAATTATGTGGGTTAGTGGGAGGCCAGTTATATTACGCGTCTTATTTTTCCCTAAAGCTTGATAACATAGAAATATAGAGAGGAGAAACACAGAGGGTTAGAGAGAATTTGATTATAATCTTTGCGAATTGTTAAGGGTTGAGGAAGGATTCTATCATCTTGCTAGTAGGAAATTCAAGGTATAACTCATTCCTAAATTTTCAAGTTGGAGTTTGAAACTTAAAGTTCTCTATAATGGATTTTTGTGGAATTGTTGTTTCATATGTTGATTATGTATATGTATACTCGTGATAAATTGGTTGGTTATCATCTGTAATTGTATATTAGTTATCAAATTCGTAAAAATTGGCTTGGAGGGAAAGAAATTGTAATAATAGTGTTTATACATGAAAAAGGGCTTAAGAAAGTATAAAATGTCTTGTCCAACATGTGATGTAATCAGCAATTTGATGTGGGATTGTGATAATATTTTAAGAAACGAAAACAACATAGTTTAAATAATGTCAATTGATTAAGAAATGAATTCGTGGTAATCAAATTCACTAAAAGTGTCAAAATGGAAGAAATTTGGAAAATTATAGTTTTGATTCTTCAAATTCGTGTATATGTGATGTTTTTATATATAGAATGATGAATAACATGTGTAGCTCTGTTAGTACAAAGTTTTAACTGTTGAGTTTGGTGAATTTATTTGGAATTGGGATTTTTTTGGCCTAGAGCAGAGATTGTGTTCGAGTCTTTGCAAAAACTCGAATCGATGCATCGTCTTGCGTATTGTAATCCAGTTGTAAACTGGCATTTTTAATCCAAGCGGCTAAGAGCTGTCATTCACTGACAAGAAAGTCTCGCTATTTTTGCAGATTTTGGACATTCATTTTAACTTAGCTTAATGTATGTTAACGTGTTAAATGTGTAAAAACAAGGTTAAAACAGAAGCGTATCATACGGTTAATAATTCTAAAATGCAAAGTTAGTAAGTTGTGAAAATGATATGTATGATTTAAGGAACTTTGTGAGCAATGAATAAGTGTTGTGAAATGTACACTTGTGGTTCTGAAATATGTATGGTAAGATAAGACTTGTTCCAAAATTTACAAGTTTAGCTAGAATTGGGTGTTATTTTGTAAGTGGATGTTAACATGTCTAATAGATATTGTGATTCCACTAAAATGTGTAGGTGAACGTGAGTTTTAATATTATAGCGTACGCTTGAGGCAAGTTTCCTAAATCTACCTTGTTATTATTGAGCAAGTCTATTTACCCCATCTCAGTTACAATTACGCAAGTTTTTAATTCTTACTCTTTGCGATTGAGCAAGTTTCTTATCCTAAACTTTTATTGAGCAAGACTATTGCTTATATCCTTATGTACAACTGAATAAGCTCTTGTAACCTAATTCATTACATCGAGCGAGTTTCACTTTCCTAATTATTATACAAAGCATATATTGTTCTAATACATCGATTCCAATGAGATTGTTCTAACTTTTTTGGTTATAGCACTTTGCATGTATATCATGTTTATTCAATTATATATATTGTTGATATCCGATCTTTAACTTTGATAGCCTTGTTCAGTTATACATTCTTGTATTAAACCTTTATTGATGGAAATTGAATAGTGTTCTAAAATTCTAGAACACTGATAAGCTAGTTCCAAACTAAACTTTCTTAGTGCGGAAATTCTAAATTCAAACTGAGACGAACAACCCTAACATAGGGGATTTTATACATGTAACGTTTAGATGTTTGTGCACAATACATGGTACAAAGGGCTGATCCCCCTAAGTATAACAAGAAGGGTCCGTATAGTCTAAATGACTGTTAAGGTTGGGTAATAATACCTAAGTACCGGGGACATAGTTCGTGGTCTTCAGACCCTCAGATATTAAAATTCGAACTTGTTTTCTATTTTTGATTCGTAAAGCAAGTTCATTATTGTTCAGCATTCGTTGTACAATCTCATGTTGTTATCATTACTACTTTCTATATTAGTGAGCAATTGTTTGCTCACTCTTGCAATTAACACTGCAGCTAAGGTTGAAAGAGTCGATGAGCCATCTACTAGCAAAGGGAAGGGCAAGATGTCCAAGTGTTGAAGACTTATTGAATTTAAATATTTTATGTTATGAGACTTGTTTTATTTTATGATGTATTTTGCAAACTGATGTAATAAATTTAAGGTTAGATTACCTGGGATTGTTTTGAGATGATGTAACCCTTTAATGGGAAAGACTATTGTTTAAGTTATTTAAATTATGTCTTTATCCTTTATGATGGGTAGTTAAATGTAATGGTTTTGGATAGTGAACACCAAATTCTGT
The DNA here is from genome assembly GCA_020205615.1 of Panax quinquefolius. Classification (NCBI taxonomy): domain Eukaryota; kingdom Viridiplantae; phylum Streptophyta; class Magnoliopsida; order Apiales; family Araliaceae; genus Panax; species Panax quinquefolius. Next base: position 32,938,819 of record CM035163.1, read on the forward strand.
GGGAATGGAGTACCTGGATTTGGGGGTGTCACAGCCTTCAACAATGTAAAACTGATAGAATACAATAGACAACAAGTTTTACTACAACAGAACAAGCAATCCATTAGAAGAGTCAAGTAGAGCATGATATCTACTATCTTCTACGATTTAAAAGTTCATCATCAATATTTTATCACTGTAACACAACTCAATAAATAATTCACATCACCGAATTATCCACGCACTACAGGCCAATGATATTCATTAGTATCACATCCACAAATCATCCATGCACTACGGGCCAAGGATATTCGTTACTATCACCAATGGTCATGATCATGCCAACAACTAACAATCAATGCATTACGGGCCAATGAAACTTTTACCGCATCATTTGTAACATTATAGGTCATGATTATATCGATACATAATTCATGGTCATAATCATACCAATAAACAGTCCATCTATGCACTAAGGGCTAAAGATGAGTTTCATCATAATATAAGCATGAGGATGATGACAATGATATAAGCATGTGACGCCCCCAAAATAAGTCCACACAACTTATTCTGAGTCGCCAAATATATTCTCATTTCTTGAAAAGAACAATGAAAGCAAAGGGTGAGCTCAACTAGCCTAGTAAAGAATATTATGATTAAGATAATGCAGAATAAATTATCGTTAGCCTTCAACAGTGTAAAACTGATAGAATATAATAGACAACAAGTTTAACTGCAGCGGAACAAGCAATCCATTAGAAGAGTCAAGTAGAGCATGATATCTACTATCTTCTATGATTTAAAAGTTCATCATCAATATTTTATCGCTGTAACACAGCTCAATAAATAATTCACATCAACGAATTATCCATGCACTACGGGCCAATGATATTCGTTAGTATCACATCCACAAATTTTCCATGCACTACGGGCCAAAGATATTTGTTACTATCACCAATGGCCATGATCATGTAAACAACTGACAATCAATGCTCTACGGGCCAATGAGAACTTTTACCACATCATTTGTAACATTACAGGTCATGATTATACCGATACATAATTCCTGGTCATAATCATACTAATCAACAGTCCATCTATGCACTAAGGGCCAAAGATAAGTTTCATCATAATATAAGCATGAGGATGATGACAATGACATAAGCATGTGATGCCCCCAAAATAAGTCCACACAACCCATTTTGAGTCGCCAAATATATTCTCATTTCCTGAAGAGAACAATGAAAGCAAAGGGTGAGCTTAACTAGCCCAATAAAGAATATTATTATTAAGATAATGCAGAATAAATTATCGTTAGCCTTCAACAGTGTAAAACTGATAGAATACAATAGACAACAAGTTTAACTGCAGCGGAACAAGCAATCCATTAGAAGAGTCAAGTAGAGCATTATATCTACTATCTTCTATGATTTAAAAGTTCATCATCAATATTTTATCGCTGTAACACAGCTCAATAAATAATCCACATCACCAAATTAACCATGCACTACGGGCCAAAGATATTCGTTAGTATCACATCCATGAATTATTCATACACTACAGGCCAAGGATATTTGTTATAATCACCAATGGTCATGAACATGCCAACAACTGTCCATCAATGCACTACGGGCCAATGAGGACTTTTAACACATCATTTGTAACATTACAAGTCATGATTATTGTGACGCCCCCAAAATAGGTATACATCACCTATTCTGAGTCGCCAAATACATGGTACAGAATACAAATACAATCTTAAATATACAACATGAACTGTGAGTTTTAATACAAATATTGTCTTCTAGACAGTATTCAAACTCAAAATAAGTCCTCAATACATTTATTAACACACTATTTCATAGAATAGTGAGGACTACTAAGGCTATCATCTGGACCGTCACTCCGTTCCCCGACTAGTCCCTGCTACGTTCTCATTTCCTGAAGAGAACAATGAAAGCAAAAGGGTGAGCTCAACTAGCCCAGTAAGAAATATTATGACTAAGATAATGCAGAATAAATTATCATTAGCCTTTAACAGTGTTAAACTGATACAATATGACAAACATCAAGTTTAACTGTAGCGGATCAAGTAATCCATTAAAAGAGTCAAGTAGAGATTACAATCTACTATCTTCTATGATTTAAAAGGTTTTTCATCACTTTTATCGCTGAGACTTAACTTAATATATAATCCACATCATCTCTGTACTACGGCCAAGGATATTCATTAGTATCACAACCATAAATTATACATGCACTACGGGCCAAGGATATTCGTGTATTCATCAATGGTCATGATCATGCCAACAACTGTCCATCAATGCACTACGGGCCAATGAGGACTTTTACCACATCATTTGTAACATTTCGGTCATGATTATACCGAATAATCCCTGGTCATAATCATACCAAGTCCATCTATGCACTACAGGCCACAGATGACTTTCAACATAATATAAACATGAAAATGATGACAATGATATAAGAATTCAATAAAACAAGTTCAATAATTAATTTATCCTGGAACCAATAACGTCCAAATTGTCAACATGATACTTCTTTGTGGGGGTAAAACTCAAGAATGCTCAGAAGAATATTTCCATGAAAAGATATTGGATGAAGCGTAAATATCAAGGATATTCCACTAATTTCATGGAGTATAAAAGCCAAAACTTTAACCAACTGATTATAATAAAAAATGGAATAACAAAAGAAATCACCAAGCATGCGATAGACCGCTTAGACAGGTTATTCCAACAGAATAATAAATAACGGAACTAGGTCAGTGCGCAGAACGCATGCAGACGAGGATATTCTAATGAGAATAATAAATAATGGAACCAGTCATGCGTGAAATGCACGCATGGATGTTCCAATGTAATAATAAAGAATGGAATAATGTAAGAATTTCACCATGTATGCGGTACTTCTCATAGGCAGTTATTCCAACATAATGATAAAGAATGGAATAATGAGAAGAATTTCACCAAGTATAGGGTAGCAGCGTATCTACAAAGTTATTCCAATGTAATAATAAAGAATGGAATAATGAAGTTCTCTTCATGAATCTGAAAAAGAAATAATACCACTTACCTTAGAAGAAAGCGGATATAAGAGTAGTGAAGTAGCGAGAATACTTTTCTTCTTCTTCTCTCTATAGTTTTCTCTCTACAGAGTTTCGATGAATTCGTAAGAAATAATGAAGGAATGAACTTCTATTTATAGGAGAATGGAATGAATAGTAACTAATTCATGAAGCGGTCAGATTGATTTACTTTTAAACAGATCATCCATATTGATTTACTATGCAAGATTAATAAAATATTCTAATAAAACAAAATCTTTTAAATAAAATATAATATATTCTATTTATAATCTAATAAAACGAATAACTTTATAAAAGTATTCATTTTATATAAAAAAGATTTTACTATGCAAAACACTATGTAGGCACTATGCAAAACACTATGCATAATAAAATATATTATATTCTATTTATAGTCAAATAAAACAAATAACTTTATAAAATTATTCATTTTATATAAAAAGATTTTACTATGTAAAACACTATGCATAATAGAATATAATATATTCTATTTATAGTCTAATAAAACAAATAACTTTATAAAAGTATTACATTTTATATAAAAAAGCTTTTCATTTTATTACATTAATAATACTAATAAAACAAAATTTATATATATATATATATAGATATATATATATAAACTTTCGTGACTTCATAAAAAGGCACCTCAATATATTTAACAACATTTATCATCATTATTATAATTCATAATATTAATCGACTGTGTCGTTCCTGGGAAAGAGGGCTTTCAATAAGGATTTCTCCTATCGACGCAATTGATTAGATGATCAAACCTCTCCTGGCGTAACTTGAGACATCGTTAATATTGCAAATAATAATATTAATAACTTTGTTATCTCAATTATTGATTTAATAATATATAAAATATCAACAATAATTAAATCAAATAACGTGAGATACTATGCAACAATTATTGAAGCAATAATTGAACAAAACTGAGTGACTTTTCACGTAAGCATCAATAATCAATACCGTGTGCTAATATGCAACCACACATATTCCTGTACTTTTAACACCGGGTGTTTCAACAGTTAACGGTAAACTTTCGCCGTTATTTTCATAAAATATTTTTGTCATTTATTCAATCCGACAATAATTTCATTTGTGGGGTCCACCAATGATTGTGTCGTCGTACGAATATTCCCTATTAAAACGAATATTCCCCGACCAATCGAATATTATATAACAACTTGCGTACTTTGCAAAATTTATAAATATTACCCACAACCATAACATTATATCAAATCCACACCATAATATTCAAAAAAATATTTTGAGAAATTTAAATCTTTATTCATAAAATTTGGGGTCTCACAATTATACCGATACATAATTCCTAATCAAAATCATACCAATCAACAGTCCATCTATGCACTACGGGCCAAAGATGACTTTCATCACAATATAAGCATGAGGATGATGACAATGATATAAGCATGTGATGCCCCCAAAATAGGTCCACACAACTCATTCTAAGTCGCCAAATACATGGTACAGAAATTAAATACAAACTTCATTAATACATTTGTCGTGCAAAATTCGACAACACATACGGTGAGAGTTGTAATACAAATATTGTCTTATAGACAATATCCAAACTCAAACTTTTAAGGGTGATATGTGAAAATTTTACAAAGTAAGTAAGTTATCATAAAATATTCATTGTGTCGGGGAACATTCGTTTGGTCGGAGAATATTCTTTTTGTCGGGGAATATTCGTACAACGGCGCAATCATTGGTGGACCACATAACGGAATAACTGTCGGATAGAAAGTGACAGAAATAACCTTTTTATATAAAAAATAATGGCAAAATTTTTACCGTTAACTATTGAAAGACCCAGTGATAAAAGTACTGTAATACGCGTGGTTGCATAGTAGCACACGGTATTGCACAGTATCTCTGATTATTGATTCTTACGTAAGAAGTCACTCAGTATTCAATAATTGTCACAATAGTTGCTGCATTGATTCAATAATTGTTACAGTAACATATGTGCAATATTTTATATTATTTGAATAATATTATTAGTTAGCATTATTGGCAAGGTCTAGAAAGTTTTGTCGAGGAAAGGGGTTAGATTATTTAATTGCGCGCTAATACAGAGAAATCCTTATCGGAAAGCCCCCTCTTTCTTGGGAACTATCTGGTTGTCAATATTGTGAATTTATAATATTAATTAGAAATAATTATTGAAAGATTGAAGAGTTGTAAATAATTGATGAATAAAATAAAAATTGTTGATAAATATGATAAGTAAATATTTGTTTAATTTGATATAAATGGAGGAGTTTTAGTATGAGATATTTGTTGAAAGTTTGGCTTATTTTTCTATAGAACCATAATTATCTTCTCCAATAAAATATTCATTCAAATATATTATTATAATATTACATTATCATAGTATAATGTGATAATATAATAGTATAATTTTATAATTTAAATGGTAATATTATTATATTTTTTGGCATGTGAATTAAATGGAGTGAAGATGATCAAAATGAATTTGAGTTAGTTTTCAAATTGAATTTGAATTCTTTTATTTTAAATAATATGTGATAAAAGGGGTGGAGTGAGCAAGTTGGGTTTGTATGCTTGTTTCAAATTAGGTGTGTTGCAAACGTGTGTGTATGTTTTGTTAAACCTGGTGTGCTACCACTTCCCTATAAATAGGTTGCTTGGTTAAACAATGAAATACACCAGAATCAGAAAATTCTTTCTCTATAATAGTGAGCGTATTTCTTGTGAATATAAGCATATTTTGAGTGTTGTTTAAAGTATACTTGAAGTATGCTAATATAAAATTTTAACATTAGGGTCATAAGCGTAAAATGGGTCATACTTTGAAAGACAAAAGTATATTTAGCCCAAAAATCAATTTCCAATAGAAATTGCTCGAAATACTCAATTTGCAGGCAAACCGATTTGTGACCGTATTCGGATACGATTTGACTTCAATTTTCGTTTTACTAATTAATACCCAATAAAAAACATACATCCTAACATACAAAAGTTCAATGACCTTCATAATCTTAGCGAAGTGGCTCTACTAATTAGGAGTGAGCAAAAAACGGATAAAACTGAATTACCGAACACAACCGAATTATTTTAACTGAATTATTTTGATTTTTTGGTTTTTTTTTCAAATTTCGGTTATATCCGATTTATTACTCGGTATTCGGTTTCGGATTCGATTTTTAAAATTAGCTTATTCGGGTATCCGAATTACCGAAATTATTAATTAAAAATTAATACAAATTTTATACTAAACAAGGTTGCTATCGTTAGCCCAATACTGAATGGCCCAAAATCATGCCCAGGCCCCAACACTTGTTAACAAAAGTCTTCTCTTCCCAATTCCTGTCCACTAACAAAGTTAAGTACTATGAATATATGGTTTTACTTTTATATTAGATCAGATCTGAGAGACTGAGATCTCACTCATCCCAATTCCCAGATCATATTTTCCATATCTCCCTCTTTTCTCTCCGTCTCTCATACCTCAGTTTCGACTTTTGAAATCGACCATATCATCTTTCTTCTCGGCCTCGCCTCTCGGTTTGATTTCTCTGTCTCTCATCAATCTCGGCCTCCTTGTGCAGCCCTCATGAAGTCGGCGAGTCGCCCATGAGTCGACGACTTCTGTTCTTCAACCTTCAAGATCCCATGGCTCGATTTTGTAGAGATCTAGCTGTGAGCCACCGTGACCATCATAAACACCGGAAGAGATGAACGGCTAAGATCTCAGCGGAGCTTCTTCATTTGTACTTCAATATTTTTTCTGAGGTAGTAATCAAAAAATTCTTCATATGTACTTCTGTATGGTGGAATCTAAAACAGGGAGGTTCATATGTAATATGTAGGGAGGTTGACATGGGAAAAAGTAGTATTCATATGTAATGATTTACAATTCGGTAATTGTTCTTTTTTTTTTATTGTAAATGATAACAGGAGGTTCAGTTATTAACCGAAATACCCGAATTTACAATTCGGTATTCGGTAATTCGGTTATTATCAAATTCGGTTATTAATTCGGATAGAAAAATTATGATTATTTCGGTATTCAGTTATAATCGAATAACTTATTCGGTTCGGTTATAACCGAATGATCAGTCCTACTACTAATAAACAAATATTGAGGTGCCGTTCAGAATTCAACTTTTCTAAATCTTTAGATCTACACAGAGCATCTCATTGCACTTACATATATAGTAATAATTTTTCAACAAAAATAAAAACCCTAGGAACACAATTAATTCCATTCAAAGGCACCCGTATAGTCAGAAAGTGGTGTCAAAAACTGTTTCTATTCCTGAAAAAATTACATGTAAATGATAAGAGGAGTCTAGTAAAAAACCTTATACATGCTTGTGATGTGACATCTTGGAACTTAGCCTTGTCGGAAACGAAGGGATTTGAGCCACAATCGGAGTAACGAGATGTCGTGGTTGGTGCTTTATGCATATGTGAGAAACCATAATTTTTTCAAATTAATGAAACTTATGATGACATTTTATTCCACTTTTTTGTTTCTCCATCTGATCTGTCTTCTTTCTCTTCCAATCGCCCCTATTTTTACTGATTTTTCAATATGCAGATGAGCTGACACGGTCCAAGTTGGAGTCTATGTAGGAAAAGGAAGGAAATCCAAGTTTAAGAAGGGTTGATATTGTTTTGAGCATAACTTTTGATCCTACACATAGCATATCATTGCATGAACATATATAGCAACAATTTTTCAACAAAAAATAAAAACCCTAGGAACACAAACAATTCCATTCAAAGGCACCCATATAGTCAAAAAGCGGTGTCAAAAATTGTTTCTATTCCTGAAAAAATTACATGTAAATGATAAGAGGAGTCTAGTAAAAAACCTTAAACATGCTCGGAGAAAAAAAAATATTGAATACATATTTACCTAAATTTAAATTCCCCTTTTTACAAAATATACTTAGCCTTGTGATGTGACATCCTGGAACTTAGCCTTGTCGGAAAAGAAGGGATTTGAGCCACAATCGGAGTAACGAGATGTCGCGCTTTGGTGCTTTATGCGTATGTGAGAAACCATAATTTTGTTAAATTAATGAAACTTATAATGTCATTTTCCCATCTTTTTTGTTTCTCCATCTGATCTGCACATGAGACTGTCTTCTTTCTCTTCCAATCGCCCCTATTTTTACTGATTTTTCAATCTGCAAATGAGTTGATACGGTTCAAGTTGGAGTCTAAGTAGGAAAAGGAAGGAAATCCAAGTTCAAGAAGAGTTGATATTGTTTTGAGTATAACTTTTGATCCGTTTGGAGTTATGGGGTCCATAATATATCAAAACGAAGCTAGCGACGAGCCCTACAAGATTCTTTGCTCATGGCCATAAAAGTTACTGTTTGAAGCCCAAAAAAGGCCTGGAAAGAGGCGTTTTGGCCTTCCAAAGTTTTTTCCTTTCCAATTTTGTGTTTATTTTGATATTTTTGTAATTTAATTAGTCATTGCATAATTAGGTTTTCTAGCTTATTGTTTAGTATTTAAATGATGTTTTAATGTGTTTTAGGGGAACTCATTATTATTATTCAGTTTTATGAAATATTGTGGCTGCTTAAGTCAATTTATCTCAAACTTTGTTAATTCCTGTGATTGTAAAGTATATAGATTCAATTCTTGTGATTGTTTCTATTCTCTTTACTTTAACGAAAGGAGAGAGAGAGAATTACATGTGTGGGAGATGAAAAGGGAAAGTGAAGAGCGGTACGTAGATACATATACGGTATTATTAATACTTTTTTAATAAAGTCAAATCATATCTAAATACAACCAAAACCATATGAAACCAATTGAGTCCAATCGAATTGCGGGTCGGATCAAGTATCCTGGCCACTTTCAGGCAAAAAAAAAAATTTGGGGGACATTGTATGCAATTAAGTAGTTTATATAATAATTTGAAAGCCCAAATTAGCAAAACCTTGGGAGCCCAATTATGAATTTAATAATACTCGATGTAACATAAGTGTAATTAACCCTTTAAAATGCTAACATAATTCTGTCCCGTTTAGGTCAAAACGTAATTTTTGCCATAAAGTTCAACTAAGATCAAACATAGTGACCATCATCAATAATTTTCCATTTTGACTTTAAAGTTAAGTCACCTAAATTATGAGTGCAAGTTGGCATAATTTGTTACAATGATAACTCTAGTCTCATACAAGGAAAAAAATAATCCCAAGGAAAAATACATACTCACAGTAATCGTCAAAATTGAACCTATAGATTTAAATGGCACAGACCTCAATCTCAGTCATCTGGCTAGAACCTCATTGTTCTTATTGGTAAAGCCTGTGAGTGTTAGGCGCTTGTAAACCTATCCAAAAGATAGTGAAATTGATCTGCCGTTGACCGTGAATGGGTGAACTACGTAAGTAGTTTTGTGTCTGGTGTGATATATAATTTTTCTTTCGATTTCTCTTTGCTATTAGTTTTCGCTGCATTGTTATTTTTTAACACGGTGGGAAAAAAAAGACCGTTGCAAGCCACATACGTATATAGGAGTACAGTGCATGCATGATCAGGGAACAGTGCATGCATGATCAGGGAACAATACGTTTGTACTTGGGGGCTTGGTGCTGTTGGGGTGAGTTATAAGAATACATAGATCGACTCGATGCAAATTAAAAAATGCCGCATAACACGTGCAAGTGTATTGAAAAAATGGAGACATGAAGAGCAATGGTAAAGGCCCCTTTCTAAATGATAGTAGACACGAGATATATTCTATATTATCAACCTCCCCACTTCGTCAACTGCACTTCACGTTGCCTACAAATTAAAAAAAACACACACACACACACACACACACACACACACACATATATATATATATATATATATATATATATATATATTTGTATATACATGTACATATATATGCGTGTATTAAATACACAATTCCTCTGCAATTTGGTTTCATAACCAATTCTCATCTTCCTATCTTTTTTAATATTTTTTTTATGTTTTTGGGACATGGAAAAAAACATCTTCCTGTCGGCTCTCTCGGGTTGATCAAATACGCATACATGCATTGATCAAATTCACACACATATACATGCATCCATATATATATATATATATATATATATATATATATATATATATATATATAAGGCGAATCTAGCCACAAAAGTTGAGTGGGATCAAATTAAAAAAAATTGTTAAAAATAAAAATTATATATATATATATATAATTTTTTCTAAAAAAATACTAGAATGGCTTTTTTTATTAAAAACCCAATGTAGTATAAATGTGATAAATTCAAAAGATTTAGATAAGGCCACACGGAATAAGAGAAAACTAAGTAAATGGGTGTCTTGGAGTTTTAATACATTGTCTTTGAGTTTTAATTTAGAGATAAAAGAAAAGAAAGCGAAGGAAAACAAAAAGAGATAATGTCTTTGAGTTTTGTAATAGAAGAGAATTTATTTATTTTTTAAAGAAAAATGGTGTCTTTGAGTTTTAGTTAGAAAATAAAAATAAAATAAAGAAAGAATAAAAAATTTTCTTCTAACTTTTTTCTACAACTAAAAAACTTTACAGGTGTTAGTTAAAAAAGAAAAGAAAGTAAGGGAGAGTACTTAATTTTTGAGCCAAATATTTTACAGGGTGTTAGTTAAAATAAAAAAGAAAGTCGGGTGGTGGTGGAGGTGTGTACTATGAGGGAATTATGTAGCGCATGGAAGAAAATTCGATTGCAAAGGTGCCCCCGCCCACAAAGCGTAGATCCGCCCCCATATATATATATATATATCTGAGAATGGATCTGTCCGGTCTTGAGACGAGGTCCAAAATCGGACCCAAATTTTTATTTTATTTTTTGTATATGACTAAAAAAAATAAATAAATTATGGAATTGAAATTTTTCCATAATATAATGTTTTGGGAGTGATTTGGATATCTATACAAAAAAATGTATGTATGCACGCTGCACAGATATGCATACATGTTTTGATATATGTATCCAAATCACACCCAAAACATCAGTGTATATGTAAAAATTCAAGTTCCATAATTTATTTATTTTTAGTTATATAAAAAAAGCAAAAAAAAAAAAAAAAGGTGCGAGGCCTTACTAAAATCGCGGCGTCCGAGGCCAGGGCAGGACTCTCTCTCGCTTCTCTCTCTCTCTCTCTCTCTCTCTCTATATATATATATATATATATATATATATATATATATATATATATATATATAGGGGTTCCATCTACAAGAACCCCTTTTTAGGCACATTGATTTTTTTTCGCTTTCAGCCAAAATTTCAACAAAGGCTAAAAAAAGAGTTGTTGTGGATGGAACCCCATACATATATATATATATAATAAAAATAGAATTCACACTAAAATAAAAAGGCTTATTTTCGATGGAATATTCTATCAATAATAAAGTTATTCCGTCGAGAACAACCTTATTTGCGACAGAATCTTCAGTCGGAAATTCGGTCATATATAAGCACGTCGAAATTAAGTCCGTCGGTTTTTCGGTCGGGGATACTTAGGGTCGACGGAATTAATATCGAACGACTATTCAGTCGGAGTTAATATATCACGGACTGAAAATAGTCTGTCGAGGATATTCGGTCGATGGTAAGCTTGCCACATGGTAGTATGATAAAATTGGAAAATAGCTTAAACTCGATAGATTTCCGTCGATCATATAACCATTACGTCGAGGATAAGTACGCCACATGGCAGTTTGACAAAAATGGGAAACAATTTAATCTAGATGGAAATCCGTCGAGAATACAACCATTCCGTCGAGGATAGTGTTTTTTTTTAAATATTTTATTTATTTTTGCAATATCCAGGGATTTAACCCACATCTTGTACTGCACTGTTTTTCCCAACAAAGACACGTACAAGCTAACAATATGGCCAATTACATGAATTACAATTACAATCACCAAGGCCAACAATATATCAAAAACCAACTAATTAAATAAGAATTAAAAACATCAAAAACATCCCATTAATCTAAACTAAACTATAACAAACATCCCATTAAGCTAAATTAAACTAAGTGTCAAACCGCAACAAAACCAAAGTAATGACAAGGTTTAAACTATACAATATGTACGTCAAAAATTATGTAAACTACAAAAGAATGTAAACATCTAAGTCAAGCTAGTAGAGCCCCCGGTGTGAGGAGGATCATCGGGCGGGCGTTGACGCTGCTCTGGAGTATGAAAATCGCCCTCATCGTCATCCCGCTCATCAATCCGCTCATCACCCTGTTGATACAATATACTGTAACTCATTAGTCCATATATATGATTCAGTTAAAGATAACTAAATGAAAATTAAATAACATGCAAAATATATATTTGTATTTAAAATGAAGTATACGAAGCGGTTGTTGTTGACTCGACATCATCTACCAAACGTGTCCTCGACTAAGGTAACCACCATCCAAAAAATTTTGTCGCATATCGCGGCCCACTGCTCCGGAGGGATACCCGTACTCTCGGCGGTGGCACCATTTTGCAACGTCTGCCTTGCAAGTGATGGGCGAGAATGGTGGCGGGTCGACAATGGAGCAATGGATCGGTCTCAAACCTCTCAGAGACAGCGGATCATAACATCTTTGGAACAAAGCATCATCTAAGCCAAGCCTTGTGTATGTGATGGTCCCGAGGGCTCTCGGGGCCTTGAGCGTTGGCTAGAGCCTACAAAAATAAATAAAACATGAATAATATTATAAGTTTACTTTATTCATAAACAAGAAATAAACTAAAATATTATACCTCTTGGCAGTGTATAGGTTGGTATCCTCGGTAACCCCAGCACTCGATACCGGCCGGTAGTACTAGTGGGAGTATCTTGAGATGCAACCCAAAGAGTCGTCTCCTCGTCCTGAGATAAACTAATCTCGGGCGGAGGGACGGTGGAATCTAACGTCTCATCATCACCCCTAGTAGCCTGCAACTCTGTTATACGCTGGCTGCAGAGCTTCTCAAACCGCTCCTGTAATTTGATATACAAGTGAGTTATCTTGAACGCAGTCATATAAATTACGTAATATTATCCTAAATAATATTTATTATAGTAAATGTATTACCCATATAACTAGTGCTGCTGGAGATATCGTCAACCCCAAAGTAGAGCCCTTCGGCATATAGACTCTATCCCAGAACTTGATCATAGTAGGAGGTCGGCCCAAGCTACTCCGCATGGCCTAAATCATATACATTAAATAATATCACCTTAATTTACTATAGTTGCAGTATAATATTAAACTAAACTAAAGAGAAATACATCTGAAGCTTAACCTCACGAAGCATTGCGAGCAAGTATGTACAACTCATGACTTCCGCGATTCTTCTTCATCTGCTCGACTTGGTCTTGAGCGCATATCATCCCAGTCGACGAACACGCAATTACCCATTGCATCGATCTCGACATGCCGACGGCTGATGATCTCACAAAGTAGTCCCGGGCGATTCTTCTACCGCCCGGACTGCTTTCAATCGCATCTCGTACAACCAGGCGGCATAATTCTTCGAGATGTGGGCAATGATAACGACGTCACCATCCGCCTCAGTGATGCCGACCTCGTATCTGTAGTATCTCTATCAAACAGACATAATATATGTATAATTTATTATTTGAACAATATATAAATAACATTCATGGACCTTGATTTAATATATGTAATTCGACTTACGTGAAACTCATGACAACTTTGTCACCGTGAAATAGGCATCGTATGCGTGTACTAGATAAATCGTATGCGACCCGGATGGGAGATCGCGATGACGAGATGGCGTGTCTGACGCGCATTAGCGACATGATCCATAATACTAGAATACAAAATTTATTAAGAACATTTTAATTTATTAATCACATGATAATATCATTCTAATTGAACATAAGTGATATATTATAGTTGAAACCTACACAGACGAGCTGACATCAACTGGAACTATGTCAGGCACCACCGGTGGACGACCTAATTGACTGAGGTTAGGTCCTCGCGAACGCCAACATCTAGCATCTATATGTTAAATATAGTTATGACATTGTCAAAAAATAGTAAATGAATGTATAATATAGTTATGAAAAAAATGTTACTGAGCCAAAAAAGAAATCATCACTAGAATCGAAGGCGACCCCTCACAGGAGCCATCATCACCGATCGAGAAGCGGTAGCCACCACGGCCACCTCCACCGCTATGTCAAGGCATATATAGCTGTACTACTAAAATAACAGACATAGATACGATGACATTAATTAAATTTCAAATCTTTTATTATATATAATGATTGATTTTAGTTGTATTATATTTACAAAACACCAATTAGTGAAGAAGTAGTACGTCTTCAAACCCGTCAGAATCAAAATCATTCTCATCCTCTAATTCTGTCTCTTTCTCTTCTGTATCAATTTCTTCCTCAGTATCATCTTCTACCATGACATACGGACTGACAATCACATCTTCCTCCACTTCGTCAACATCAAGTACGTCAACGACATCATCACCCAACACATCGTCATCATGTAGCACAACGTGGCTGGGATCGCTAACTTGTTCTTGCAACGGGTCATCCGTTCCAGAAAAATTAGTACCATCAAATGGTCGAGTCTTCGTTGTCACAACTGTATACTAGGGGGTTCTAGTGTGAACGACATTAGGGGCGTAGTACACTTGAGTTGCTTGGCTGGCTAACACAAATACATCATCAGACTGTAAATTTGATTTTATATCTACTGTGACGATTCTATTACGATCAACTTTAACACCCTTTGCAGTATCAAACCAGCGACACTTAAATGTAACGAACTTTTTAGCCCTTGGATAATTGAGCACAACCACTTCCTTTAATCTTTCATAGTAATTGGACTCAGAATCTCCATAACAACTTCCCAACACGATAATGCCAGAGTTGACTGATGTCAATTCATTCAAGTCATCAACCTTGAATCTATACCCATTCACGATACAACCTAGAAATAAACTAATAAGTTTGTACGGGCCTAAAATGACATCTCTAAAATGCTCATACGCGTTCTTTTCTTCGACCCTTCTCTTAAACCACTGGTAAAAATTTGCATTAGTGAATGCTTCCATCTGTGATTCTGTTAACCCCGGGTTAGAAGCATGCGCTTCCAATTCGAATTATGAACTGCATACAATAATATGGCAATTAATTAATTGTTGATTAAGGATAGATAAATCATTTTCAACTTGTAATAACACATACTTGATGTACGAAGATACTTCAGGCATATTTAGAAGCACGTATATAAAGACAATCTTTAAATCTTTATCGGTTAGGTAAGTCTTCGTCTCATGTCCAAATGGTTTAGCCAGATAAGTGAATACAACCAACTCATCATTAGCACGACCAGATAGATCCCCGACCTCATTCCAACTTAGATGGTTATGCTTCGTTGTGACTACATCGTCAAAGTACAACGAGCAGAAGTTGACAAGCTCTTCCTCCAT
Organism: Panax quinquefolius; assembly: GCA_020205615.1. Classification (NCBI taxonomy): domain Eukaryota; kingdom Viridiplantae; phylum Streptophyta; class Magnoliopsida; order Apiales; family Araliaceae; genus Panax; species Panax quinquefolius. The sequence continues at coordinate 32,954,395 of CM035163.1, forward strand.
ATAGCGTTCAGTAATAGAACCCTCTACGCAAGCTTTGTTTTTTTAACTTTCTTCTTTAATCTACGCATATACCCAAAATATGAAAGTATGTAATATTAACTAATAAGTTAAATATAAAGATGACGAATATTGCACAATGTATGTGATATTACCTCTCAAATAGATACATCCATCGATATTGCACCGGTCCTCCAAGCTTAAGTTTATATGGCAGATGAATAGGCAAATGCTCCATGCTGTCAAAGAACCCCGGTGGTAAAATTATTTCGAGCTTGGACATTGTCAACACTATTTTTTTCTCCATCTGCTCCACATCACTATACCTTATAAAAGTTGAGCAAATATCCCGAAAGAAATTTGAAAGTGCGGTAAAAGTATCATTAATATTCCTGGGTAACACCTCACGAAATGTAATTGGCATCAACTTCTGAATGAATACATGACAATCGTGACTTTTGAACCAAGTAATTTTTAACTGCTCAACCTTAGTACAACGAGATATGTTAGAAGCATATCCATCTGGGAGCTTCAATGCGTTAAGACACTTGCAAAGGTTTTCAACCTGTTGCTTGGTAAGACAAAATGGAGCTTTTGGTTTTGTGTTGTTAGGTCGGAGCCACAATTCCTGGCTGATATTCATTTCCTCCAAGTCTTTACGTGCTTTATCATTGTCTTTTGTTTTACCACTTGTATCTAGTATGGTGTAAAACAAGTTCTCAAATACATTCTTTTCTGTATGCATAACATCTATACAATGACGAAGTGCTAGTGTGACCCAGTATAGAAACTCAAGCCAAATCGGCGAGTGGGTCCAGTTATGACTTTTCCCATATCCTATAGCTCTCAACGTACCATGCTCCTTCCCAGGGAGTGGAAATGTTAGATCATTTTTAGCCCATTGATATGTCATTTGCCAAACAAGCGACCAACAACCCTTTCTTTCTCTGTCTTTACATTGAATTGTGTAGACATCTTTCTATAAGCGTGCTTTCGTGAGCAGAGAATCTACGGTTCAAAGAAACTAGTTTTTCAGCCATGACGTAGTTGAGTGCCTTGCACATCCCCCATGCAAACTGGACATGATAACTTAACATGAGTCGACCAACTACTAATTATCCCAAGTTCCGGAAAGTCAGTGATAGTCCACAATAAGTTCTCAAATACATTCTTTTCTGTATGCATAACATCTATACAATGACGAAGTGCTAGTGTGACCCAGTATAGAAACTCAAACCAAATCGGTGAGTGAGTCCAGTTATGACTTTTCCCATATCCTATAGCTCTCAACGTACCATGCTCCTTCCCAGGGGGTGGAAATGTTAGATCATTTAGTCAGCCTAATATGTCGCTTCCCGACAAGCGACCAACAACCCCTTTCTTCTCTGTCTTTCTATTGAATTGTGTAGACATCTTTCTATAATTGTGTTCAGCAGGCAAGAATCTACGAGCAGTTCCAAAGAAACTAGTTTTTTGGCTATGACGTAGTTGAGTGCCTTGCACATCCCCCATGCAGACTAGACATGATAACTTAACATTAGTCGACCAACCACTAATCATCCCAAGTGCCGGAAAGTCAGTGATAGTCCACAACAAGGCTGCCTTCATCACAAAATTCCGCCCGATAGATTTATCAAAATTACGAAACACTGCTTCCCCACTGATCTTAAGTTCATCGACTAATGGCACGAGGTACACGTTAATGTCTTTTATAGGACTCTTATCCCCCAGATAAGTAAGGTCAAGAAAAGATACGGATCCTCATGCACACATTCGTGGTGGAAGATTATAGCTTACCATAATCACTGGCCAAATAGAATAAGGCTGACTAAAATTATCAAATGGACAGAATCCATCTGTATCCATGCCAAGCCTGAAATTCCTAACTTCTTTGGTAAATTATGGAAAATTGGCATAAAAATTCTTCCATTCATCTCCATCATTGGGTGAGTCGGTGACCCGAACACGACATCCTTGTTTCTATGCCAACTCATATTTTGAAAGCGGTGTCTTGATGAGACATGAATAGCCGCTGCAACCTCGGCACAAGAGGAAAATACCGTAATATCTTCTTTGGAACATGTTTCTCCTTCCCCCCACGTTTTGTGATCTTGTACCTTGGCGAGTTGCAGATATCACACTGCACCTTATCTTTGTCCTCCCCATAATATAACATGCAATCCTGTTCACAAGCATCGATCTTCTCATACTCGAGATTCAACCCCTTAACCATCTTCTTCACCTCATAGTAATTCACGGGCAACGTATTATCCCTGGGTAAGAACTCCCTGAGAATATCAAGCAAATCATTGAATCCTCTCTCACTACAGTCATGCTCATTCTTGAAATGTAAAAGATTCGTAACTGCAGAAAGTTTCGTGTGCTTGTCATTTTAAGGATACAATGGAACACCTAATTCAGATAGCAATTTGTAGAAAGCAGCTGCTGAATCATTTGGTTTTTGCTTAGCACTGCTTGACGCATGCTCGTTTTCAGCCCAATCAATTTTGGTAGGGCCATATGCATCAACCAACATCTGCACGACGTCATAGTTATCTGCTTGTGAATCCCCGTGATCCGATTGGTCTACAGTACTATCAGTTCGTTCTCTAAACTCAGTTGATTCCCCGTGATGAATCCATACCGAACACCCATCCACAGACCCACGTGAATACAAGTCAAATTTAACTTCATCGGCAGTCTTCCATATCATGTTCTTATACTTGAAACACGGGCATCTCATGTGATGCCCCCAAAATAGGTATACATCACCTATTCTGAGTCACCAAATACATGGTACAGAATACCAATACAATCTTTAATATACAACAAGAGAGCTGTGAGTTTTAATACAAATATTGTCTTCTAGACAATATCCACTCTCAGAATAAGTCCTCAATACATTTATTGTCACACTATTTAACAGAATGGTGAGGACTACTAATACTATCATCATCGGACGGATAATCACTCGGTTCCCGACTAGTCCCAGCCTACGTTCTCTTTCCTGAAAAGGAACGGTGAAAGAAAGGGTGAGCTCAACTAGCCCATAAAGAAATATTATGACTAAGATAATGCGAATAAATTATCATTAGTCTTCAACAATGTTAAACTGATAAAATATAATAGACATCAAGTTTAACTTCGGTGAACAAACAATCCATTAAAAGAGTCGAGTAGAGAATAAAATCTACTATCTTTTATGATTTAAAGGTTTTCATCACTTTTATCATTTGGGACTCGAATTTTAATAAATAAAACACATCATCCCTGCTCTACGGCCGAGGATATTCATTAGTATCACAACCATAAATTATCCATGCACTACGGGCCAAGGATATTCGTGTATTCATCATTGGTCATGATTATGTCAACAACTGTCCATCAATGCACTACGGGCCAATGAGGACTTTTACCACATCATTTGTAACATTTCGGTCATGATTACACCGAATAATCCCTGGTCATAATTATACCAAGTCCATCTATGCACTACAGGCCACAGATGACTTTCAACAAAATATAAACATGAGGATGATGACAATGATATAAGAATTCAATAAAAACAAGTTCAAAAATTAATTTATGCAGGAACTAATAGCGTCCAAATGGTCAACATGATACTTCTTTGTAGAGTAAAATTTAAGAATGCTCAGAAGAATATTTTCATGAAAGATACTAGATGAAGCGCAAATATCAAGGATATTCCACTAATTTCATGGAGTATAGAAGTCAAAACTTTAACCAACTGAGTATAATAAAGAATGGAATAACAAAAGAAATCACCAAGCATGCGGTACTTAGAGGTGGCAAACGGGCGGGCGGGCGCGGGTTTTCACAGGCCAAAAAATGTAATCCCAAAGCCCGCGGGCTCACGGGCAGGCCGAAGGTGTTTTATGCATATTTTTTACATTTTTTTTGGGCCCAAAATTGAACGGGTCGAGCCAGGCTGGGCTTTGAACGGGCTGGGCAAAAAAGGCTCGGTTTTTTGTGGGCCAAAAAACTACGGCCCAAAGCCCACTATTTGGCGGACGGGCCAGCCCAGCCCGCGGGCTTTGGGCCCGTTTTCCAGGTCTAGCAATACTTCACATAGACAAGTTATTCCAACAGAACAATAAATAACAGAACCAGGTTAAGCGTAATACGCACTGACAGGATATTTATAAAAGTATTTTGTTTTACATAAAAAGATTTTACTATGCAAAATACTATGCAGGCACTATGCAACACTATGCATAATAAAATATAATATATTCTATTTATTGTCGAATAAAAGCGAGATAACTTTATAAAAGTATTACATTTTTATATAAAAAGATTTTCTTATTAGCCTAATAAAAGCGAATAACTTTATAAAAGTATTACATTTTATATAAAAAGCTTTTTACATTTTATTACATTAATAATACTAATAAAATAAAACTTCATCATCATTATCATAATTCACACTATTAATCGACCGTGTCGTTCCCGGAAAGAGGGGGCTTTTAATAAGGATTTCTCCTTATTAGTGCATGATTAGGTGACCAAACCTCTCCTGGCGAACTTACAGACATCGTTAATAATGCAAATAATAATATTAACAACTTTGTTATCTCAACTATTAATTTAATAATATATAAAATATTGACAATAATTGAATCAAATAACGTGAGATACTTATGCAACAAATCTTGAAGAAATAATTGAACAAAAGCGGTGATTTCTCACGTAAGAATCAATAATCAATCTGCAGTGCTGCTACTATGCAACCACGTGTATTCACATATACTTTAATTTGGGTGTTTCAACGATTAAGCAGTAAAACATCCACTGTTATTTTCATAAAATATTTTTTTTGTCGTTTTCTCAATCCGACAATAATTCCGTTGTGGGGTCCACCAATGATTGTGTCGTCGTACGAATATTCCCTGTTAAAACGAATATTTCCCAACCAATCAAATATTATAAACAACTTGTGTACTTTGTAAAATTTCTAAATATTACCCGTAACTATAACATTATATCAAATTCATTGAAAAATAATAATTATAGAAAATTTATCTTTATTCATAAAAGTTGGGGTCTTACAATCTCCCCTTCTTATAAAATTTTGCCCTCGAAATTAGGGTACGTACCTGGTATGTCGATGAGGTAAGGATACCTCGATTTCATTTCAGATTCTAACTCCTAGGTCATTTCCTCAACATCGTGGTTCCTCCATAAAACTTTGACTTGAGGTATAACCTTGGAGCGTAGAATATGTTCCTTCTTATCAAGATTTGAACATGAACCTCTTCATACGTTAAATCTTCCGCTATTTAAATCGATTCTAACTTCAATAATGTGGTTGGGCCTTTCACATATTTACGTAACATGGATATATGAAAAATGTTATGAACACGAGACATACTTGGCGGTAAAAGTGAGTCTATAAGCTACGATCCCTACTCGATTGAGGATTAAAATGGGCCGATGAATCGAGGATTGAGCTTTCCTCTCTTTCCAAATCTCGTAACTCCTTTCCATGGAGCAACACGTAACAACACATGATCTCGATATCGAATTTCACGTCCTTTCGATGAAGATCATCATAACTCTTTTGTCGGTCTTGTGAGGTTTCTATACATTGTCGGATCGTTTGAATCTTTTTCGTAGTCATACGTACCAACTCCGGTCCCAACAACGTTGCTTCACCCACCTCATCCCAATATACTAGAGAACGACACTTTCTTCCATACAACGCTTCGAATGGAGCCATATCAATACTTGTTTGATAGCTGTTGTTGTAGGAAAACTCCACCAATGGTAAGAACTTGTCCCAACTTCCCTTGAAGTCAAGGACACAGAGCTTTAATAAATCTTCAAGAGTTTGAATAGTCCTCTCTGATTGTCCATCCGTCTGAGGATGATACATCGAACTAAATCATAAATCTGTGCCCATAGCTTTTTGCAAACTAACCCAAAATCGTGAAGTGAATCTTGGGTCTCGATCAGAAACTATGGATACTGGCATACCATGCAATCTTATAACCTCGGTTATGTACATATGAGCAAGACGTTCAAGTGTATAAGTTTCTCGTATAGGTAAGAAATGAGCGAGACTTGGTCGATCTATCAACAATGACCCAAATTGCATCATGCCTGAGAAACCTTGGGAAGACCGATGCTTGAAATCCATGGTAATGTGTTCCCACTTCCATTCTGGAATTTCAAGTGGTTGCAATGGACCTTTTGGTACTTGATGTTTCGCCTTGACTCGTTGACAAGTTAAACACCTTGAGATAAACAGCACTATCTCCCTCTTCATATTACCCCACCAAAATGTATGTCGAAGATCATGATACATTTTGGTACTCCAAGGATGGATTGAAAACGGTGTGTTGTGCGCCTCCATCATGATTTATACTTTAACTCAGGGTCGTTAGGAACACAAAGTATGGAGTTGACTCGAAGTATTCCTTCTTCATCGATTCTTGCTTCCGGCATAGCATCTTCTTGTACTTTCTTCCTCATATGCATCAGCTCCAGGTCTATAGCTTGAGCAGCTTTAACTTTATCGATTAAAGTCGGTTCTACTCATATATTCACCATCATCACGTGGGTCCCTGGAGTCTTTATCTCTATCTCCATCCTTTGCAAGTCATACAAAATGGGCCTTTGCGTTGACAATATCGCTTTTCGTGCCGCATATGATCTTTCCACTCAATGCGTCCTACCACGTTTGCTTTTTTCGGGATGGTATTGGATGGTATGATCATAATCTTTCAACAGATTCAAGCCAACGTCGATGTCGCATGTTGAGTTCCTTTTGAGTGAAGAAATATTTGAGGCTTTTATGATCCGTAAAGATCTCCACTTTCTCTCCCCATACAAGTAATGCCTCCAAATTTTAAGTGTAAAGACAACATTTTGCCAACTCTAGATCATGAGTAGGATAATTCCTTTCATATTCTTTGAGTTGTCGAGAGGCATAGGCTATAACTTTTCCATGTTGCATGAGAACACATCCCAACCCTTTGCCCGAAGCATCACTATAGATGACAAATCCCTCCGAGCCAGATGATATTGTCAAAACAGGTGCTGAAATGAGTCTCCTTTTGAGTTCTTGAAAACTCTTCTCGCATTCCTCACTCCAACCGAATTTTGTATCTTTTCGAGTCAACTGAGTTAAGGGAGTAGCAATTCGAGAAAACCCTTCTACGAATCTCCGATAATAACCACTTAAGTGGCGAGAAAGCTACGTACTTTGGTCACTGATTTAGGTTGCTTCCAGCTTTGAATAGCTTCAATCTTTGCTGGGTCAACAGATATTCCATGACTTGATACCAAGTGCTCAAGGAATGCTACTTCCTCAAGCCAGAACTTGCATTTCTTCAACTTGGCATAAAGCTTATATTCACGAAGCTTTTGGAGTATCAGCCTCAAGTGTTGCTCATGATCTTCACGGCTTTTGGAATAAATAAGGATGTCATCAATAAAGACGACCACAAAGTGATCTAAATATTCCTTGAATACTTGGTTCATCATATCCATGAAGGCGGCGAGGGCATTAGTCGATCAAAAGACATGACTAGGAATTCATAATGCCGTCTAGAGGAGTTACGAATGCCGTCTTTGGAATGTCATCGGTTCTAATCTTCAATTGGTGATATCCAGGAATGAAGATCGATCTTTGAAAAAGAATTTGGCGCCTTACAATTGGTCAAACAGGTCATCAATACGTGGCAATGGGTACCTATTTTGATGGTGACATGATTGACTCCCGATAATCAATACAAAGTCGCATACTCCCATCTTTCTTCTTCACGAATAGAGCAGGAGCACCCCAAGGAGAAGTACTAGGGACGAATAAAGCCGATGTCTAACAATTCCTGCAGTTGGGTCTTTAACTCACGAAGTTCAATAGAGCCATTCGATATGGGGCTTTGGAAATGGGTTTTTATCGGGTTCAAGGTCGATACAAAATTTAATTTCACGCTACGGGGTAGGCCGGGAAGTTCTTGAGGAATCGTCGGAAATTCATTAACAATAGAAATATCATTCAAAAGCGGCATATTTTTGTTTAGATCCGTGACATGAGCTAAGAAAGCTTGACATCCGTTTTTCAATAAACGAATAGCTTTATGGCTTGAGATGACAGTGATTTATTTTAATGGTTTGGTTGCTTGAATTCGCATAATAGGTTGGTTAGGAATATGAAAGCTAACAACCTTACGAAAACAATCAATTTTTACATGATGAGTGGTTAACCAATCAATCCCAAGAATTACGTCAAATGTAAGTATTTACAATGAAATAAGATCGACAGGTAATGTGAGGGTACCGATTTGAACCAAATAATACTTATAAACAGTGGATGTAATGAAGGTTTCTCCCAACGGAGTTTCAACAGATAAGTCAAAGTCTAATTTCTCCGGAGTCAAATTTAAACGTTGAGCGCAAGTAGGAGAAATAAAAGAATGGGTCGAACAAGTATCAAATAAGGTATAAACTTCACTAGAGTTTATGATAAGCTTACCCGTGATGACCTCATTCGGGTTCCTTGCTTTCTGGGAGGTCACGACAAACGCTCTCCCTTGCACTACTGGCTTTGACTTTTCTGGGACGTCCTTTGGTGCCTCTATCCTAGCTGAACTTGTCTTCGGTGAACAACAAAATCGGGCTAGGTGACCTTCTCTTCCACAATTTTAACATGCTTTGGATGGCATCGTGCAGTTTGGACAGATGTGTCCTTCCCCTCCGCATTTGAAGCATATGATAGGTGGTCATTCTCCTTCCTTAACCACGGGTGCTGGTGCTGACGTCTTTCCATTATTTTTGAATCTCCTCTTCTTGAAATGTCCATTCTTATTGTTTTGGCCATGATTACCACCAAAGTGGTTACCATTTCTGGCATGTTGATTCTCTCGACGCTTATTGTCACCACTTCGATAACTGTTATCACTGGTATTATCATTTTGTCGACTATTTTCTTTTGGTTGGATTGACTCATTATCGTGCTCCAATAACTGAGCCCTATTAACAACATCTGAATACAAACACAGTTTATGAGAGATAAGATATTGACGTATCTTGGGTTTCAAACCTCTTAGAAACATTCGCGTCATTCTCTCCTCATTATCAACCAAATGGGGCATAAACCAAGGACAACTCGACAAACTTGGCCCGTCACGGTGACACGGTCGTGTTGTTTTGCTCGACTTAATGAACTCTACCTCTTTCGTGTGCCGAATACTTTCGGGAAAGTACTTGTCGTTGAACAATTCTTGGAACTTCTCCCAAGTCATCTTGGTGCGGCGGGTTGAGTCGTTTCTGATTCTCACCGATGTCTGCCCTCACACCATAACATGAAGGTGGGAAAGGAACCTTTGCTCCTCAGAGCATCCCAAGACATCAAATATCTTGCAGATCTGCTTTATCCACGTCTCCGCCTTAAGTGGTTTTGGCTCTCCAAAAAACTTCGGTGGTCCCAGTTCCTTGAACTGTTTAGCGGTGACCGTCCGAGAGTTGCCAATGTTTTCACCTGCATTTCGGATAGGAGTCTCTCTTGCCTGATGCTGCATGAATTGCAGAAAGCCTCTGAACATTCCATCGTTCATCATTTGGTCAGTGTTATTGTTTGCATGAGGATTGTCGCCTTCCTGATGCACATTGTCCTGATTATTGATCTGTGGAGACTCTACGGTCTATGTGCTCCATTGATGTTCTCAATATTCTCGGATGCCATTTTCAAATACTGCCACAAAATAAGGGTTAATTAACCTATCACATATTATCCCTATACTCTGACCGACCAATTAAATACCAAATAAACTTAAGTAGGTCATACTAGCGAAGGATTTCCCCGTCTCTCCCTCCTAGTTCTTGTCTCACATCTCGGCCGAGGATCATATCCTAAGCTTTCGATACCAAGTTGTGATGCCCCCAAAATTGGTATACATCACCTATTCTGAGTCGCCAAATACATGGTATAGAATACAAATACAATCTATAATATACAACAAGAGAGCTGTGAGTTTTAATACAAATATTGTCTTCTAGAAAATATCCACTCTCAGAATAAGTCCTCATTACATTTATTGTCACACTATTTAACAGAATGGTGAGGACTACTAATACTATCATCTGGACTGTCACTCCGTTCCCCGACTAGTCCCGGCTACGTTCTCATTTCCTGAAGAGAACAGTGAAAGAAAGGGTGAGCTCAACTAGCCCAGTAAGAAATATTATGACTAAGATAATGCGAGAATAAATTATCATTAGTCTTCAACAATGTTAAAGCGATAAAATATAATAGACATCAAGTTTAAGCTCTTGAACAAGCAATCCATTAAAAGAGTCAAGTAGAGAATAAAATCTACTATCTTTTATGATTTAAAAGGTTTTCATCACTTTTATCATCGGGACTGGGACTCGACAATAAATAAACTACATCATCCCCGCTCTCTACCGAGGATTCATTAGTATCACAACCACAAATTATCCATGCACTACGGGCCGAGGATATTCGTATGTATTCATCAATGGTCATGATTATGCCAACAACTGTCCATCGATGCACTATGGGCGATAGGACTTTTACCACATCATTTGTAACATTACGATTAATGATTACACCGAATAATCCACGGTCATAATCATACCAAGTCCATCTATGCACTACTGGGCCACGAGATGACTTTCAACAAAATATAAACATGAGGATGATGACAATGATATAAGAATTCAATAAAAACAAGTTCAAGAATTAATTTATCTAGGAACTAATAGCGTTCAAATTGTCAACATGATACTTCTTTGTAGAGTAAAATTTAAGAATGCTCAGAAGAATATTTCCATGAAAGATACTAGATGAAGCGCAAATATCAAAGATATTCCACTAATTTCATGGAGTATAAAAGTCAAAACTTTAACCAACTGAGTATAATAAAGAATAGAATAACAAAAGAAATCACCAAGCAAGCGGTTGCCAGAGGTAGGTAGCAAATGGTGAGGAATGCCTGGTAGAACCTATAATCTGGTAGGGCCAAAATATTGATTTTCACGGGCCAAAAAATGTAAACCCAAAGCCCGCGGGCTCACGGGTGGGCCGAAGGTGTTTTATGACTATTTTTTACATTTTTTTTTGCCCAAAATTGAACGGGCCGGGCCAAAAAGGCCCGGGTTTTGTAATAAAAACTACTACCAAAGCCGCATTATTTTGGTGGTAGGTAGGCCATTCATCATGGATTTGGGCCCATTTTTCAGGTCTAGCGATACTTCACATAGACAGGTTATTCCAACAGAACAATATATAACGGAACGGTCGAGTAAAGCGTAATGCTTATGAATGGATATTCAATAGAATAATAAAGAATGGAATAACAACGAAATCACTATGCATGCGGTACTTACTTGATGCAGACATGTTATTATTCAATGAGAATAATAAATAATGGAACCGGTCCGTACGTAAAACGCGTAGAGCAGGATATTCAATGAGAATAATAAAAAGCGGAACCGAAGTCCGCGTAAACGCGCATGCATGACAGGATATTCCAGCAGAATAATAAAGAATGGAATAACGAAGAATTTTACCATTTATGCGGTGCTTAGCATAGCGAGTTATTCAACAGAATAATAAATAATGGAATAATGAGAAGAATTTCACCAAGTATAGGGTAGCAGCGTATCTGAGTTATTCAACATAATAATAAAAGACCTGGAATAATGAAGTTCTCTTCATGAATATGAAAAAAAAATACCCTTACCTTATAAAAAGAAGAGTACCGAAGATAGGTAGGCGGGGATATACTTGAAGAAACTTGCACTATGCTCAAAGCTTTCTTAAGCGCTAAAGAAAGACGCTCAAGATTATAGAAGAAGAATTCTCTCTACAGTTTCTCTCTCTATAGTTTCAGTGAATTCGTAAGAAATAATGAAGGAATGAGCTTATATTTATAGAAGAATGGACTGAATAGTAACTAATTCATAAGCGGTTCAGATTGATTTACTTTTTAATCGGACGGTCTATATTTAAAGCAAAATCTTTTAAATAAAATAAAATATATTCTATTTATAATCTAATAAAACGAATAACTTTATAAAAGTATTCTTTTTTTATATAAAAGATTTTACTATGCAAAAATACTATACGGGCACTATGTAATACTATGCATAATAAAATATAATATATTCTATTTATTGTCGAATAAAATAGATAACTTTATAAAAGTATTACATTTTATATAAAAAGATTTTACTATTTGCCTAATAAAGCGAATAACTTTATAAAAGTATTATGTTTTTATATAAAAAGCTTTTACATTTTATTACATTAATAATACTAATAAAACAAAACTTCATCATCATTATCATAATTCACACTATTAATCGACCAGGTCGTTCCCAGGAAAGAGGGGGCTTTCCAATAAGGATTTCTCCTTATTGGCGCACAATTAGGTGACCAAACCTCTCCTTGGCTGATCTTCTAGACATCGTTACTAATGCAAATAATAATATTAACAACTTTATTATCTCAACTATTGATTTAATAATATATAAAATATTGACAATAATTGAATCAAATAACGTGAGATACTATGCAATAATTACTGAAGCAATAATTGAACAAAATTGAGTGATTTCTCACGTAAGCATCAATAATCAATACCGTGTGCTACTATGCAACCACGCGTATTCCTGTACTTTTAACACTGGGTGTTTCAATAGTTAACGGTAAAACATCCACCGTTATTTTCATAAAATATTTTTTTTGTCGTTTTCTCAATCCGACAATAATTCCGTTGTGGGGTCCACCAATGATTGTGTCGTCGTACGAATATTTCCTGTTAAAACAAATATTCCCCGACCAATCGAATATTATAAACAACTTGCGTACTTTGTAAAATTTTTAAATATTACCCATAACTATAACATTATATCAAATTCATTCAAAAATAATAATTATAGAAAATTCATCTTTATTCATAAAAGTTGGGGTCTTACATCTCATCTTTCCGTTCGGATCATCAACATGTTCTATTGCTTTGTTCATAAAATTGGACACCCCTTCACGGTACGCATCAAGTTATCCCCTCCCATCAATTGGTATCCTACGGTACATCCAACTTCGATCGGCTGACATCTTTAATTGAAGAAAATACCCAATTAGAATATATATGCATGTATTTAGTTTACCTAGTATATATCTCCACTCTACAGGGGTTAGGCTTCTATCCCATTCCTGGATACGTCTCCTCACTAGTGCCATTCACAAGGTGCGTGTTTATAATATTTTAAGAAAATTTCAGCATCACCTCCCCATGGTCTCCAAGTACACGAAATAGACCAAGACAACTTAGTCTAAGTATGCACTCGAAGAACATATGTAGAGACACCAGCTAAAAAATCCTCAAAATATTATAAACACGCACCTTGTGAATTAGCACCGACCTAAGTGAGAGACATAACATCCAGTAACAGTCCCAAACTGGGGACTATTCGACATTCACTCCTACTGAGTGAATGTCAAACGGGTTTCAAAGTTTCATAGCAGTTTACATATATATATAGTTAAGTGTATTGAAGAGTAAAGGGAGAGTATTATTAAGTTTATTGAAAATTGTGGCAAACTAAGCAAATGCTACTTAGTTTATTTTGCCAATGATAAACTAAGTAAGTGGTACTTAATTAGTTTATTAGAATTGTTATTTTGAATCTATATAGATTACTATTCGATATCCACTCTTAAAAACTATTATCAAACGGCTTTCTAAGATTCATAGCAGTTGCAGCTGTAATGACTACTAGGAGAAGTGTCAATCTAAGTTTCATATTAGTTGCGATTTTCTGACTAATAGTACTCAATAGGCCTCTCGGCGATGTCTGAAAAAAAAAAGGGTCGTAGTTCCTGTTTGTGTCCTATACTCTATTAATAAAGTTAATTGTATTACTGCGGACATTCCTCACTTTTCCACCATAACAGATGACAACATCCCGAAGGAGTTCCATTAAGCTATTGAACAAAGTTCCAAGTTAAACAACCCTCTATATGAACGAACGATCACTTCTTTACTAGGAATGAATCATTGCCTGATATGGGTTCTATCCATGCCATAGGCAGCTTCTCACCATTCCAAATTCCTCAGATGGGTAGTTCTCATAGAAAAAGAGGTGAGACATTCTGTGGGCACTACCCATCTGAGGAATTTGGAGTGGTGAGAAGTTGTCTATGTCATGGATTGGACCCATATCAGGCAATGATTCATTCCTAGTAGAGAAGTGATCGTTCGCTCATCTAGAGGGTTGCTTAACCTATAACTTTGTTCAACAACTTAATGACACTCCTTCCGTATGTTGGCATCTGTTATGATGGAACAGTGAGGAATGTCTTCAATAATTAAATTAACTTTATTATTCGAGTATAAGACACAAACAGAAACTACAACCTTTTTTTTTAATTGTTGTCGAGGAACCGGTTGGAGTACTATTAGTTGCAACTGCTACGTCGAATCCTGCATACAAGGAAGAGTACATATATGTAGGTAGAGTATTATCGAGTTTATTAAAAATTGTGGCAAACTAAGCAAATGCTACTTAGTTTATTTTGCCAATGAAAAACTAAGTAAGTGGTACTTAGTTTATGAGAATTGTTATTTGGAATCTATAGAGACTACTGTTCGATATTCACACGTACTTGTCAAACGGGTTTCTAATTAAGTTACAAAGTATATTATTTTATTTCCACGAAAACAATCTTTTATATTCGGTCTCTTTGAATTGCATCCCAACAAAGCAAATGATGCTTAATTTATTATTTTAATTTGATTTAATTTATTATTTTAATTTATTTATTTTATTTTATTTTATTTTATTTTATTAATTATTTTATTTTATTTTGTATTATATAATATAATTTTTGAATTTTTTATTAAATTAAATTAAATTCTTTAAATTAAATTTATTTTAAATTTAATTTAATTTAAATTAATTAAATTAAATTTTATTAAATTTATTTTATTTTATTCTATTTTATTTTATTATTTTTATTTTATTTTTTATTGAATTGTATTTTATTTGTATTATATTATATTTTTATATATATTTTATTAAATTTAATTTATTTATTAAATTAAATAAAAAATTTAAATTTATTTTATATCTATTTGTTAAATTTATTTTATTTAATAAACTAAATTAAATTAAATTAATTAATTTATTTATTTTATATTATATATTTATTTTTAAAATTTAATTTATTTAATAAACTAAATTAAATTGAATTTATTTTTTTATTTCTTTTATTTATTTATTAATGAATTTTATTTTTAATTTAATCTATTTATATATTGAATTATATTTATTTCATTTATTAAACTTTATTTTATTTTATTCTGCATTATATATTAGTATATTAAATAGTGAATTTTTTATTTTAGTTTATTTTTTTAATTAAGTTGATTAAATTAATTAATATTTGAAGTATAAATTATTTTTTGAAAACTAATTAAGTAAATGTTACCTAATTAGTGAATTTTAGTATTAGAAAATTAAGTAATAAATAGTTATTAGAGCCAACAGATTTTGTATCTCAAGAATTCTGATAGAATTTTCGTGGGAAATTTCGTTGGAAATATCAAGCATCACATTATTCATTTACTGTTATGAACATATGACATACAATATTAAAATTGAAGAAATATACACTGCAATTACATAAAAAAAACAAAACTAAACAATAAAATGGATGCTATACATGTACAGAAGCTGTAAATGACCAATTTCAAATAAATTATAAATAAAAAATAGAATTCATACATTATAATACCAAAATTCTAGTAATATCAATCCAAAAACAAAATAAATTTAGAACAATTGCACATTATAATACAAAATTCATACACAAATATCATACTCAAATTTCATACTATTAACATATAATATATACTCAATACCAGGAAAATTAGGAGAGAACAAAGTCGGTAACCGGCGGCAGTGGGTGCGTGGTGGGTGGGGGTGGTACCTGGACAGGGGTTCGGGGGTCTGGGGGAGAGGGGTGGGGGTATCGGGGGAATGGGGTTGGGAGTGGGGGGTACTTGGGGGTTGGTGGGGTGGGGTGGGAGAATGCGAGATGTACTGAGGGGGGGGACGGATGGGAGGAGGTGGGGGGGGGGTGGGGTAGGGTGGGGTCGTGGGGACGACCCCACGAGAGAGAGGGGTGGGTACAAGCGGGAGGTCTTGAGTGGGGGTGGGGGTGGGGGGACCGGGGGAGAGGGGGTTGGGAGTGGGAGGTATGAGAGAGAGAGAGAGAGTAGACGTACTGTAGGTATTTAGAAAGAGAGAGAGGGAGAGATATGAAAATGAGAGGACGTTGGAGAAGAAGAAGCGTTTTTTTAGGTTTATTTCTGACGGAAGTTCCGTCAGGTTTAAATCCCTCGAAACTATCTTAAAGCCAACGAATATTCTCTCAGAAATAACCCTCGTTCCATCGAGGTTATATTTGGCGCTGGCGGGAATCTTGGCGCCACCAGTGGAGCCCTACTTTCGATGAAATTCGGTCGAAAATACATTATTTTCGAGGGACATATGTCCGACGGATTATTCCCTCAAAAATATACTAATGTCGACGGAATGTAGTGCGTCAGAAATAATTCCGTCGGAATTAACCTCTTTTCTTGTAGTGTCATTTTGAATCTTTCATTTGACAAAGCACAAGAACGGTTCAGATTTCATCTCAATTCTTCCAATTTAATCTAAAGGCTCACATTTCATCTAACACTAAAAATTCCCGCTCAAATCAAATTCACCACTAAAAATTCTCGCCCAAATCAAATAGCAATAATAATAACAATAATGATACTAATAATAATAATAATAATAATAATAATTATTATTATTATTACTAATTACTAATATTATAATAATAATAATAAATTTTATTATTATAGTAGTAGTAACAATAATAATAAAAATAATAACAATAATAATAATAATAATAATAGTAATTATAATAATAATTATAATAGTAGTAGTATTAGTAGTAGTAGTAGTAGTAGTAGTAATAATAATAATAATAATAATAATAATAATAATAATAATAATAATAATAATAATAATAATAAGAATTGTTGTTGTGGTGTAGTGAATTATGAAAATTATTATTGATGATTTTTAAGTTTTGTAGACAGGTTTAGATTTTTTTTGATATATATTTTTAAAAGAAAATTAATTATTGTGGTGGTGTGCTAAATTTTGATAATTGTTTTGTTTGATTATAAAATATTTTAGGTTGCAAAAAGTCTTTAGGTAATGTAGTATTTTTTGAATTTTTATCTAATTTTTCGTTACGTCGTGTCTTCAGGCACGAGCAATTACTAATATATATATATAGTCCGTTTCTGGTGCATACCCTTTTATTTTACATATCCTGCTCACCACCTTTAGCGATGGACCGAGTGACGGTTTGGTCTGTCTCTATAGAACAGATAAACGGCTTATATGATATGACGACGGTTCGATGCATCGCTAAAAGTTAAGAAGACAGTTCTCTGATATACGCGACGGACCGAACCGTCGTCCAGTTCTTCGCTAAAGGTGGTGAGCAATGTATGTTATATAAAGTGATATACACTTGATTCTCTTCGTGTGTGTGTGTGTGTGTATATATATATATATATATATATATATATATATATATTATTGTAATTTTGTCTATATGTTATCTTCATCAGTATTGTAGGGTTGCAACCGCAACTTTGATTTGAAAGTGTAAAGAGAACCTTCAACCGACTCTAAACTGTCTTGTTATCCTTCGTGGAAGTTCCCTTTTTTTAATGGGTTATGGCCCATTAATTAGGCCCAAGTCTTTATCCTTGCCCCTTGTGACCTAATCAAACTTCACTACAAAAAAATGGGGCTTCAGCAACAATCGATTTTCATTGCTAAAGGTGTCAAATTTAGTTGCTAAAGGATTTTGGCAACGACTTTACTGTCGTTGCATCTTTCGTTGCGCAATGAGCGTTGCTAATTGTTCCGCAACGAACGTATTTTTTTCGTTACGAAAAATAATACATTTTGCAACGAAATTTGGCTTTCGTACTGAGACATCGATCCTTTAGCAACAAAATGTATTGTTGTAGAATAATTAAAATGTCGTTGCTAAAAACCCCATTTCGTGGCAAAAGCCTACTAATTGGCAACGACCATGCATTTTAGTTCCAATTGACACCATTTTGCAACGATATTTTTCATTGCAGTAAATTATGAAAATTGTTGCCTAAACTTGCTTTCGTTGCGAAATGTAAACTTTTTAGCAACGATTTTCATTGCTGATTATATTATTTGGCAACGACATTATGCTGAATCAGCAACGAAAATATTTGTTGCTGGTTATTTTTCAATAGCAACGAATTAAAGTCGTCAATTAGCAACGATAGTATATGTTGTCGTTTCTTTATATGTGCAACGAAAGTTGATATGATTTGCAACGATAAAAAATGTTGCATTTTATTTTAGTATTAGCAACAATATCCTCTCCGTTGTTATTAGGTTAATTTTTCTTTGCCAAATATTATATTTTTAATTCCATTAGCAACTAAAATTTGTTGTTAAATGTATAAAAAATTGTTGCTATATTAAAACTTGTTCGATGCTTTGGTAACGAATAATATTGTTGCCAAATCAAAATTTGACATTCTTTTTCTGTACCTGGCTGGCTCAATGTCCCCATAGCAAATAATGACAAAAGTACAAAAAACTAAAATATTATTAACTTAATAAAATCATCCACTACATAATCATTCATTATCTTTATAATTAACCATCTAAAGCTACCACAGTTCTTTAATCAAAGTATATATCTACATATATAGAGAGAGTACACTTCATAATTTCGTCCCTTGTCTTCCGTAAACGTAGCACGAAAATTTGATACCCAATATTGTAAGGCAGGTCATAGAAGTAGTCTTCCTGCACATTTAAAAATAATAGCAAGTCAGAAAAATGAAGCAAATAGGTCACCAGAGGCACTTAGTGCCAAAATCAATAAACAAAGACAATAGAGTTGCTACGTGGTACAATATCAAGGCTTGGCTCCTATTTCATAATACTTTAGAATACCACCAATTTCTTGTTCAATTTGAGTGACTAAACAATAAATATGGTTGGCACATCAATGCATAATCACTCTCCAACCTGGTTATAGCACTATTTGATACTTCATAACAAAGAATCAAAAAGAACACTGAAAACATACTAAGAACATTGTGTATGGCACAACCAAGAAAATTAGTTTTTCATGTAATTATTTATTAGGCAATTTAGTTAGATTACAAAACAGCTCAGTTGAGTTGTTCAACAAGCTGACTCAAAAGACATAAGAGTTAAATGCAAGAGAATATACTTACTTTTTTTTATGTTGGTGAGGTAGCAAGTAAATCCCTGATTTGCTCATTGTAAACTTCAAGGAGGATAACAGATATGTGGAACGTAAAAGTCTCTTTCCGTTCCTCGACCACTTTAAATAAATGCTCCAAAGTTCTATAATTAACTCCTCGATTCTGTTCAGTGCCCCCTCCATGGTAAA
Organism: Panax quinquefolius; assembly: GCA_020205615.1. Taxonomy (NCBI): domain Eukaryota; kingdom Viridiplantae; phylum Streptophyta; class Magnoliopsida; order Apiales; family Araliaceae; genus Panax; species Panax quinquefolius. Next base: position 32,973,938 of record CM035163.1, read on the forward strand.
AGTCTTTCCCATCCCTATTTGCCCATATACAAATATGCAAACATTGTAGCCATCTAACACTGAGACCACCAGGGGTGAAGCATCCACAAAAACATCAACTAGTACAGAAAATAAAAATAAAAAAATTCTAAATTTTGTGATCTATATAGTACAGCAGCAAATTAGTAGTATAGTACTGCTTATAGTCTTTCTCAAACTAATACACATCTACATTCTCAAACTAATACACATCTAAATTACAAGTTTTGATATTTTAATCAGAAATACTCAACAAAGAACTCAAAGAATACTTTTCTAAGACAACCAATTATAAGGAGAAAAGTGAAGAAACACTAAAATGAACAAAAATGGAACCAAAAAAAGTTCAAAAACTGAAAAGAGGAAGAAAAAGAAGTCAATGCGAATGGGAAGAAATAGTTAAAAGACATGATTTAGATCAGTATTTAGTTACACATGATTTTCAACCCATGTGAATTATATTCTTAAAGTCCATACAAACTGTAGTCTACAGAAGTTCCCAAATTAATCTCGTCATTATTTTGCATACCTTGGTTATCCCTTGGTGTATAAACATGGTCAAACTTGTATAACTTTTTTGAGGAACTACCAGTATGTATCCCAAGATCTCCATCCTTAGCTGCATCAAAATCAACAACTGTCGCACACCCTGATGAAACCTCCTCTTTACTTAGTGGTCGCACACCCTGATGAAACCTCCTCTTTACTTAGTGGTCGACATCTACAAAATACCCTGATGTTCCCTAAGGAATATAGTCAAAGAGAGAAGCTTAAGTCAATTTTATATTCAAAATATTATGTAAATCATATCATTTTTTGCATAAAAGAATTAAAAAATTTACCTCTTGCTTCTTGAATTTGATTATAAAGCTTCTTCCTCTTCATATGCTCCTCGCTGTACTTTAGTTTAAGATCCTCACACTGTGCAACTGCAATGAAAAAGAAAATGATATAAAAAGCACGCACTAAATGCAGTAAAGTTGTAATTCAAAACCAAGTTCTTGAACTGCAGAAACCATCTCATGCAAATTAGAATTGAATTAGCACAATCATGTGCTTCACTGGGAGAGCGAAAATGCTCTTGCTTCATGTTCTCGCAAATAAATCAATACAAGTTCATAAGTTGAGTTCAAGATGCTTCGTGAGTGCAACTTGAATTCTTTGTCGTTTACCTTGATTTTCCTCCCTAATTCATCAATAGTTGCGAATTCCAGAATTCTTATCACAATCATACTTATTAGAAGCATCCTCAACTTTTTTGCTTGTAAAACCATAGCTTGATCTAGATGAGAAATATGCATGAAAGCGAGATAAAAATTACATTTAGAGAGATAGTATAGTAACTTAAGATATCCAGAAAATAGATATTGCAAATTAGTGAAGCTCTGTAGAAAGGAATTATTTTATTACTCTTTCAGATATGTAGATAATCATTTGAATATACTCTCTCCGTTCCAAAATATAAGATCAGTTTTGGCTTTTTAAGTCCATTCAATTCGTGATATATTAAACTCAAAATTGATATGAATTCATTTAATTTTGGACAATACGATTATTAAAATTGTAAACTATATTAAAAAGAAATATTATTTACAAGTTCTATTGTTTTCAAAGTTAAATGAATTACATAAATTTTGAATATGAAAATATTTTATACTGACTTTAAAAAAGTCAAACTTGATCTTATATTTTAGAACAGAGGGAGTATAAAGGATCTGATCTTACCTAGACAGTTATTTTGAAATGATTTGTTGTCAAGTTCCATTTGAACTTTTTCTAGCTCTTTATTCAAAGTTGATAGTGACAGAACCACTCTGAATTGATTGGACAACAATAATGGAACTCCAAGGAATTGAGATTGCAATATGAATACTGCCTTTACTTTGTTTTTGAAAAACCAAAGGCACCAATCATAAAGACAAGTACAAGTATTAACAAATAAACCAGCCCATTGTATATAGCACCAGGCGAATTTGAATTAGTAAAGCCTAAAAAAATAAATTAAACTTACCCTGAACTTCCATCTTCCATTGATTAATCTCATCAGTAGCTTTCTCTATTGCTGATTGTAGTTCATTTTCTTTATCCTCGACCTATTTCAATGCATTTTTCAAAGCATTGAGTGATGATTCTAGCTTCGTTATTCGTGACTCCATGTCTCGCTTTTGCTCATACTCCAACTTGGAACATAGAAAGTAGGTAGAACTCAATAAAAAGAAATTAAGTTTAAAAGTAGGTTAGTAGAGAAAGTTGAACAAACTAAGTGATGCAGATTAGAATTACAAGCATCAAAAGATACAAGCACAACCTACTCTCAGTTCCTAAAAGCAACTAAAGCTACTTAATAATCATATGTAAATGAGAAGAAACCTATTCAGACTATGCACAAATACATAACCTATTCCTTGGACTTCTATTATTGTTGTCCAATCAGTTCAGAGTGGTTAGAACCTAGTATTCATATTGTAATCTCAATTCCTTGGACTTTTTTCTAGCTCTTTATTCAAAGCTGATAAAAGAATAAATGAAAATTTGGAGTTACATTGTCTTCATGTTCTATACCAACCAAAGTTTTATTTTAAAAATGAAATTAGATTATTGAAGTTAAAATAATCCGTCAATTAAAAACTCACATATTTACTGTTCATTCCATATAGAAATCTAAAACATTGGAAATACAGTGAGAACAAGGAACGATGACTTAACTCATTTTAATAAAATGCAATGAAACTTAACATAACAGAGATATGTGTAAAGTATAAAAAGAAAGTTAATATCTACAACAATACTTATTCAAAAGAAAGAAAATATAACTTATGTAGTAGCACTCAAGACATCAAATAGCTCAACAAAACCAAGCTAAACAGCCGCTGCAATACAGTGCAGTGCATGTGTGCGCGCCTGCACTGTTGCTACCAGCAGCTCAACCATGCCTCTTTGAAAAATCCGTATCTCCAAATTGAAGGTCCAATCATAACCAATTTTTTTTTAATAAACACAGCCTAAACGAGTATTTAAAATAGGTGTTATAGAACTTCAAATGTGCCACATTAAAATAGCTACAGCATCGTAATATGTAACCTGGATCCATATATATTCTGGAGTCTATGGAAAGCTTATTCAATGTACTATAATACTCCAAAAGCCCATAATTTTCTGGAAAATGTAGCTAGCCCCAAATTTTTCCTTAGGGTCAGCAGTCCACAATTGTTCGGTTTCTAAACATAATTTTTCAGTTTCAGAGCACAACACAAATTGGTCCAAAACAGTCCACTAGTTGTCCAATAGAAACCCAACTTTATTTTAGTAGAAACTTCATCAATTTCATTTTGGACTTGCTCCAATACACTTAGTCAATTTAGGTTATCTTCTAATTCAGGTATAAACATTACCTAGCACAAAACTTAAACCAATTTTCATGTTTTAAGAAAAATGACTTCTTTGAGACATTTTTACAAACACACTGCGTGCACATTCTAAAAATGCAGATTTCATAGAGGTTTTGATGGGGTTTAGCCAAAAATTTCATGAAACCATTCCTTATTCTCCAACTATATAAAAAAAATCACCTGATTTCACAACCAAACAATACATTACATAATGAAATTTTACTCTAATTCCCACAAATTAACAACTAAAAATTGATTTACCTCTTATTTGTTATTCTGCTTTGAACTTTTGTCTCAATTCTTGCTTTGATGTTGGTTGAATTCAATCTCCTCTTGCTAAAAATAAGTTTTAATTTCTTCCCAATTCAGTTCGCAGCCCCAATTGCTTTGTAACTTCGTTGGTTCCAACCGAAACCAAGAGGATTTTAGCGAACTTTATAAATATAAGGGTAAAGGTTTGATAGCTTAGAGAGGAGAGATGATATGGAACAGATGGACTAAAAATAAGACTGCAGAGAGTTAGTTTTGTTTGAGACTAATGGTGGCTTCAACTGATAATTGATAGCTTTGCTTTGTAGATTATTGTTAGGCTCAAAACTCGACACCTCATGCTTTCCAAGATGACTCACCATAACATGCTCTAGTCTCCTAAGTTTTCAGTACTTGATTATTTCCACACAAAAATATATCCTTCACCAAATAATTTGCTTCCAAAAATTATCTACGTAACAAATATATTTTAATATATTTATTACCTTGCATTACATACATACATTATATCGCAATTATTTTTAAAAGCAGTATAACAAATCAAATAAAATAATTATATTATTTCTTTCACATTATAAATTGTTTAAAACAATTTATTAATTATAGTAAATATAAATTATTATATTTACCATACACATTCACATCTCACACATACTCACATATCCCACCGCACACAATAATATATGCAGTATAATAGAATACATAATAAAATAAGATATTTATTTTATTAAATTCTTATTTTATTTATCTGAAAATTCTGAATCGCTATAGAGGCTGCAAGACAACAAGCCGGTAGGTTTTCAGAACAGAGATTTTATGAAGATTTTAAAACTGTCATACGCCAAATTATGTGTCATTCTCAACTTAATCCTAAACATAAGCTCAAGACTGTTCCTACTTCCTTGTAATTGATCCTAGAAAATATAATATACTAAGTCTTCATCATCCAAAATCCATTTTAAGGAACAACAAAGTAACAAATTTATCCCAGTATCAGACACTCAGATGCTAAGCAGAACATGAACCTTCCACAAAAGTAAAATGCAATATGTCCATCTCATGTGAAGATATCAAAACATACCTAAAAAGTAAACTAAAAAAAGTTAATTACAATCTATTAGATAATTTTAATTGAGGTTTTTTCTTTAGTCTAATTCGGCAATTCATGAGCCATGGATTCTTCTTGCAGTACAATTCATGCCTATTTTAAAATTGCTCAAAGACATGTTCAAACCCTAACCTTAATTAGTGGAATGAAGAACAAAAAACCAAAATAATTGACGTACTAGCAGTCAGTAGAGCGAAGGCGGACACGGGAGAGGCTGGAGAAACCAAAATTTTATTCATATTAATATTAGATCCACAATAATAATTTACACCAATTTGTTTGGGCCCTAGAAACCCTACTGTACGAATTTTATTCATATTAATATTAGATCCACAATAATAATTTCATTTGGACTGCCATAAATCCCAGACCCAACATGGTATCATCAAATTTTGATGTATATTTATTTAGTTTTAATGATATAATTATTATAAATATAAGTTATTAATTATAAGTTTTATTTTATTTTAATCCAAACCACGATCCTCCTCCTCCGTCTCTTCAGCAAACATTAAGAAGGAGAAGATCTAGATCTAGATCTAGATATCTTTTCGGGTTTATAGCAAAAGATAAAAGTTGTGTAATTGTAACTATAAGTCTATAACCAGAATAAAAAAAATAACGAATTTTAAAGTAAAGTTTATTAATAAATGAATGTTAATTTTATTATTTTTAATAAATATAATGATTAATGTTTTAAATTATAATTCGAGTAAGTTTTTATCATTTTTGAAAAATTAAATTTTAAAATGAATACTTTAATTACAACTATATCTAGAATACGAAAAAAAATAATGAGTTTTAAAGTATAGTATTACTGAATGAATATTAATTTATTTATTTTTAATAAATACAATAATCAATAATCTAAATTAAAATTCAAATAACTTTTTCATCATTTTGAAATTCTAAATTTTAATTTTAAAATAAATGCTCTAATTTATTTGTGCATAGTCTGCCAAAACTATGTCGTTTTGGCAGATTTTTTATTTATTTATTAAAAAAACAGCTTCTCTCCTCCCAAATCAGAAATCAAAAACAAATATGCCAACACGACGTAGTTTTGAAAGACTACTAGCACAAATAGAATATACTGCATTATATATATATATATATATATATATATATATATATACGGGCCCTCATTCTTGGCAATTGGTTGTCATGGTACTATTTCAACAACAATAATAATCTATCTTTGTTGATCATAACATTGGATGACGCTGATTGAAATGGATTTCCCCGCATGTGGTCAGAAGCGATACGAGAAATTACTCATTTGCCCTCATTTGCTCATGTGTTATAATTGCTCACCGCTACAAGTTATGACGGTAGTTTAGTTAATTAATAAATTAGAATGGCTTAGTGGTAGCTTAATGGCCTAATAACCTATATGTCTTAGGTTCAAAAAACATAGTTGTGATATTTTTTTCTTCTTATGTTATATTTTTTGTGTATTAGATATATTCTATTACCATCTAAATATATATATATATACTCATCTTAAATCTCCACATTAAACTAAATATATATAAAGTAACTATGAATATTTATATAACATAACTATGAATATTTTAATATATATATATATATATAAGAAAATATTCATATAAATTTATCTTTAAAATTTATAAACAAATATTTATTTATAAATATTTCATCTAAAATTTATAAAATTTAGGTATGAGTATTTTTATAAATATTTATATGAATATTTAGAGATAAATTTATAAATATTTATATGAATATTTGTTTACATATATATATATATATATACATATCAGTAGAATAAATTTAAAAATATTGGAGACTACAAGTTATGGCGTTAGTTTAGTTAACTAATAAATTAGAATGGCTCAGTAGTAGCTTAATGGCCCAATAACCCATAGGTCTTAGGTTCAAAACCTAACTGTGATATTTTTGCTTCTTATGTTATATTTTTTGTGTATTAGATAAATTCTATTACCATCTATATATATAGATATACATCTCAAATCTCCACATTAAACCAAATATATATAAAGTAACTATGAATATTTATATAACGTAATTATAAATATTTTAATATATATATATAAATATATATATATATATAAAATTTATCTCTAAATATTCATATAAATATTTATAAACAAATATTCATATAAATTTATCTTTAAAAATTTTAAACAAATATTTATTTATAAATATTTCATCTATACTTTAGATATGAATATTTTTATAAATATGTATATGAATATTTATTTACATGTATATATATATATATATTTATATATAAAAATATTCATAGTTACTTTATATATATTTAGTTTAATGTTGAGATTTGTTTAGTATTTTATTTAGTTTGACAAGAAATTTTGAAAAGAATATGTGTGTGTATATATATATATATATATATATATATATATATATATATATATATATATATATATATATATATATATGGTAGAATAAATTTAAAAATATTGGAGACTACAAGTTATGGTGTTAGTTTAGTTAACTAATAAATTAGAATGACTCAATGGTAGCATAATGACCTAATAACCTATAGTCTAAGGTTCAAAACCTAGTTGTGATATTTTTGCTTCTTATGTTATATTTTTTGTTTATTAGATAAATTTATTATTAGTATATATATATATATATATATATATATATATATATATATATATATATATATATATATATATATATATAAGACCTTAATTTTGTGAATAAATATTTAATTTTCTCAAAATATTTTTTGAATATTATGGTGTGAATTTGAGATAATGTTATAGTTGTGGATAATATTTATAAATTTTAAAAAGTAAGCAAGTGGTTATAAAATATTTTATTGGTCGGGGAATATTCTTTTTGTCGGGAAATATCCATACGATGGCAAAATCATTGGTGGACTCCACAACGGAAGTATTGTCATAGTTAGAAAACGACAGAATTATCATTTTATAAAAATAACGGCGAAATTGTTACCGTTAAAACCGTTGAACTACCCGGTAGTAAAAAATGCGATGTCTGGCGTGGTTGCATAGAGTAGCTGCGGTATTGATTATTGATGCTTAATTACGTAAGAAGGCACTCAGTTATACTCAAGTATTACTACAGTAATTGTTGCATCATATCTCTCACATTATTGATTCAATTATTGTCACAGTATCATCTGTATAATATGTTATATTATTAAATCAATAATTGAGACTCGGCAAAGTTATTCATATTATTATTTGCAATATCGATGATGTCTAGAAGTTCATCGAGGAGAAGTTTGGTCATCTAATCGGCGCCAATAAGGAGAAATCCTTATCGGAAGCCCCCTTTCCAGGAGCGACACGGTTGTTAAATATTATGAATTATAATATTAATGATGAATAAGTTCGTGTTGATTAAAGATTAAATTGATAGTTCCATTGTGTGGAAATTATTAGTGTTAGTAGAAATCGACATTTAATTCGATGATAGTTGATGTCTGTAAGTTATATTGATCAATCGGGTAATTCACCGGATAAATGAGCAATTAATTGCTATTAATTCACATGTTTATAACTATGTGTTCACTTATGTGTACAATTGATTTACATGATTTACTATTAGGGGAGTTGGTGCAAGATTGATAATACTTGCATGACTAAATTAAAAATAGAGGTATAGATGAAAGTACTATACTATAATTAATTTTTTCATATGTTTAGAACTATTGAGTCACATGATTTACTATTAAGGGAGGTGGTGCAAGTTTTATAATACTTGCAGGACTAAATTAAAAATAAAGAAAAAGAGTAAGGTATTATACTATAATATTTCGAGCCCCAAAATGTGCAATTATTGAAACTATATTTTTCTATAAATAGAAGCTCATTCTTCCTTCATTTCTCACCAATTCACTAAAGCTATAGAGCAATTATTATAGACAAAAATTATAGAGAGAAAGAAGAAGAGAAGTCTGCTACCTCACTATTCCAGTATCCAGTTTTCTTATAAGGTAAGGGGTATTATTTCTTTCGTATTCATAAAGAGAATTATTTTCTTTCAATACTACGTAAAATTTGTTATTCCATTTTTATTATTCATTGGAATAACTCATGTCATGCGATCTATCGCATGCACAGTGAATTCTTCTGTTATTTTGTGTTAGATTTATGAAATGACATCTAACATGTTGATCAAATATAATAAGAGTGTGATATTAATTAGTTTCAATTTGGCTTTAATTTATGCAATTTCAGGGCATGCATGTTCATAATTTGATATTGAGGCTTATGTTAGTGTATTGGATGAGATAATATACTTCAATTTGAGTTTTTTTTATCTTAGTGTATAAATTTATGGTATAATTTGTAAGTTATTTATAGTGGTTAGACATAAATTATAATTAATATAATATAATATCCCTTATTATATAATATTGCTAAAATATATCAATTAAATATTAAACTAAATTAAATTAAATGTAAATAAAATAAATAATATAACAAAAAATAATACAAAGTAAAGTAAAGACGGTAAAAAAATAATTTTCTTAGTTTACTTAATTTTTTCCTACTAAAATCAACTAATTAAGTAGCATTTACTTAGTTTTCACTACTAAATGTATATCAATTAATTAGTATTTACATAGTTAATATTACTTAATTTCCCAATACTAATTAAAATAAATAAAGGAGCATTAATTTACTTAGTTTTACACTATTAAAAACAATATAATATACTAACATAAATTTATATTACTTTTTATAATATAAGATAATATAATATAAAATAAAATAATATATCATAACATAACATAACATAACATAATATGGCATAAAATGAAATAAATTCATTAACTTAATTACATTCCTTAAATTTATTAATTTCAATAATATAATATCATATAATATAATACAAAATAAATAAATAAATAAATAAATTTATTAAAAAAATAGAATGATAATGATTTAATTAAAATAAATAAAAGAGAAACTTATCTCTATCAATAACTTTCATTGCTTTTGCATCCTCAAGACCATTTTTTTTGAATGCGTGTTTTGTAACCAAATATCGGCATTTTCTTAGCAAATAGTTTATATCACTGATCTCTATCATGAAAGTATACTATGTATCTGCGATTAACCATCATTGTCTTAAATTTGAACCCCGAAAGTAGTATCCTTGAAATATATATAACAAATTGGAGAAAGATGAAAGTGTGCGATAGCTTATTGAAAGATAACTTTATCACGATTAGATGAAAATTAACCGTGTTATAATATAAAACAAATACCTTAATCTTATATATAAATAGAGTAATACTATTTAGGAGAAAAGTCGAGGACTTCGCATCACTTCATGATATATTATTGGAAAAGCGATTGCATCATATACTAATACTCGATTAATGGTTCATATTAGTCGATGATTCATCGACATAAATAAAAAAGTAGAAGTTTGTAGTTCATGTTTGTGTCCCTGAACTCTAATTGAGTAATTGAATTCTATGAGACATTAATCGAACTTTATTCAACAACTTAAAAGATGGATGTGACATCCGTTATGATGGAAGGATGGCCAGAATTCAATTTCAAGATTATTGAATAAAGAACTAGGTTTATACTTTTTATTTACTAGATGAACCAAGCTTAACCGAGTATTTTTAAAGTAATCGCATGTCGAATCATGTGTAATCGATGAATTATCAACTTCTCCCAAATTGTCATTACTCGTATAGGTAGTTGATTAAGGTACTTTATTTAATATTTTAACATAAAGTTAATTTCCTTTTTAGAAAAATATTAGAAAAGTTATCTTTCAAAGTAGTATGGAAGGTATTTATTGCACACTTTCATCTTTTCTCCATTTTGAAATTTATATATTTTTGAGGATACTATTTGTGGATTCAAATTCAAGACAAGGATGGTTAATCGCAGATCCATAGTATACTTTCATGATAGAGATTGTGATATAAATTATTTTCCAAGAAAATGTTAATATTTGATTACAAAACATGCATTCGAAAAAAGTCAGTCTTAAGGATGCTGCAATTGAGTTATTAATAGAGTGTGTTCTCTCTTTTAGTTATTTTAATTAAATCCTTATCATTCTATTTTTTTAAATTAAATCATTGTCATATTAGTGTATATATATATATATATATATTAACATATATATCTTTTAGTATTTTATATAAACGTCTTGATGATATTATATTTTTAAACAAATAGATTGCGACTTCTCATGCACTATAGATTCAAGACTATATATATACGATAAAGTCCCCCCCAATACTCCTTGAGAAGTGTAAAAGTTGGTTCGACCCACCTCTCTATGATATCCGAAAACATCCTCGATTTTAAAGCCCTAGGCCTTCAGTTGTTACTCCTGTTTTTGCAAAATCAATTGCCATAGAGTGAAGGTTGCCAATTGAAGATATTTTTTACTCATAGCTTTATTTGACTCAAGGTCTGCATGTACTACATGTGAAGTAGAGATTGTACCCTAGGTATCATTGATCAACTAATTAATAAACAACTAACTTATTGTTTTCTTGCAAAATCAGACTTATTGAGAAATATGAGAGACAAATGGAGTTATAGGAAATTCAACAGTATAGAATAACAAGAAGTGTTTTCCCATCCATACTGTACTTCCTCTTGAATTCCTAAACAAAGTGGTTCAATGGTGAATCACTTTGTTCAAGAATTCAAGAGAAAATACAGTATGTTGAACCACTTATTAGTAACTGTTGAATTTCCTGCAACTCTTCTTTTGTTCTCTTATTTCCCAATATGTCTGATTTTCCAAGAAATTCAAAAGTTCTTTGTTGATATATAATCCTTCTGATCAATGATACATTGGGTACAATCTCTACTACACATTTACTACATGCAGACCTTAAGTTAAATAAGACTATGAGTAAAAAAATATCTTAGTTAGCAACCTTTGACTCTATGGCAGGTGATTTTGCAAAAATAGGAGTAACAACTTAAAGGCCTAGGGCTTTAAAACCGAGGATGTTTTCCGATTTCATGGAGAGGTTGGTCACAACTAGCTTACACTTCTCAAGGAGTACTGGGGACAAACTTTATCGAAGACGACCGATTATCAAGATCGTATAATCTTATTCTTGTACTTGGCGGGCATTTGCAATTTCTGAGTTCTGAGGAGTTAGCTTAATTTTGTAGTGGCGAGAGCAGCACAACAACAGGATGATGCCGAGGTAATCTTGTCATTATTTAGCTTTATGTTTGGTTTTTCATGTTTATTTTAGCACACTTTAGACATGACACTTAAGAAAGTAATTAAGAATGAAGAAACCAAGTCCGTTTTAGTCGGAAGGTTTTTGATTATGTCTATAATGTTAATGTTAGCATGTCTAAATGATGTTATGATATATTCCAATGGTATATGTAGGACATTTGCTGATCGTGTAACTGTAAATTGTTTAATCTACGCATATTCAGTTTTAGCCAGACGGTTTTTGTTTATGTTTATACGTGCGTGGATGTTTATATATATATATGTGTGTGTGTGTGTGTGTGTGTGTGTGTGTTGGTTTTTAATTACATATATATGGATCGATCGATGGATCTTGATGGATTTGTAGGAATGTTGGATTATATATAGATATTGTTGTGTGTTGGGATATAAATTAGGTACAAACAGGTACCATTTTTTTTGGAAAATCCACCAAATAGTCAAATTCTTTTTTTAAAAAAGTAAAAAATTAGCGACCGCATACGGTCGCTAATGTTTATCAGAGATCGTTTATGAACCCAGGCTGTTAGCGACCGCAGTGGTCGCTAGTGGTGGTCGCGAACACGTGGACCACGTCACCAATGCGAGATGGTTCACGGTGACTCAGCTTAGCGACGGATTCAGTCGCTATATAGTGGTCGTGAACCTGTCGATCGCTAAAAGTTGTCGATATTGTGCATACAGCGACCATATTACATGCGACTTTATTACATGTCGATCGCTGATAGATATCTGTGACCTTATGCGGTCGCTGATAAGTCTTTTTCTTGTAGTGAAACTAGGAGAAAACAAAATTTCGCAAAAGGGAAAACAAACTCCACAAAGGGAGAAATACGAACCAAAAACGTGACTAATGATAACTAAAAAATTTAGGGGAGAGTCTCTTCAAAAGAGAAACTAAACCCTCCCCAGATTTAATTTTAAAGTTTTGGAGTCTAGGGTTTGTGTTTAGAGAGAAAAGAGGAGAAAAAAGATATAGATGTGCACATTTCACAAAATTTATTTTCCATCCTTTTCTAACAAACTCTTATAGTAAAGTAGAAATATTGTTGCGTACGTAGAGAGGGATAAAGAATTCCATGTTCAGGAGAATTATTGTCAATAGAAAAATATGATATTTTCATAAAACTCCAACATTTGTGTGAAAAATTATTGTAAGAATATCTAATTTATATATAGAAATATCAGTTTCCAAATTATGTACTCCCTCCATTCTATTTTAACAAGTGTGATAGTCCGTGCGAGCCTAGCCACGTGCTAGTTTATATAACTTTTTTTTGCACAAAATTTTGAATTTTTTTTATTAACATTATACGTATATAATGTTAAAAATAATTTATATCAATATCATATTTACAATTTTATAATATATTAAAAATAAATAGATAACCAAGTTGATATTAATGCTTTACATGATTTTCCTTTTATTTTATTATAAGATTCATGCATGCATGTATATATAGAAATGAAATTATAATTATATAATTGTTGTATTCACTACAAGAAAAATGCCTATCAACGACCAACCATATCAGCGATCGCTAATGCGATCATGCCGATATCGATAATATGACAGATTATCGTGGACCGCGATTTAATCTAGTCATTATTAACTATTTAGCGACCTTCATGATCATTGAATCAATCATTCTGATTAATTTGCCTCCCAAAATTTGGCAGGTTGGCGCCAAGGTTTTTTGCGACTAATTAAAAACAGCGACTGCATGCGGTCGCTGATAATTATTCCATGTCATTAAAACCTAGCGACCGTATGCGATCGCAGAAACTGGTCGCTGATCAAACTTAATCTTATCAGTTTCGCTCATTCGTTCGACACAGCAGGCAAAGAAAAAAAAGAGGAGGAGAGCTCAGAATAGAGAAGAGGGAGAAAGGGGGAGAGAGAAGAAGTAGAAGAGGGAGAAAGGGGTAAGAATTGCCATCTGAACGCTTCAATCATACGGCGACGACCACCGCCACCTCCAAGCACTGGTATCATTTTTTATTTATTTCTCCCAATATTACATTTCTACTATTTAAATCTTATGTTAGATTAGATTACATATTGAATTAGATTTAATTAGTGCAATGTTGGATTTAATTAGTGTAGTGTTGGATTAACAAGCATTTGCATGTTCATTAATTTAATTAGTGTAGTGTTGGATTGACATGATAATAATTTAGGAAAGTGAGTTAATTAGTTTATTTCCGCTGCTGCAAATTGAACTCCAAAAATTGAATTGCAAATTAACCTTACACCACTTGCTTGTTCATCAAATGTAGTCCTAGTTTGTGACTAGGGTATGGACAAATTAAGGCACCCATTGTCAGTCATACCCGTTAGGCAAAAACTGAAAGGCTATTTTTTGGTAATTTAGTTTAGTATTAGGAGAATAAACTAAAAACACCACCCCTCACCCCCTTAATTGGGTATTAGTAAAATAAGCTAGTTCCAACGCATTAGTATAAAACCTACGAACCTATCACCGAGCTCTTCATAAAAAATCCAACTGTTTATAGAATACTAATAGAGAGAACTCGCATGGCATGTAACACCCCAGTCACTTGGGTTTTGACTCAGGTCGTTTTATCGCACTTACTGATCCTTAATTGTACCTCCTTCATACTAGCAATATCATCTATTACTTAGGCGCAAGACTTCTTTCTCCTATTTTCTTACACAAGACTACATAGCCACAAGACATTTTTAATTTTCTTTCACGGACTAGTATGAAGAACATTTGTTTTTTTTAATGCTTTGGTTGTTGGAGTTGTGTGTTGAGAATTTTCACCTGTTTCTATTAATGTTATTGGTTGCTGATTTTCTGTTCTGTGTGTGAGGTTATGTGGGGTATAATATAAGTGGGATCTAATTTACCCACTGGTGATATATAATTTACCCACTTTTTGATAAAATGCTAATATGAGGGCTGTTATAGTGTCAAGGTATGCTAGCTATAATTTAGAGTCTAAAATGATGTCTAATAGCTTACATATTAAAACCAATGCTTCTATGCTTAAGTGTAGTAGGTTTTAATATAACTTGTAAATCATGATGGATTCTATAGGAGCAAAATCAGTTCATTGTGGTCGATCTGAAAGAGATGATTATGATTGGCTAATCATGCTTCTAATGATGCATACTAAAATTGCATTTTCAAGAGGGAAAATAACTCAAATTAAAAAGGGCAGTCTGGACCTATTTGAAACAGGCCAGAACAGGCCATTATTGTGAGACTTTGAATGGCTAGTGGGTCATGTTGCTAAACCATGTTCTTATGGAATTTAAAGCCTATTAAAGGTTGTTTTGAACAAAGAATTTAAAACCTTGCACCCTATTAAGGGTTGTTTAGTGTTAAACCGTACTGAAAATGCTTTAAATGGACTATTTTGGGTATTAGAAAGACAACTAAATGTTACAATTATGTAATATTTTGGACTATTTTGGGTATCAAATGACTTTATAGGACTAATAGTCCCACATTAAGGGACTATTAGTATGCCTTCTTTTTCAATCTTGATATACGCAACGTTATAGTTTCTAGAACACATTGCAAAGTCCATTGGCTATTCTTCAAACTTGACCATCAAGATATTTTCATTACCTAATGTCCTATGTAGAAGAGTTTTTGTTGTGTTCAGATATGGACCAAGAACATGAGGCAATAATCTACTATGAAAGTACAACATGAGGCAATATGGTCGGGTAGTTGCGAACATTTATAAGCATGGGCGCAATATGTTAATCATATGTTGCTTTAGTCATATGCTTACAAATTAATCATATACTTACAAGTATGCTCAAGTCATATGGTTACAAGTATGCTCAAGTCATATGTTAATCATATGTTGCTTTAGTCATATGCTTACAAGTTAATCATATGCTCAGGTTATATGCTTACTAGCTAGTATGCTCAAGTCATATGTTAACATTTATAATGTTGTCTGTAGTAGGTACCGTGAAATCATGGACCTCTATTCAGACCGTAGTTGGATGGCACGATGAAAGTCAAATGCCTAGATAAGTGCTACAGCTGAATTTAGAGTTGGTTGCCAAGTGTTTTTGGAGTATGTGTATAGTCACCCGGAATGTATGAATGGTAAGTCGCAGATACGATGTCCATGTTTGAAGTGTAAGAATATAAATTATATGAACAGAGACATGGTAAACTATCATTTACTTGTTTCTGGGTTCATGAGAAATTATGAAGAATGCTGGTGGGCACATGGACAGAGAAGAGATTGTGGCATCACACAAGTACACAATTCGAGCAGTAGTACTCATCGTATGAATGAAATTCGCCCTCCTCCGATGATAGGATTCTTATTCAGATTCGCCCTCCTCCGAATAGCACGTACGTCCCGCATATATCATTTATATATAAGCATTTAAGATTCCATTTATTGTATATTGGTAATGTTTTGATTGATATTATATTGGTAATGTATATGGGTGCAATTTTTCTTGCTTTAATTTGCATTCAATCGTTATTGTTTTGGTCTTATTGTATTGAAAATTTGTATATTTCTCTTGGTTTGTGTCTTGGGTGCCTAGAAATGTCATATATATGCGTAATCGTAAATGCGTGTGGCTAGTCTATATTGTAGGGGAGGCTGGCGAATTTTTTTAAGTATTATAAGTATAAGTTTGAAAAATGTTCATAAGTATTATAACTTAGATGTAAATTACTTTAATATATGCTAATTGATGTTGTATATTATAGTGATTTTTAGGATAATAAGATCGTCAGTGCATATCACAAATGGTGTGTTTCTGTAATTGGCCTACACTTTGTGATTACGTGGTGAAGCACACCTATCGCCACAAGGATCTTTGTGAAGGTAATTTGGTATGTTTTTTTAATTATGACGAGATAATATTAATATAATATTAATATAATATTCAAAGGATAATTATTTAGTAATGTTATTAGTGTTGTTTTATTTATAAAGCGGTATAGATGGGAGGACGCTTATGAGCTTGGTAATCTGAGACATTATTAGCAAGCTGATGCGCATGATCGCACTAAAAAGACAATTTGAACAAAGAAAGACAAAAGTCCTTCAAAATCCGAGATCGACCATCCGAGGCCGGGGAGAAGATTACATACCTGAGCATAGCCCACGGTGGTGCACCAATCCATATGGGTGAGATGTGTGCCCAATGGAGAGTCGAGAGTGGGTGAAAAGACGAAAGATCGCCGCCACCAACGGATCTCGGGTGTACCCGATGGCGAAAAAAGGCTAAAAGGACATCTGAGGCGATAGTATTTCACGATTCAAAAGATATCAACTTTGCCGGTACATATTTACAAGTTTTAATATGTTTACAATCATGAATTGTAGAAAATATATCACATTTTACTTGGTAATATTATGCTTTATTTTTGTATAGGAGTCTCGGTCCTCAAAATCGACTATCCATCCATGGAAATTTGGATGTATGCGTGTTGCTTGCGTGATGGTGCCTGAAGCTATCCAGATAGCGGTAATAAACTTTAACAACTTGATTTTGTTTATCAATGCTTATAGAATTAATTTATTTTTAACTATTTAATTGTTAACATGATGACAGGATACTTATAAGCGTTTATTGAATGGCGTTATCTGAAGGCATTCCACGTCGACTATTGATCAAGAGTTGTGGGAGAGGCGTACATTGTGAAGAAGAACTACATTAAAGGTCGAGGACAACGACGGCGCCCATCCTTCAAATGGCTCAGTCGCTCTTACCCGATCTACACGATCATCAATCCATCCAAATTGCTCATACTCCTATTTGTTGTGTGAGAGCTATATGTCAAGATCATGATCTTCTTAAGATACTGGGAGGACATCTGGGGGGCTCACGAGTCTTTGAGAAGTTAATTTGAAAGCGATGGCAATGAGTAGATAAGCATCCTAACATGGGGATGACGAAGAGGTATAAAATTAATTTGTTGTATATATTGTCGTAATATACCAATATTAACATAGTTAGTATATATTTGTAATTTGTTTTATTATTTTGTTAATTCTGGGGTGATCGAGAAGGCGATGATGCTTGGCGTACCTACTTTAGATCGAGTTTTTTGTAGTTATAGTATAAGCTTGTACTTGTATATTCATTCTTTGGATGTTTGTATGTTACTTAAACAAGTTTTGAAATGTTCATAAGTATTTATTCAAATCATATTAGTTTTTAAAGGTTTATATACTAGTTTGGTGTATGTGTTGGTGGACGATGGATGTTTATATTGTTGTGTATGTTGTTTATCTTGTTGTGTATGTGTGTTGGGATAAAGTGTACAAAAGCAGTGCTGAGTTTTTAGAATCTTTGCAAAATAGCAAAAATCGGTTTTCAATTTTTTTTTAAATCGTGATCGCGATGCGATCATTTGATACCTATTAATGACGGCTTACCATTTGATGGTATCGTGACGCTGCGGTCGGTCGATAAGCGATCACTAACACGTGGACCACGTCCTGGAGCATCTTGACTCGACTTAGCGGCCAAGAATTTATCATTCGATTATTTCATATCAATCATGAGAAAAGCGATTAAGCTAATAGTGGTGTTGATGTGCATCCCAGCGACTAGATTTTATGCGACGACTATCTATGACCGTCATGATCATCGATAGGCTGATCACGATTGAACCTTTTTTCTTGTAGTGATTTGAACATGTATTATTATTATTATTATTATTATTATTATTATTATTATATTATTATTATTATTATTATTATTATTATTATTATTATTATTATTATTATAAGGTGATGAAATTACGCTTAAAATAACTAATCAAATATATTAACTTGAATATAAGAATGCTTGTGATCATAAGTGGCAAAAGGATAATGTTTCATCACTTTCCTATTTTTGCCTTTTGTCTTTCCGCTAGGAATATGCATGTATACATTCTACCTCCCCAACTTTAACACAAATGGATCTCTTTTATGAGAAGGCGAAAAGGTAGTATGATTAATACATTAATATTCAAAAGAATTAATTAATTATATAATTTTATTTATTGTATTTAAATATGTATTATTATTATATAATTTTTAATTTAAAAATTATTAACTAATGATTAAATTGCCATTGAGATGACTAACTAAATTAATTTTTCTTCTCAGCTTATTATATATTTGTATTGATTGATAGACGTTTTGGAGAAAAACACACATTAAAGTCTTCATTAATTGCAATAATAATTTTAGTATAATTTTATTAGTGCAACTCTCTTTCATTAATTATTATTGCTGTAAATTTTTTTGGAAAGCTAGAATTAATAGGATTAATTTGACTAGGTAAATTTTTACTCAGATGGAAAACGTATAAAATTGTGGAAGAAAAAAAATGAAGCTAAAACGTAGTGGTTTATGAATGATAGCTTGTTAAGCCCAAAAGACCAAAATTTCAAATTAATAGATAATACTGGTACCCAGCTCACAATACATCCGCCAACAAAAAATGAGGACAACAGGTTTACCAAAGTCAAGGTTTCCTTCAAATTACCCAACTTTACACCTTTACCCTACCCACCCGCAATCCCTCGCGTCAACTTCAAAACTCCCCAAAGAATCCCAACCGCACATATCCTTCCCCTGTACAAAACCCCTCAACACCAAATATTCGTCATCTTACTTAACCTACATTTTCCCAACCAATAACCGTCAATACTACCTTTCTTTCCCTTCCCATCCTTATGGAGTCAGTCGACTCCAACTCATCCCCACCACCACCGCTTCAATCCCACACAACCCATGTCCGAACGCATAACCCGTGCCCTCCGTCACCGCCTCCGCCTCCTCCACCGCTCGGACTCCACCTTCTACGTCTTGGGCGCCACCGGAAATGTCTACACCATCACCTTATCCTCCACCCCTTCATGTTCTTGTCCGGACCGCACCACCCCATGCAAACACATTCTCTTCATCTACATTCGAGTCCTAAACATTTCCATTGACGACACGTACCTTTGGAGGAGAACTCTCCGGCCATGCCAACTCAACCGTCTACTAAATACCCCTACGTCTAACCAAGCCCTAGCCGGGGCCAGTACTAGGGCAAAGTTTCATCAACTATATTTTCAAGATCGGTTTGATAACAATAATAATAATACTCGGCCTATTTTGAATTTAGAAGACGGGACTTTATGTCCGATTTGTCTAGAAGAATTGAAAAGGGAAGATAAATTGGTTGCTTGCGCGAAGTGTAGAAATTTGTTGCATGAAGAGTGTTTGATGGCGTGGAAGAGAAGTAGCCGGAGACGTTCGACGAGCTGCGTGATTTGCCGAGCAAGGTGGAGATCAATAAGGGAGAGAGAAGATCAAGAGAGGTATTTGAATCTGTCGGCTTATGTTAGGGAGGATGATATGGCGGAGGGTGATGGTCACTGCGGGAGTTAGGGTTTCAAGCTGAAAGATTTAGTGTAATAATGATAGATGTATAGAGCTTAAAAAATAGGGCAAGGTACATGATTGTTCAGTTGTATATACATGCTAAATAATTTGAATTTCTGAAAAGAAAAGGAAACAAAAAAAAACAATAGATTGTTTGCATAAATTTTTGTTTTTGTTTTTGTTTTGGTGTTTTACTTAAAAATCGCCCCCAAATAAGGAAAGCGTCTACCGCGCGAATTCAGATTTATTCATTTAAAAACTTAGATATATAACATGAAGCTCGAGCAGAACCAAAACATTTTTAGAGAATGTCAAAATACATTAATAAAATAAATTATATATTTACGCTTGCAGTGCTTTTTTCAAATTTATTTTGTCCAATTATAGTATTTCACAACATCCTATTCCAACCATTATAAACTTATAAGTTGTGAGTCTAATAACTTTAAATGTATATATATGGGGTTCCATCCACAACAACTCCTTTTTTGGCCTGTTAAATTTTTTTTTGCTCCAGCCAAAAATTCAACAGGCCAAAAAAGGAGTTGCTACACAGCAACCGATTGCTGTGGATGGAACCCCTATATATATATATTAATTTCCCCCGAACTATGAGATTATTAATCAAACTTTAAATTTTTTAGTCAACTGATTAACTACTTGTGGGCCCAAGAGAAAAATTAGGTTCACATGACCTAATTGAATTAAATGCACAATTAAGTTTCTACGACCTCATTAAATGTGCAAATTAGGGTTCGCATAATCTAATCGAATGAAGACGAAAAAGTCAGAAATAAATATGCTAGACTCGGGAGAAGCCTCCACGTGTCCCGAGGCAGAAGACTCGTGGAGGCGGCTCATTTTGGGAATTGATTGAGGAATTGGATTGGTGGCTAGAATGACAGGTTAATATGGGCATTATTCTAATGGCTAAAGGGTATTTCTGGAATTTTCCTGAAAAACATGTGCCTAACATGTGAATACTTAATTCCAGGAAACTCTATAAATACCCCTTCCATTCTAGGAAGAGGGAGAACTCTTTTGGTGACTTAAAGCTTGAATATTCCACCTAAAAGCACTAAAGGGTTTGGACACTCTCTCTCAACTCGAAGGACTCAAGAAAAAGGCTTTTGGAATCCTAATAACCCTAACACGGTTCCCGGATTCTAGGAGTTCTGCCACGTGTCGTTGGAGTAATCGCCCACCTGTTCTTCTCCCCTCTTCAATCAATCAACCAATTTCGTGCTCTTCGTGGATTTCTATCCTCCTCAACCAATACGAAACCCTAACTAGCAAGGTGCGATTTCCTTGCCCACATTTCTTTGGCGACTCTGTTGGGGAGGTGTAGAATTCGTGAAGGGTATGCCCACAACTCGAAGTGGGAGAACTACAGGAAGAGCCGCTTCACTAACAAATAACATTACCTCACTGGATCCAGTTCCAAGGCAATCAACTCAAGCTTTCCGAGGCGCAAATCTGGATTTTGACCAACCAATTATTGAAGACGCTTCGGAAGGGAGTTCAACATCACCATACATGGCTGATCAACAACTAACGAATGTCAGCAGCGACGGTAGCGAGAAAGCGAAGCGAGGAAGAAAGTGGAAGCGGTAAATGTTTGTGTGTTGGAGATGCTCAAGGCGTTGAAGGAAACACGGGAAGGACAACGGATGATGATGGCTATGATGCTGGAGATGCAGAGGAAGCAAGAGGAAATGGAAAATTTTTGCTAGCAGTTGATGCAGATTCCCACTTTCAAGGCCATGTTCCTAGACAATTCACAAGGAGAACAGGCAGGAGTGGAAGACAACAACGATAACAACAATAAGGAGAATCAAAATGCACCTCCATTGACGGAGAATCATTCTGTTCCAATCATCCACTTGGAACCTCAGAACAGTGGTGACGTGCCATAACCCAGACTGGAAGTCAGCCAGCCTCAGACAAACATCATTCCGACCACTATCCCCGTATTTTCAAAAGTGCAGATACCAACCATCCCAAGCTTCGTCCAACAAACCAACCCACAAGCACAACCGATACAGAATTTACATGATGCTAGTGTACATCAACCAATTTTTGTACCATACACACGGCCAATGCCACCATACATCACAACAACACAGAGAGTCCATACCACGAGTCAATATGTGACAAAGGATGATATGATCGATGTGATTAATTAACTTCACAGGAAGACATCCCGACCTTCGGAGTTAGACTTTACTCCACCCTACCCGGCACATATTGCGAGAGACAACCTTGCCGACAAAGATATATCGAGCATCCCATGATTTCCAAAATCTGATGGAGAGAAAGGAAATGTCAGGGAACACATTGCCAGGTTCGTGGAGTCGATGTCTCCATGGTTAAGATATGATGAAATGAACAATCACAATTTGTTGATGAGGGAATTCAACAAGACTTTGTCGGATAATGCATTCAATTGGTACTACAATTTGGAGAAGGGATCAGTCCATGATTGGGATGATCTAAAATTGTAATTTTTTAATAAATTTTTCTATGTGCAGAAACAAGTAACCATCGTAGAGCTTATGCGATTCAAGCAGAAGCCAAACGAGGAGTTGTTAGATTACGTGGATAGGTTCAGGGACCAAGTAATTGTCAGATTACGTGGATAGGTGCAGAGCCAATTGAAGAAAATAACTTGGTTAGCATATGCAACAATGGTGCTTTAGACGCCTTCAAGCCCCACCTCATTACCAAGGCTTGCGATTCATTTTCGACCCTCTCATCTTTTGCACAAGACTTGGGAGGAATCATGACATTTCCCACCAGCCATGCGATGGTTACATGGAAGAGCAAGAAGACAACAACTGTGGCTTTGACGGATTCTTAGTCAAAACCACAAGGGGGCAAGAGGGAGAAGAATGAGAAATTTGAGCGAAGCAGAGAAAAGCATGGGGACAAGTATACCGAATGCCGCCGGTGGGTATCTGTCTGACGAGAAGGCATTCGAGAACTGTCTGAACAATGGGTCGAGCATGGAGTGGTGAAACCTCCAAAGCCCAAGTTAGTTGTGACGGAAGAGATGAAAAGAAGACCGAGACTTACATGTATACCACCCATATCGCTAAAGCGACCCACTATGGATACATTACGATCTGCGGAGGATGTCTGAGGAAAAGCGTGCACACACTATCACCCGTGAGTACGATCCTAAGTCAAGAACCCAAATATTGGCTATACCATCGAAAGAACTCTGAACTACAGATGAATTAAAAATCCACCCAAGATGGTGGTCCACCAGAAATGGTGGTTTAAGTCCTCAAGAATATCCCTTGCCAAGTAATTGGATGAGCAAGGGAGGAGGCAAAAGAATTAACGAATTAAAAAAAAATCCACCCAAGATGGTGGTCCACTCTAAATGGTGGTCAAGTCCTCGTAGACTACACTTGCCAAAAAATTGGACGACCCAAGTGACGAGGCACCCGATTTCAAGTCCTCGTAGACTGCACTTGCCAAGAAATTGGATGACCCAAGTGACGAGGCACCCGAGTGTTACACTTTACCATTAAAAGTGAATGAGGCACCTGATTATAAGTCCTTAGACCCGAAAAGTTACACTTTCAACTTTAAAAGTAATTAAGGCACCTGAGTATAAGCCCTCAACCCTGAAAAAGTTACACTTTATCTCTAAAAGTGGTGAACGTTATTCTTTCTCCGACAAAAAGTAAGATTTATTATATAAAATGTTATGCTTTTCATTAAAAGCAATTTGATTATCAATAAAATTTTCAAATCTTAACTTATACTTGAATTTTTTTTTCCGATTTATTAAAAAGAATAGTATAGATTCAAGTGTTGGTTTGCATTAAAAAAACATTTTTTCTCTTTAACAAAATTTATGAGGCCTATTATTGTCTTGGAGTATTAATTTGGACAACTTAAGATCCAATGTTGAATATTGAGTTTTAAGGAATCGTTCAAATTAAAGGAAATCAATAAGGATAAAAGAAACTACAATTTGATAAATGAAATATATGTACATGAATCTTCTGATATAGGAAATGGAAAAAACTACGAAAGTTCATGATCTAAAGGCCATGACCTGTCGAAATGAAGAGAGGGGAATAGCTAAAGCTTGGCCTTCAGGGCTATCAGGCCTTCAATGCTATCAGGCCTTCAAGGCTATCAGGACGTCAATGCTATCAGGCCTTCGAGGCTATCAAGTCTTCAAGGCTATCAGGTCTTTAATGCTATTAGGCCTTTGAGGCTATTAGGTCTTCAAGGCAATCAGGCCTTCAATACTATCAGGCCTTCGAGGCTATCAGGCCTTTGAGGCTATCAGGCTTTCAATGCTATCAGGTCTTTGAGGTTATCAGGTCTTCAAGGATATCAAACCTTCAATGCTATCAGGCCTTCAATGCTATCAGGCCTTCAATGCTATCATGCCTTCAATGCTATCAAGCTATCAGGCCTTCAAGGTCTTGGGCAGCTAACTTAATTTCCCAAAAGTTTGGTCTTTAATTTATCCATGGCATCTTAAAACTCCTAAAGCTCTAAATAAAGTAAGTCATTCTCATGGTGACGTGAAGTGACTTCCGAACGAAGTGCAACAACATGATGATTGAAAATAAAGGGATCCAACCTAGCATGGAAGAGAGAAATGTCCAAGGAGAGTTAGGAGATGCCACGGGAGATGGAAGGTCATTCAACCCACCCAAAGTACTATCCACAATACCCTTTCGAGAAATCACCAACTCGGCCGAATCCTCCTTGGGAGGATGAACATCAGTAATAGTCTCAGAAGGATTCCGCCTCAAAGAAGTAGGAGTCTCAAAACTGTCATGTGGAGAAGTTGTAAAAAGGCGTAAAGAGAGCGCTGCATCACCTACAGCAGGTCATCCGAGCTTACATCAGATAAAGAATCCCTAACATCAAGACTGACACAATCATCATCTGGTGAAGAAGACTCGATACCCGTTTCCCCATTTGCAATACTCGTAAAAGAGCCCAATGGGATTAGATCGAAGATTTTCAAAATATCCCAGGAGAGCTCCTCTAAGGCTCGGCCTTCTAGGGTTTGCTCCCCTAGAGGTTCCCTCTCCTAGGACTTTCGTTTTTGAGGCTTGCAAAACATCTATCCCCGCGAAGTGTTCAGAAACTTGAATCAAGACTTCAGCACTTCAAATATTTTGCGCGATCATCTCACCAAAGGCGTGACTCATGCGCAGGGGGAAAAATGCTTACTGGTAGATGGCATAGACATCCTCTAAGCGTGAGGTGTATTCCCCCCAGGCGTGTGAAGAATGTGTGCAGTAGAGGAGCACCATCGTGAGATCAATACAACAATGGTGTTATGGTCCTGTTGGATACGTAGGTCTCTACATAGTTAAACATAACAAAAGATGCCCGCACTCTTGAGTATATCCACATAATCAATGTTTCCAAGGATCGCGTCGGTCCAATCCTGTCATCCTTGAAGGCAACCAGATGAATCAGACAGGAAGTGAAGATGACTGAAAGGGTATCATTGCTTCTCTATGCATATGCGGGGAATGCGATAGGAATGGGGACTCCTGGGTTCTTGGTTCTACAGAGTATTCAGGTGAAAGGGCCTAAAAGCAAGGGAAGTTCATTATAAGAATTCTAAAAAAGCAAAGAAAGGATGTCAAATACAGTGCTTGAGCTCGAAGTACTCACTATGGAAAAGAAGAAAGTCTGAGAGTTAAGCTTCAAAACATCTGAAAAGAAGAAGAAACGATGTTAGAAAGAGTTAGGAATCACAATTATGGAAGAAAAAATTTCCTGAAAATTTTCAAAAAAACTTCGGATAGCCAAAAGGCATCATTCGCCCCTAAACTCCAAACGGATCAAAAGTTATGATCAAAATAGTAACTGCTCCTCCAAAACTTTATTTTTTTCGTTTAAACTTCAATTTCTCTATAGGGTTCAGCCATGTAGGCTTCGGCCACCTAGGGGTTATTCCTTTTATCCCTTAAAAAAAATCTCTATAGGGTTTGGCCCCCTAGGGTTCGACCATGTAGGCTTCGGCCACCTAGGGGTTGTTCCTTTCATCCCTTTAAAAAAAATCTCTATAGGGTTCTTCCCCCTAGGGTTCGGCCATATAGGCTTCGGCCACCTAGAGGTTGTTCCTTTCATCCCTTAAAAAATGCCTATAGGGTTCTGACAACAAGGAGTTGTTCCTTTATACCTTCGAGGTCTTGTTGCTCTACCAATCAACTACTTGGGACAAATAGCGACTCCTTATTTCTCCAAAATAAGATAAGTAAATATTTTATTTTTTGAAAAAAAAATAATAAAATAAGATTTCATTTTATTTCAAGAAAAAATTAAGATTTGATTTCCAAAATAAAAATTAATAAAAAAGGAAAGATTTGTTGTATCAAAATAATTATTTTTATTTGGTGATATTTGATGATCTTTCATGTTTTTAATTTTCAGAAATAGGAAACAAATCTTGGGCAAATTATGGAAAGATTTTAGGAGGATTTCCCAATACTTCCAAGGAAGAGCCCTGCTAGGATTTGTCTCATTAGAGTTTAATCTTAAGGGTTTGGCTCCCTAGGGGTTCCCTCTACTAGGACCATTGTCTTCAAGACTTGTAAAGTGAAGTCCCACAAAATCGTTCAAAGTGAAGTATTCTTGAACGATCGTCTATTTGGGAATGCGACTCTCGCGCAGGGGAAAAATGTGGGATATATACATATAATTATCTATTTCTTATTCTCAAGCTATTGTATCTTCGTGTATGAGATATATACATATTATTGGACAATCCTTTAGCAGACTACTTCTGTAGAGATTTTTCCTGGTTCACTCTGTACAATTGCAGTTCTAGGCATCATGTCTTATAGTGGTCCATTTCAAAAACCTAGAATGTTTTTTAAATAGAGAAAATTGCCCCAAGTTCATTTTCCAGGATATATATGTACTCTTTTTATTTTTTATTTTTTATTCAGTTGTATAATTTGTCAGGAATAAACATGTGAATGATATTCCTATTTACATATGATTTGATTATGACATATATATGAATGAATATGCAAGTATGCTTGCATGAAGAAAAGCTGTAAAGTCCTTTGATAAATTATAGAAACATATGTACAAGGACTTAGAATGAATTAATCAAATATGTTAGGTTGATCCTACATAAGCAAAACAGCTTTGTAAAGTCCTTAAAAAGAAATGATGTACAAGGACTATAAATATAGAAAGATCAAGCATGTTAGGTTGATCTTATGATGTAATAGATAGGCTTTGTCGATCGTCGAAAACCTTTGACTAGAAATCGTAGTCCGCCGGAGAGTCGAGGATAACTCGAGAGCTATCAAGGCGTAATCGTAGTCTGCAAGATAGTAGATCTCGGAGTTCGTGGATTGCCGGAGAGGCGAGGAAGGATCGTAGTGTGTTGAGTAGAACTTCCTGAGCCGTAGTCTATTTGAGGAAGTCGTGTTCGTAATCGTAGAGAGGCGACGCTTACTGAATCGTAGAACATCTGCTTAGAAGCCAAGTCGAGATCGTAAACTACACTCCGGTCGTGAGTTCTCGATCATAGTCTAAAGGCGGAGATCGTAGTCGAGCAAGATCGGATGAAGACAACAAGCAACAACGACGTAAATCGTAGAGTGTCGATGTCGATCTCGAAGTCGTAGTGTCTGTGATAAAAAAAGTGAATCGTAGAGTGCAAAACTAAGACTTCAACAGATGTGCTCACAACGCCAAGGCAGAATCGTAGAGCAAATACGATTCTCATCAAATGAGCACTCCCAGAATATCCAAAGGAATGAAGCCTTTGGTTGATACTGCAAAGATACATCCCACCTAAAGGAAACCAGAGAGCACTCAACGAATGCCATGCAAGCTAACAGAAGATCTAAACATCAACCCGATCAACATCCAGATTGGGTTGCATGTGAAGCCATTCAAGATGAAGTCTTCCACAAGATGATCATAAGAAGACTTCAATAGCTGACTAAAGAAAGTCAGCAGGTGCAGTAGCTGTCAAGTGGTAAGATAATAATGATCTTGGAAGTAACCAGGATCGTAGTGTTTGCCAAACAAAGAAAGAACTGATGGAGTATACACAGAGATACTGGTCAGCTCCTGAAGAACAAGGCTAAAGTGATTAAGCATGGGTCAGTCCATTGATGATAAGTGAACAAGATATCACAAGGAGAAAGCGAGCTGGGCATGCCATAAATCTGAGGTGTCTTGCTATTCAGAAGGGGCCATAACAAACAGTCAAGTCATCAGTATCTGAGAGCAGTCGAGGCAAACAAAAGTGTTGAACCACTGCACAAAAGAAGGAAGAGATGTTGCACATTGGAGATCTAATGAACACTCTTCAAGATTGTAGTGTTAATTCTACACGTCAAAAAGTAAGTCAATAAGACACTACGATCAGGTCCAAGAAAATATGCATCACAATCTTAGAGTTCGAACAAATGAAGATTGAGGCATTGGCAACAGCTCAATCTGAAAGTTTGATATTCGAATAAAGCTTATTGAGAACATCGATGCAAAAGGACAACCTCTGATCGAGAAATCAGAAGGAAGAAATAAAGTTGACTACCTGCCCAAGACATAAAAGTGACATCTCTGATGGGGTAGATGAAACAGTAGACTGCAGTGTCAGAAAGTCAGAAAAAGGGATGTCATGTCACATCTGTAGTCTACACCAAACAACTCGAGATCTATAAAGCAATTTGAATAGCTTTCAACGGCTACTTTCCAACGGGAAGATTGGAAAGAAGTATAAATCATCTAGAGCTTCAAAGATCAAAGGTTGCTGAAGTTGTTGAATTTGGAGAGATGGTGGACTGATCTAGCCAACGTAAAATAGTGAGTGACCAATGAAGGTCCGAAGGCTCACTCTACAATCCACCAAGAACACTTAGAGACAGGGTGTTGTTCCAAGGTTGTTGGCTTTGAAGAGTTCTTAGTGAACTGAAGTCCCAAGGCTGCTGGCCTTGAAGGAATCTTAGTGATTCAGGGTGCTGTCCTTCCTTAGTGGAAATCCTGCTAGTTAAAAGCAGAAGAGTGGATTAGGAGCTTGAGTTTCTGAACCACTTAAAACTCCTCATGTCTTTTATTTTATGTCATTTACTTTATGTACATTAACTGCTATAACTGCTATGTATGTTTTAACTATTTACCACTGAACTAACACTACGAACAATGTATGTATGATTATGAATATATCAATGAAGGGGATCTTTTACTTATTCCGCTGTGCTTGAAAAGATTCTTATGTTTGTCATATGCTAAATTATTAGACATACAAAATGAACCAGAAAAGTATTTGAAATAAAAAGGATCTATTCAACCCCCCCCCCCCCCTTCTAGATCTATTGTGCCTACTGGGAACTAACATAATTTCATGCTCAGATTATCTCTTTTTATGAAGTTAATTATCACATCATTCTAATTGCTCAAAACTTTTGTTGTGATGTGTTTTCAGTTTGTTTGTTTCTTTATACTATGTTCTGGAGTAAGGAGAGTTTAGAACTTTTCAAAAAATCTTAAAAATTTTCATGTATGTATGAGATTACGATTTTAAGATTAGTTTGCAGGAGTCTTTTATTAATTATAGGTGTGTGTATATATATATATATATATATATATATATATATATATATATATAGAGAGAGAGAGAGAGAAATCTGGGAAAGTAGATGAACAAATTGCACTCTTTAAACAGAAGCTAAGGTTTATTTATAGAGGAGAAGCCTTCAATGGAAAACCCACAAAAACTACGAGATCTCATGGCAAGAAATTTCAAGTTTCTGTCAAGCAAGAAACCTCAAGGATACTGGTATGGATGGTGCCTATATATGTTGTTATTTTTCCTCAAAATTCAAATAATTTCCAACACTAATGTGAGACCCCAAATTTTATGAAATGAAAATATTCAATTTTCTTATAATTATTCTATTTAGTAAATGGTTAAATTGATAAAAAGTTAAAGTTAAGGGTGATATGTGAAAATTTTTCAAAGTAAGCAAGTTATCATAAAATAATCGGTGATTAAAGTACAGTAATAAGCGTGGTTGTACAGTAGCACACGATATTGATTATTGATGCTTACGTGAGAAGTCACTCAGTTTTATTCAATTATTGTTACAATATTTAATATTATTAAATCAATAATTGAGATGATAAGTTATTCATATTATTATTTGCATAATTAACAATGTCTAGAAGTTCTGTCAATGAGAGGTTTGGTCACCTAATTTAGGCTACCGATAAAAGAGAAATCCTTATCTGTAAGCCCCTTTCCTCAGGAACGTTACGGTTTAATAATATCATGAAGTTATAATATTAATGAATAAATGTTATTAAAAATCAAATTTGAGTTAGGAGTTGAATTTGGAGACGCGTACGTGATATTTGAGTTCGAAATGATGAAATTAGTAAAAATAGACTATAAACACAAAATTTGTCGGGGTTGACTTTTTGGTCAAAAAGTCAATAGTTGAGTTTTTCAGAAAAAGTCAAACTTCAAAATTTCAAAAATGAAATTGTTGATAAAAAATATTTCATTGTGTTGGGATTGTTAGTGCTAGTGGAAATCGACAGTTATTTCGATAATAATTAATGTCTGGAGGTTATATTGACCAATCGGGTAATTAATCGGATAAATGAGAAATTAATTGCTATTGATTCACATGCTTATAACTATGTGTTCACATGTGTGTACAATTGATTCACATGATTTACTATTAGGGGAGTTGGTGTAAGATTGATAATACTTGCATGACTAAATTAAAAATGGAGGTATAGATGAAAGTACTATACTATAATTAATTTTTTCACATATTTAGAACTATTGAGTCACATGATTTACTATTGATTCACATGATTTACTATTAGGGGAGGTGGTGCAAGTTTGATAATACTTGCAGGACTAAATTAAAAATGAAGAAAAAGAGGAAGGTATTATTATACTAGAATATTTTGATCCCCAAAACGTGCAATTATCGAAACTATATTTTCCTATAAATAGAAGCTCATTCCTTCATTATTTTTCACCAATTCACTAAAGCTATAGAGCAATTATTATAGAGAGAAAGAAGAAGAGAAGTCTGCTACCTCACTATTCCAGTATCTAGTTTTCTTCTAAGGTAAGGGGTATTATTTCTTTCATATTCATGAAGAGAAGTTATTTTCTTTCAATAATCGTAAGAGTTGTTATTCCATTCTTTATTATTCTGTTGGAATAACCTGTCTGTGCGGTCTATCGCATGCCTGGTGAATTCTTTTGTTATTCCATTCTTTATTATTCTGTTGGAATAACTTTTATGCGTGCGATTCATCGCATGCACAGTGAATTCTTCTGTTATTCCATTCTTTATTATTATGTTGGAATAACATGTCTGTGCGGTCTATCGCATGCATGGTGAATTCTTCTGTTATTCCATTCTTTATTATTCACATTGGAATAACTTTGTGCATGTGGATTACCACATGCGTGGTGAATGATTCTTCGTATTCATTCCTTATTAAATTGTGGAAATGATCTCATACTACGTGGATTCTGCATGGCGGTGAAAATCCATTTGTAGTTTCATATATATTCTATTATACTCGTATGAGATATCATTTCTTTTGTACTCGTCATGGAATATCATTTTCTTTGGTATTTTTCTTTTATGAGTTACTATTCACGGGTTACTATTCACCCGGTTACTATTCACTCTAGTATTATTCACTCAGGTATTCGGGAGACTTTTCGTGCCAGAGTACTATTCACGAGTTACTATTCACGGGTTACTATTCACTCTAATATTATTCACTCGGGTATTTGGAGCACTTTTTATGTCGAGGTACTATTCACGAGGTACTATTCCCGAAGTACTATTTACAAGGTACTATTCACGGGGTAATGTACTCGAAAAATACATTTCTTTTTTGTCCAAATTATTTTTGGTACATGAATATTATTCTTGAATTTTACTCCACAATGCAGTATCATGTTGACAATTTGAATGTTATTGAATTCTGGATAAATTAAATTATAAATCTTTAAAATTTATCCTTGAACTTGTTTTATTGAATTATAATGTTATTGTCATCATCCTCATGCTTATATTGTGATGAAAAAGTCATCTTTGGCTTACGTCGTATGATGGACTTGGTATGATTATGACCGAGGATTATTCGGTATAAATCATGAGTAGTAATGTAACGAATGATGTGGTAAAAGTCCTCATTGGTTCGTAGTTCATTGATGGACGAGTTGTTGGTATAATTATGACCGTGGATTATTCGGTATAATCATGACCATTGATGATTACATGAATATCCTTGGTCGTGGTGCAAGAGATGATTCGATGATGTGGTTTATTTATTAAAAGTTGAGTCTCAAATGATAAAGTTGATGAAAAACTTTTTAAATCATAGAAGATAGTAGATTTTATGCTCTACTGACTCTTCTAATGGATTGCTTATTCCACATTGCAGTTATTGATCTAAAACTTGTTGTCTATTGTATTCTATCAGTTATTATACTGTTGAAGGCTAAGGATAATTTATTCTGCATTATCTTAGTCATAATATTTCTTACTGGGCTAGTTGAGCTCACCCTTTCTTTCATTGTTCTCTTCAGGAAATGAGAATATAGCTGGGACTAGTCGGGGAACGGAGTGATGGCCCAGATGATAGCATTAGTAGTCCTCACTATTCTGTTAAATAGTGTGATAATAAATGTAATGAGGACTCCATTTGAGTTTGAATACTGTCTAGAAGACAATATTCGTATTAAAACTCTCAGTTTATGTTTTGTCGTATTTTACACGACAGTTGTATTATTAAGTTGTATTTGAATTTTGTACCATGTATTTGGCGACTCAAGATGGGTGATGTATACCTATTTTGGGGGCGTCACAATTAAGTTCTATTATTGACAAAAAAACTTTTTTAGAGGA
This sequence comes from Panax quinquefolius, assembly GCA_020205615.1. Classification (NCBI taxonomy): domain Eukaryota; kingdom Viridiplantae; phylum Streptophyta; class Magnoliopsida; order Apiales; family Araliaceae; genus Panax; species Panax quinquefolius. The sequence continues at coordinate 33,007,255 of CM035163.1, forward strand.
CTTAATTCCTTTTTAATATATCATGTGATTTATATGACACATTAATTATTTGATATAAACAAACACACTCACACATGCTTCATGAAGTTTATCCTTACCAACGACAATATATATATATATATATATATATATATATAGTTTTCAATTTGTCTTTCATATATAAATAAGCTTCCCTTGAATTCCAGTTAATATCAAATAAATTACATGTACAGATTCTACCTAATGATGATTTCACATTCCCCCAACAAGATAGATAATCTGTGTCAGGAATAAACATGTGAATGATATTCCTATTTATATATGATTTGATTATGATATATATATATATATATATATATGAATGAATATGCAAGTATGCTTGCATTAAGAAAAGATATAAAGTCCTTTTATAGATAATAGAAACATATGTACAAGGACTTAGAATGAATTGATCAAATGTGTTAGGTTGATCCTACATAAACAAAACAGCTTTGTAAAGTTCTTAAAAAGAAATGATGTACAAGGACTATAAATATAGAAAGATCAAGCATGTTAGGTTGATCTTATGATGTAATAGATATAGGCATGTCGATCGTCGAAACCTTTGCACTGTAAATCGTAGTGATGCCGGAGAGTCAAGGAAAACTCGAGAGCTATCGAGGCAGAATTGTAGTCTGCAAGATAGTAGATCTCGGAGTTCGTAGACTTCCAGGAGAGACGAGGAAGGATCGTAGTGTGTCGAGGAGAACTTCCTCAGGGTCGTAGTCTGCTGAGGAAGTCATGTTCAGAATTGTAGAGATAGCCTGCCTACGAGCCGACCGAGTATCTGCCAAAGCTAAGTCAAGAATTGTAGACTACACTCAGAGTCATAGAGTCTACTAATCATACCAGAGGCAGAGATCGTAGTCGAGCAAGATAAGATGAAGATAACAAGCACAACGACAGAGATTGTAGAGTGTCAAGATCTGATCTCGGAGTTGTAGTGTCTGCACAGCCAAAGTTGAATCGTTGAGTGCAGAACTAAGACCTCAACAGATGTGCTCACAATGCCAAGGTAGAATCGTAGAGCAAATACTATTCTCAACGAATGAGTACTCCCAGAATATCCAAAGGAATGAAGCCTCTGGTTGGCACTACATAGATACGTCCCACCTGAAGGAAACCAAAGAGCACTTAACGAATGGCATGCAAGCTAACAGAAGATCTAAGCACCAACCCAATCAGCATCAAGATTGAGTTGTGAACCCATTCGAGATGAAGTCTTCCACAAGGAGATCAGAAGAAGACTTCTGTAACTGACTAAGAAAAGTCAGCAAGTGCAGTAGCTGTCAAGCAGACAGAAGACAACGATCTTGGAAGTTACCAGGATCGTAGTGTTTGTCAAACAAAGAAAGAACTGATGGAGTGCATACAGAGATACTGGATAGCTTTTGAAGAACAAGGCTAAAGTGATTAAGCATTGGGTCAGTCCATTGATGATAAGTGAACGGGAGATCACAAGGAGAAAGTGAGCTGGACACGCCACAAATCTGAAGTGTCTTGTTATTCAGAAAAGGCCAGAGCAAGAAGTCAAGCCATCAATATCTAAGAGCAGTCAAGGCAAACAGAATTATCGAAGCACTGTACAAGAGAAGGAAGAGGTGTTCCACATTGGAGATCTAATGAACACTCTTCAAGATCGTAGTGTTAATTTTACACATCAAAAACAAGACACTACGATCAAGTCCAAGAAGGTATGCATCAGAATCGTAGAGTTCGAACAACTGAAGATTGAGGCATTGGCAACGGCTCAATCTGAAGATTGATATTCGAATAAAGCTTATTGAGAGCATCGATGCAAAAGGACAACCTCTGATTTAGAAATCAGAAGTAAGAAATAAAAGTTGACTACTTGCCCAAGACATGAAAGTGACATCTCTGATGGGGTTGTTGAAACAGTAGACTACAGTGTCAGGAAGTCAGAAAAAGATGTCATGTCACATCTGCAGTCTGCACCAAATAACTCGAGATCTGCGAAGAAATTTGAATAACTTTCAATGGCTACTTTCCAACGGGAAGATTGGGAAGCAGTATAAATCAACAGAGCTTCAAAGATCAAGAGTGGCTGATGATTGTGAAGTTACAGAATCGTTGAGTTGGTGAATGCTATTGTTGACTCTACGAGTTCCACAAAAGATCAATAGAACAAGTCTCAATGACAGTGAGACTACCAAGGTGGAAGTGAAGCAGCTTTGAAGAAGGACTCAAACAGATCAAAGCTTCACTCAACAATGATGAGAATGCCACTAAAGATGGTGCAAGTGAGAGAGCGAGAAGGCCAAGAAGATAGCATTAGGTAAGAGTGGTCGAGTACAAAGAAGATCAAGAAAGCCACTCTACGAATCACCATGAACCCAAAGCTAAATCGAACAAGTGCAGAACCATGTATCGCAAAGTATTCAAGAAGGGTTCAGGATTGCTAAGTGCCAGACAAAGTCTACTAAAAGCACAGAGACTTAGCAAACCCAGATGGTGATGGTGCACAGCTGATACCAGATGAAGATGAGCAAAAAAGAGTGAAGATCAGCTGCACCAAAGAAGATGTGGTACAGACCCGAAGCAGAATGCAAAGAGGACCACACCAAGCTACTAAGTACAAATGATGTTCAGAGCCTAATGACATCTTAGTAGCTCAGCACCAACAACATCAACAATTGCAACAACAAGAAGCCAAGGCCTGAGGGGTCCTTGTCCGAAAGGACTAAATGAAGTTCCAAGCCTGCTGGGCTTGAAGAGTTCCTAGGGAACTAGAGAAGTTCCAAGGCTGCTGGCCTTGAAGAGTTCTTAGTGAACTGAAGTCCCAAGGCTGTTGGCCTTGAAGGAATTGTAGTGATTCAGGGTGCTGCCCTTCCTTAGTAGAAATCCTGCTAGTTGAAAGTAGAAGAGTGGATTAGGAGCTTGAGTCTCTAAACCACTTAAAACCCCTGTGTCTTTTACTTTATGTCATTTACATTATGTACATTAACTGCTATAACCGCTATGTATGTTTTAACTGCTTACTACTGAACTAACTCTACGAACAATGTATGTATGATTATGAATATATCAATGAAGGGGATCTTTTACTTATTCCGCTGTGCTTGAAAAGATTCTTATGTTTGTCACATGCTAAATTGTTAGCAATACAAAATAAATCGAAAAAGTATTTTTAAATACAAAGGATCTATTCAACCCCCCCCTTACAGATCTATTATACTCACTGGGAACTAACAACTGCATGAGCAGCTAATGTAAATTTAGTAAACTTGTTGTCTATTTTAGATTATCTTTTTCCGTCAGAATGAAATACAATTTCAGTAAGATTTGTTGATCCAAATGCACCTGAATAGAACTTGGTATTATTCTACTTCTTAACTTTGATTTATTGACTTAAATATGTTATCGATTTATGTTATTACAAATTTTGGTCCTCCAATTTTCTAGAAGCATGATGTTTAAATAAAACTATATTCCTTTTCCTCAACCTGTTTGTTCATATGCATGACTGCCAGCTGAGTAAATTATCTAAAATTTCAAAATTTTGAAAATCATCTAGATTTATAAACCAGAACAGTTGAATAGTTATTTTGAATTAACTTGTGTTTTTCATATTATTTTTTGCGATAATTATTTGACTTTTATTTTATATTTAATCCTTTTGTCCATCTTGTTAAACAAATTATCTCTAGATATGGGTAGTATGAACTTTAGAGAATCTAGCAAGCAGCGTTCAACTTCTGTTTTACAAGATGAGGTATGAAAAATGTCAAGATGATGATGCATCTGCTTCTTAGATGTTATCATTATTGAGTAGTGAATCTGTGTTGCAGGTCGACATACTACAAGAAGAAAATGAAAGTTTACTTGAAAAAGGTGATGCCACGAAACTTTTATTTCTTTAATAAGCCGTGGATTACATGAATTGTATTTTTGTTTTTATTTTGTTTGTCTGGAGAGGTCTGATTTAGAATCATTCATATTAATCTTTGAAATACGGCTCACCTTGTGTAATGTCTGGAAAGGTGATGAAATGGCAATATCCAACTAATTTTATGGGGTGGTATCATATGTAGTATTAACACATTAATAGTGCTGTTAACTCACCATTTATCAGACTGTTACAACACAAATTATTGTTGATTTTCTTTAATCTCATCTGGTACATAATATTGTGTATGGAAATTTGTCGTCTTAAGAAAAGTTTTTCCACATTGACTAATAGCCTCAACTTTTCCATAATTGTTGTCCTTTCTATATAGAAATCTAAACATTGTTATTTAAGATTGTGTGATGGTATTTAAGATTGTGTGATGCTTGTGGGTTGTTGAATGTGATGAATTTCGACTTGAGGTCAACATATAATAATAATCTACAAGTCTTGTAATGAGAAAATATGTTTACCACTATGCCATTGAAATTAATTCATGAAATGGTCGATTAAGATTCTAATTTTTCTTTATAATGAGCAATCATATAGTCGTAGTGAAGGTTCTTTTCTATTTGGATTTGTAGCAAATGATATTGTGATCGCTATTTGTCTTTTTCTCGCTTATGAGCAATACTGATTGTACATTAGTACCACATAGCAACTCTATTGTGTTTGTGTATTGATTTTGGCATTAAGTGCCTCTGGTGACCTATTTGCTTCATTTTTCTGACTTACTATTATTTTTAAATATGTGCAAGAAGACTACTTCTACGACCTGCCTTACAATACTGGGTATCAAATTTTCGTGCTACGTTTACGGAAGATAAGAGACGAAATTATGAAGTGTACTCTCTATATATATGTAGATATATACTTTGATTGAAGAACTGTGGTAGCTTTAGATGGTTAATCGTAAAGATAATGAATGATTATGTAGTGGATGATTTTATTAAGTTAATAATATTTTAGTCTTTTGTATTTTTGCCATTATTTGCTATGAGGACATTTAGCCAGCCAGGTACACAAAAAGAATGTCAAATTTTGATTTGACAACAATATAATTCGTTACCAAAGCATTGAACAAGTTTTAATATAGCAATAATTTTTTATACATTTAGCAACAAATTTTTGTTGCTAATGGCATTAAAAATATAATATTTGGCAACGATAAATTAACCTAATAACAACGGAGAAGATATTGTTGCTAATACTAAAATAAAAGGCAACATTTTTTATCGTTTGTAAATCATATCAACTTTCGTTACGACATATATAAAGAAACGAATAACATATAATGTCGCTGTTAATCGACGACTTTCGTTGCTTATTGAAAAATAACCAAAGAACAAACATTTTCGTTGTTGATTCAAAGATAATGTCGCTAAATAATATAATCAAGAAACGAAAAATTGTTGCTAAAAAGTTTACATTCGCAACGAAAAGCAAGCTTAGGAAACAATTTTCATAATTTCTTCGTAACGAAAAATGTAGTTACAAAATGGTGTCAATTTGCGAAAAAAATGCATAGTCGCCGCAAAAAAAGTTCATTTCGTTGCCAATTAGCAGGCTTTTGCAACGAAATGGGGTTTTTAGCAACGAAATTTTAATTATTACATTTTGTTGCTAAAGGATCGATGTCTCTGTACGAAAGCCAAATTTCGTTGCAAAATGTATTACTTTTGGCAATGAAAAAAATACGTTCGTTGCGGAATAATTAGCAACGCTCATTGCGCAACGAAAGGCACAACGAGAGTAAAGTCATTGCCAAAACTCTTTTGCAACGAAATTTGGCACCTTTAGCAACGAAAATCGGTTGTTGCTGAAGCCCCACTTTTTTGTAGTGCCAAGTGCAAAATTAGGGTTCATATGACCTAATTGAATTAAATGCACAATTAAGGTTCCACGTTCTCGTTAAATGTGCAAATTAGGGTTCGCATAACCTAATCGAATAAAGACGGAAAAGTCAAAAATAAATGTGCTAGACCCGGGAGAAGTCTCCACGTGTCCCGAGGCAGAAGACTCGCGGAGGCGGCTCGTTTTGGGAATTGATTGAGGGATTGGATTGGTGGCTAGAATGACAGGGCAATATGGGCATTATTCTAATGACTAAAGGGTATTTCTGGAATTTCTCTGGAAAAACATGTGCCTAACATGTGACTACTTAATTCCAAGAAATTCTATAAATACCCCTTCCATTCTAGGAAGAGGGAGAACTCTTTTGGTGACTTAAGGCTTGGATATTCCACCTAAAAGCACTAAAGGATTTGGACACTCTCTCTCAACTCGAAGGACTTAAGAAGAAGGCTCTTGGAATCCCAATAACCCTAACACGGTTCCCGGATTCTAAGAGTTCTGCCACGCGTCGTTGGAGTAATCGCCCACCTGTTCTTCTCCCCTCTTCAATCAATCAACCAATTTCGTGCTCTTCGTGGATTTCTCTCCTCCTCAGTCAATACGAAACCCTAACTAGCAAGGTGCAATTTTCTTGCCCACACTACTTTTATAGATAAATTACAAATTATAATATTATATATTCAAAACATTATATTGTGGTTCTGGTCATCTTCTTTGAAGACAACTGAGAGTAGCCACTCAAAGCAAGAAAGTGAATTAAGTTATTCTCATTTACAAAAAAATTGATATCAATGTATGATTAAGTCAGTAAGACAAATGAGTATAATATTAATTAATTAATTATCAAACTTATTTAACATTCTTTTATCTTATAGTAATATTGTTAATTTATTATAGGTGAAAAGACATAAAAAATAACTAAATTAATATCATCTCATAACAAAGATCAAATTTAACTAATATTAACATGCTTCAGATTCCAGAGTTGGGAGGTCATATGAACCCCTCGCCCCCTAGTTCCGCCCATGATGAGACATAAGATAAAAGATTTGGAATATCTCTACCACAAAATCTGATTACATAGTAGTAAAATTCTATTTTAGAAAATCATAACCCGTTCCATCATCTTTTCATCTGCCATTCTTCATATTTCAACAGAAAATGTTAGGAAAATATGGAAATAAGGAGATCGATAAAAGGACCAAGAACACAAATAAACTTGAAGTAGAAAAATGGCATGAAACGCGTAAAATCATTTTCCTAAAAGCAATATTTGTTTCCTCTCCTTCTTGAGATTGCTATAGGATGAATGCAAATAGCCTTAATAAGTGGATATGACAAGCCTTGAGAAGTTTTGCACTTAGCAAAAAATGAAAAACTTCAAAGTAGGAACATGAGAGATGAGAATTTGATCTTTTTAGTTGAAATAAAGATAATTTTATAGAGAAATAAAAAGTTTGAACAACAAATTTTAGCACTCATAATAATCTGAAAATTCATATATTTATAATAGAAATCATCAATAACTTCTTTTTTAATAACTACCTTTTAATAACTATTTTTAAATAGGAAATATCATTTTCTTAATTGAATAATTTATAACAATCCTCCACTTATTCAAATATAAAAATTTCTCCAAAAAATCAAACTATGTTTATGAATACAGTAATATATTTTTCGATTTGAATATTACCTTAGTGTAAATGCCACAAAACAAAGTCAAAATCCCAAGTAACATGAAAGCTTTGAACTTGTTATTCCTTGTGACAATATCGATGACATCACACACATAAACACAAAGAATTCTCATATTCCACACAATCACACCCTTAGCTCTCGTAAGGCCATGAGCTGATCCAACATTCATGATAAAATTTTATGAGATAAACTCCAAATCTCAATCGAAGCGGCACCAATTCTAAGTTCATAGAGTACCAATCAGCCCACACTTAAATAACTTAAGCAAAATATTAGTAAATCAAGTTATAACAGTCCTATACTAAGGTAAAACTGACTTTTAAGCTCATTTGTATTTATAAAAATACATTGTGGCATAATGGCTTGAGATTAGACTTGACTGCATTCATTTTTAAAATAGTTGACATCAACAGTCCTTTAACAAATATTTTATCAAATAGTTGGAGTGCAGTCCATATACATACAAAATAGCTATTTTCGTAGAAATTTTTCACCCTAAGGCTTTTGATTATAAAGGGTATTTATATACTACATCAACAACAATACAAAACAACAATCTCAACACCAACACAACCACAACAATAAGCAAATAGCATAGCAGCCATGACAACCTTATTTAAGTAATGAAGGCACTAACAGTTGGTTTTATTACAACAAAAATGAACTGGAAAGGAAATGGAAAAGGCTTGAATTGGATTACCTTGCTGGCTGCTAAAGATTGCTAGAGATTGCTTTGACATTAGCTCTTCACCTTCCCAGTCCTAGCTCCTTTACTCTCCCATTAGGGCTGTTATTTTTGGATAGTTATGTATAATAGTTAACTGATTTTAAGCAATAAGCTTGGCCATATATGGTTGAGCTTCTATCACTCATCATTGCTCTACCCAGCCCCTACTATGTACTCTACCACACTTCTCTACAAGCCTAATTCTAGAAGTCATGTTGGCCCCTACATTGGCCTCTATCAACCCCTCATCTGGCAGTCTACTTGACTCCTTGCAATCTATTTTTCTGGCAGCCAAGTAGCTCCTGCAGTGGCCCCTAAAGGTATCTATTATAGCCATTCTACATACTCTTAATTAGTCCCCAACTGATTGCTAACTAATTTCTTAACCAACTAACTTACTTGTAACCAACTGACTTGCTAATTTACTGAGTACTAAAGCCATCTCACTGCTCCTTTAATTGGGCTAAAACAGTCCCCTTATCACACTGTCGAATTGGACAAGGGAAAAGGACAGACATAACTTTGTTTTTCCCTAATGTTGGCTGCTGGATTGGAAAAGAAAATGGAAACTAAACTTGGTTTTTAATTTGGGCTCAAAACAATTCTCTTCTTTCCACTAAGGATGGGTTGGAATTGGCTTTATTTTGGACTTCCTATATTCTAATAAAATAAAGAAGAATTGCAAGCATACTAGGGAAAATTAAGTTAGCCCAATTTATATAACTTGGACTTTCCATTACATCTTTTTACGTAAAGCAGTGGTTCATTTTATCAAAATTATTGTAGTACATGACCAAGTATACATAACTAATTTAATGTGGCTTAATAATTATATATAGATTTATATTACCTATTAATATACATGAATTTTTATGCACCACATTTATTTTAGCTAGCATAAATACTTTGCACCTACACCATTAAAATGATGGGTTCATGTATTTTAAATAAACTTAATGGAGTAAACATTATTCTCCTTATTTTTGTTACTTAATAACATTAATGAATGAATTCAATTACATCATACGATATTTATTTCATAATAGAGTAAATGCACATCTTTATCTCAAGAATATTCTTACTTAAGCAATGTTGGCTTTCCTTTTCATTCTTAATCTAATTATAGATTTAGAATAATGCATATTCCTTTTTACCAATGGAATAATAAAAAGAATTCATACATTGAATTTCATTAAACTAAAAAATAAAATATCACATAGGATTTTTCCGTGATAATACACCACCTTTCATAAAAATTGGTTGATTCCACATATTACTTTCTTTTCATTATGAATAAATCATTACCTTATTCATAATGTCTCATAACATTCTTAGTTAGAGGCTTTTATAATAAAAATCTCCCTCCTCATTTATCATATACCCTATAGACTCTTTATAGTTCACAGAGAAAAAAAAAGTATTCCTCTTTTTACATAGTTTCTTTAATAAACTAGGTTTTAATATCTAACCCTTATTTAATCATTTAATATTTCATTTAAAAGAAATATTGCTAATATTCGGGAAATCACAGGTAGAATGGCCCCAAAAATGCTCGAAGAGAAAGATCTGAAGAAAGCAGCCTGGAATAAAGCAATATACATCATATTTGAATAAAGGAGAGAAATATTAATAAAAAATGCAGTTTAAAAGATTGTTAATAAAAAATAAATAAGTAACACTAAAAAGAATTCCTCCCAACCGATTCCCTCATGGCGGGACAGTTTCGTCCAAACAATGATACAAGGTTCGTAAGAAGAAAGGAGCAAGAGGAACATTCAAACCTCAAGATAACAAAACATCCAAAACAAACATATGGATCTAAGGACCATCTATAAGAGACCCTGAAAAGATGAAACGGGACAACTGCATAACTGAATAAGCAGCCAAGGGAAAAGGGCAGGGCTCCTCATTTAGAATAAGGGCAGACTTAAACATAACTATTCCATTGGTCGGGCTTGTAATCCCTGAAGAAGTAGTGTACCCAAGATAACCAGGAATGCTTTTGCCAGTTAGGGGTCTCGAAGTCTGGAAGGAGTGTGTCACCTTGAAATCGCGAGGTTTAATTAGGAGCTTGTCGAAAAGCTTCTGTCAAGTAAGTAAAGCACTCAGAATCTCTAGGAGACAAGCTATATGGGCTAAAAGAAGTCGAGGTAACAACAAGAAGGCTAAAAGATATAATATAAAATGAGTTCATAATCCAAGGAAAATGAGAAAAAAAAAATGAACGAAATACAAAAGGGGATTACTAGTAAATGGCATAAATGTGTTTTAAAGTTGGGGTGAATACCCCCAAGCAGTGACAAATATACATTTGGAGGAACACCATCGTGGAATCAAGACGGTAAGAGCATCATGGTCTTGTTGGATGCGAAGATCCTTGTATAGCTGAATGCAACGCAGAATGCCAACCCTCTCTAGTATATTCACATAATCAAAATTTGTGAAGATCTCTTCGGTCCAATGTTGCCACCCCTGAAGACGATTGGATGAGTCGAATAGGAAATGAATGGGACTGTAGGGATACTCTTGTTTTTCTATACACATACGGGGAATGCGAGCAGAACAGGGGAAACTGTCTAAGTTTGCGCAAGTCGCAACATATAAAAATAAGCCTTCTTTCTTAAGAGGAAAGGCTGTACGATCATAATTTTTCACTTGCTCCTAGGAAACCTCAAAAGACCCATAAAAGAGAGTTTTTCTCCACTTGCTGATGAAGGGGACTTCCTTAGTAGTTTTCAGGTATATGGAACATTCGCTAGAATTGGCCTGCAACAAGAAAAACTTAGCATGAAAAGTTTGGGGAATGAGAAAATTAAGAAAGTGAAAAAGCATTTGAAATTAAGTTCATACCATAGCAAGGGAGAAGATATGAAACTTAGATGAGAAGACTTGACCTGAAAAAGAGATATCACATACACCTGAAAAAAAGAAAAAACTAAGTATGCCAAAGATGAAAAAATTACCCTAAGCTTTCCCCCCTAGGATTCACCCCCCAGGGTTCGGCCCCCTATAGTTGGGCCACCCTAGGGCTCGTCCCCCTAGGGTTCGACCACCTAGGATGGTCCGACTGCCATGCTTCGTTTCCTTTGTGATTCGTTGTTTGGTTGTCGGAGCGCAAAGCACCGCTTTGACTTCTCAAAAGTAGCAATCTTTTTTTAATATCCGAGTAAAAAAATCAAGATATAATTAAGGTAATATGGCTCGAAAAACAGAAGAAAGATTGAAATTACTTGAAAGAAGAAGCAAAAAACAGCACAAACATCATAAACCATTCAAATAAAAAGGATAGATGAAGAACAAAAAAATGTGAAGGAGGAGATAACTAGGTTTGGTCCCCCTAGGGAGCGCTCCCCTCTTACCTTTAGCTTCTCCTTACTCGTTGAATCAACCGCTTGGAATGAATGTTACTTCGTCGTGAAAAATTTTTGGTCTTTCGTAGAGAATATTTAGAGAAAAAGACGAGATTTTGTTTATGTGAAATGACTTTTTCTTTGAGAATATCTGAAAAAGCCAAGATCCTGTTAAGGTGAAACATCTGAAAAAGCCAAGATCCTGTTAAGGTGAAATAACTTTTCTCCACTAAATTATTTTAATTTAGCCTCATAATAATTTCGACCCCACTGATAAAAATTAAAAAAAGAAAAGAAAAAAAGCCAGCTTCGGCACTGATTATACCCTAACAAATGTACCTATATTTCTCACTATTTTATATGCAATACATACTAAATATTTATGTGTGATGCATAAAAATTTTGAATTTTCCATGGAAATATATCTTCTCCATCCCAAAATTAAGGATCAAATTTCACTTTGGAATGTTCTAAAATGAGACCCATTTTCTAAATTGACGTTATCTTATTATATTTTTAACTTCTAAAATCAACTGGAAATTGTTGGATTTAGATTAATGGAACGTCTATAATGCCATTTGAGGAAGATATACGGTTAGATTTCTCCATGTCCATGAGTGAACAACCTAAAGCAGAAAATGAAGCTTAAGAACAAAGTTAAAACTTTTATTACTCCAAAACTGAATGTATCAGTACATTGTATCAGTATTATAGCCTATTTTTTCTCTATTCTCTTTTTTTTTCTCTAGACAAAAACCCTAGTTTTCACTTTAGATCTGGGGAGGGCTCTCTTTATTTTGGAGAGACCCTCCGCTAGATCTCTTTTTTTGTGCTCTAATAATTTCACCGTTCTTGCGGAGTTTATTTTTCCCTTTAATTGTGGGACTTGTTTTTTCCATATACTTCCTTTTATGAGAGGATTTTATTATTATCTTTGGAGAGACTTTGCTTTTTTTTAGTTGGGAGATATTTTTTTCGGTGCGGTTGTTGAAGATAGATTATTCAGATTAACGTCCGGTTCTTCCTCTGCTCGTATTGAAGAACTGCTCAGAATTGTATATTCTGTTATTATTTTTGGAATACGACTGTTTTTCAGGAATATATCTCACTGGTTGTTACTATGATTGGTCATTTTCCTAATTATTTGTTATTCCGTGGATTACCATTTCAATTATTTGTATCGTAATCTTTTCATCATTTATAGCAATTTACAGTTTCAATATATTTCAGTCAATTAGACTGTTTGATAAAAACAAAACAAAGAATATATTTAGGTACACAGTCAATTTCACACCCAAAAACATACACAAACCTAAAATAATAATAAAAATATTTTCTATATTATTTTTATTTTTGATGTTGGAATCAACGATGGCGTGAAAAATGATCACTAGTAGTGAGCAATTATGTTAAGAGGAGTTTTAAGTAAAAAATTATATCAGTTTTTTTATAGGTAAAAATCACCTATTTCGAAATTGTTATTGTCCTCTTATTTGTGTTATTAGTTTCCTCCAATATTTCAATACAACAATTAATTTTCCTATTGAATTTTTTGTTATTTTAAAAATTGATTAAGACTCCTCAATCAGGTCTACTAGCTGATATTGGAATTCCTCTGTTCTAAGTTAAAGCTTCAATTGCTCGTCCAAACTAATGCATATTCTGAATATAAAAAAATTGATTTAAGCTAATTTATACAATACTATCATTATATTAATATAATGTCTCTGATCAGTGAATAAAGTATCATTAATAGACTCACATATATCTTGCTCACTCAAATTTGCATACATATTGTATTGTCTTGGTCACACAAACTTGCATGCGCATATAATGTGCTGTGGTAAAGTAACAATTGTACCTGACAAATGTGCCTGCCTCAGTATTTTATATGGGGTATATATTAAATGCTTTTGGTTATGCATAAATATTTTGATGGCTCAAATTTCACTTGGGAATGTTCTAAAATGAGACCCATTTTCAAAATTGATGTAATCTTATTATATTTTTTTTAGTAAATTATGATCTGATTACTGATTTTTTAAAATTTATTACTTCTTTGTAAAGGTAAAAAAACTTATAACTGAATGCATTATCATTTATTTCCAATACAATGTAGCTCAATCAATCATTTTCTTTTGCACTCTTATAACAACAAGAGATACCAAAAAAACACAAAATAAACTGATGAGTATAGCTTTATTGAATGAACATATAAACAACCTTTCACAGACCAGCATATAATATATGAAAGGGGAATAACTCTTGCACCACTATTCTCTTCCAGTTGCTGAAGAATACAGGCATTCCTTAATAATCTCCTTAATTCTTTTCTTCAACATCTTCTCTTTAACATCAGCTAGCATGTGTCGGTAAAACATCTCTAAACGAATGAGCTTTCCATGATCCGACGACTCTAGCATGTTCTTCCATTCTTTTGCGATGTAAAAAGTACCAGAATTCTGCAAAGAGACTGGAATATCGCACTCATCAAATGGCTTACCAAAAATTGAACCATGAAGAATGCTAGCATATCGCTCCATTATTGAAAGTTTAATTTGCAGGAGCTTCATCTCCTCCATTGCTGTGGACAATTTTTGTTTTTCCTCTTTGACTTCTTCAGGATCCTTTTTATCTCCATCAACATTTTCCAATATCTCTTCCTTGAGATCATTGCTTAGTTGTGGCCACAATACTAGATCAATACAATCAACCGTCTTACCATTTCCAAGGACCCCACTTCGTCCCCTGCCCCAAGACCAAAGTTTATATCCACCATCAGCAACAAGAACAGTATGAGCAGCCCCACAGCCAATTTGAACAGCCCCAGAAAATTTAGTCCCATATAGCTCAGTACATGAAATTAACCGGGGAGAAATAGCGTCCCCTGCATCTCCTATGGTAAAACTGACTTCAGGGCATAAGCCAAGGCCTTTCTCCATTCCCCATGACCAGACATCCCCGGCAGATGAAACTACGCTAGTGTGAAATAAGCCACAATCAACGGAAATCAGGAAAACATTTTTTGGCAATTCTTCCACGGGTTCAGGGGCCAAAGCACTTTGTGTGGTTCCATGACCGAGCTGCCCATTATCCCCAAGGCCGAATGTCCAGCACACACTTTCTAATGCGTCACTTGAACTCTTTCTATAAGCAAGTAAAGCTGTGTGGAAGGCTCCACATGATACTTCATAAACTTCCCAAGGTGATTTGAAGTGAAAGGTTTCAACAAGTGTAGGACTTAACCTGATCTCTTTATCACCCAAGCCTAACTGGCCTTTATGGTTGTTACTCCAAGAATAGCATATAAGATCACCACCATTGTGTGTTTCTCCGGCACTAACTAAGGCCACAATATGCTCATGTCCACATGCCACCTTAACAACAGTGTGGCCATGAAAATCCCGAACAGGTATTGGAGTGTAATTGCTGACAAGCGAGAATTCCCCCTCACTACTGGAGATGTTTTGAGGGCAGTTGCCCCACATCCAGAGAGTCCCAAGATTGTCAATCGCAAGTGACATCATTCCTCCAGCTTGGAGAGAAGAAACCTTTGATAACAAGACAGATAATGAGAAAGTGACAACAAAAGTGAACCACGTTAATGTATAACCATGACGAGGGATTTTTCGAGCAAAAATAGAACGTTTCAGTATTTGTTTTGGACCCATCTGTTGTGGAACCAGAAGAGTTCAACTCAAGGAACCCCTCAACCAAGTGCGGCACCAAAGAATTCTCTCCATTGTCACCAAGTTGGCCATCCATGTTAAGAGTCAAGGATGCAAATTGCAAGTACGTCAAAATAAAACACAAGGGAAAGATAGGAAAGTTAATTTGGTAAGTTTACAGAATGTATAGAAAGCATAAAACTATTTTCTTAAGGATACACATATTGTAACCCCAGCTCCAAACTGATCCATCATCTGCCAGCATATAGACAGATTAAAGAACAAATACCAGAACCGTAAACAATCACACTAGGATCTCAGGCAATTGACATTTCGGATCAGTTGGCACTGCTTTCATTTTGCATCAACAACAAGTATCAATATCTTTAGTTTAAAATTTAAATTTAGCTCAAACATCTATTTGGATATCCAAACTTTTGGGAGTATATAGTTAGTACACTGTAGACATTCATATTCAATATTCTGTGGTGTGTAAAAACCGAGTTAGAAGAAAAATAGATTAATGTTTACTACACTAATAGCATATATGCACAGCTACTGACAATATGCTTAGGGGCCATTGCTAATTTAGTACCTCGATAAGATAAGATAAAATAAAATAAATAATAAATATAATAAGTAGGCAAGTAAAGACAAATAGAAAAGTACTAGTTCAATCCGCTGGTCTTTTCTGACATTAAATTTCACAAAACTTCAATTCCCTTCTAGGAATCAAAACCTAGATAGAAGTTAAAATTCTTAACAACATACTCAAACCCAATATAAATTGTTTGTTTTTTCATCTCTCTTTTTTGGTACAAATTTCTTCTCATACGTCTTTGTTTTAGGAAATATACAGGCTTCCAAATCTCAATTAGAACGCAAGTCGAATTCAGACCATCCCTTTAAAAGGAAGAATTGTCATGGATCACAAGAATATAAGGAAGTAGAAACAAATAAAATTTGGAGGAAGGAAAGAACAGAAAGCTAAAAAGTTAATCCCCCTCTTGGCGCTTTTATTGAATGCATTCACTAATCAAACAAAAAAATGTATAGATAGTATCAAACATTCTGAACAATGTAATCAAAAGACTAATATAACGACTTTGTTGTACAATGCTATAAACAAACACCATTGAAATGCTTATTAGCTACTTGCAAGACCTAGACTATGATAAACACCAGCAGAAAGTCCAATAGTCTTAAGCCTCTTAGACTCTCCATTTTGGCAGAAAAAACATACCTCATAAGGATCATTATAGTTAACCATTATTTTGATGTTTACTGTTGTACTTCTTTTTGGGTTTCATTTCAGAAGAGTATGCCGCAAATTTGGCAAGCACTTACTTTGATAAATTAATTATTTTCACAACTAAAAGTAAAAGAAGTAATAATTAGAATTAATAAACTATCATTCTTCTGGTATTTCTTGGGTTTAAAATGCAAAGCACAATAGCATAAATTTTGTCAAGTAAATGAAAACCAAGTAAGAAAGTGGAACCCTCACTAAAATACAACCAAAACATCTTTGCCACTTTTATTTTCCCTTAAATTTAATGCTTTTAAACCTCAATGAGGATACAATCGGAATACGGGTAATAAGTACCCTTCAACCAAATGGGGAGAATCAAATCAGCATTAAGCACAATAATTTTCAATCCGACTTACAGAAACCCAAAGATCAGCAATTACATTATAGGGGATAAAAAGGAAACAAATTAAATCTTCAATTAGAATGTCATTCTTATCACAAAGACGTAGATTCTTAACAAAATATTTTATAAAAAGGGCATCAATTTCTCCAAAACAAGCAAAAGCAATTGGAAATATTTATAAAATTAAAGCTCACCTGCAAGAGCTAAACTGTGATAAGCACCAGCAGAAATTCCAACAATCTTAAGTCTATCAGACCCTTTACTGTTTTCGGGTAATTCAAAGTTTATCCGAACCGGAGATAGCTCGTCGGCCTCTGAACCGGTGCCAAGCCGCCCAAACATTCCTCTTCCCCATGAATACACACTCCCATCTCCTGTTTATTGTGAAAATTAGCGAAAAATTATACAATATGTAAGATTAGTTTATAATTAATTTTACAGTACTGAATGGAAATATACCTGTAAGGGCGAGGGTATGAGCTTCTCCGGCAGCAATTGCGATTACTTTCTGGGATAAGCTGCCAGAGTCTGGATGTTTTCCGGTGGCCTCCATGATTTCCTGCAAGTACAGAGAGTGGTCGCTGCTTTTAAGTGAGACTTATCCAATTTCAAGACTTGGACTCTACAAAAATTAAAAAATTATTTTAAAAAAACCAGGAAAAAAAAAAGAGGGAAGGAAAACTCATAAGACTTTGAAACAAGTAATAATTGAACTACAAAGTAAAGACCATATATTCAATTAAGACTTTTAAAATTTTTTAAAGATTTTTAAAATTTAGTTGTATTCAATCAAGACATTGTTTATAAAAGTTTACTGGTATTCAATTACAACTTTTGTAATGTCTTTAAAAATTATGTGGTATTGAATTGAGACTTTTATAACATCTATAAAAGTATTTTGGTATTCAAAAAATCATTGATTTTTCAGATTTCTATCAAATGGTAGAGTTTGACAGACTTTAGAAGAAAAGTTATAACTATCAAACCCATATCCAAAATCTGACATCATCTCTAAAGACTTCTAAAGACTTCCAAATGTTAAACACAAAAAGGTAGAAATTTAAATCGCCAGTAAAAAAATTGCAGAGAGATTTTATGGAAATTCAAAAGTCGCAAAACTCTCCGATAAATTTTTAACTTAAAATGAATATAAATTCATCTAATTTAAAAAAATATAATTATTAAAATTATAAACCGTTTATATTTTTTTTACTAAATTTATAAAAATTAGATAAATTACATAAACTTTTATTATAGGAATATCTCGTTATGACTTTGAAAAATCAAGCGATGTAAATTTTGATTTTTAATATTATATATATATATATATATATATATTATAGATATAGTATATGATATATACGAATCTTGATAAATTCTAAAACTCATCAAAATTAAAAAAATTAATTAAAAGATGACAACGGTCGACTGTTAAAAAATTAGTTACGTAGCATTTTAATTAATTAATTTCTAACATTATAAATAAATTAAAAAGTCGCATACATATTTTTTTTAACGGTCAATTTTGGTTCACTAACAACTATTAATAATTTTAAGAAAAATAAAATCTCTCTGACAATTTTGTATGTGGCTTATCAGCGACTAAAAATCTCTCTGGTAAATTTTTTATAATTTGGTGGCAATTTACTCACATGTATGAAGTTTTGCGATCATACAGATTTTCATTGTCATATTATTTTGTAAAAAACAGAGTTTGGTACTCCTACTAAAAAATCGTACACATATATAGTATATATAGTTGAATGAAAAGTGAGCTTAATTTTTGTGTTGCGTCTGTAGCTTCTAAAGTTTTATTCGTATTTGAGTATCCAAATTTATCATGAAATGAGTAGAATAATATGAATGCTTTCAACATATATAAAATCTCATGCCACAATAATTTAATGAAATAATGAGATTTTCTGTAATTCATGAAAAAAGAGTGAGAGGTTGTACACATGGACTAATTAACAATTAATATAAGCTACAAGATATATTAGAAGTATACAAAAGTCTATCAAAATCTTGGTAAAAAGTCTATTAAAGTCTGTCACTTATTTCATGGAGTCTATAAAAATCATGGGGGTGTATTCAATTAAGATTTTTAAAGACTTTTTTTAAGTGACATACTTTTGTAGAATTTGTGGTATTTTAATGACTTTCAAAGACTTTAAAGACTTTTTTAAAATGACTTTTATAGACTTTATGAAATAAGTAACAGACTTTTATAAACTTTTTATCAAGACTGTGATAGACTTTTGTATACTTCTAATATATCTTCCAACTTATATTAATTGTTAATTAGCCCATGTGTACAACATCTCCCTCTTTTTTCATGAATTAGATTAAATCTCATTATATTATTGTGGCATGAGATTTTATATATGTAAGACCCCAACTTATTATAAATAAAATTAAATTTTCTCTATTTTTTATTTTCAAATAGTAAGGGTTGATTTGATTAATGTGGTTAGTTATGGATAAAATGCGTAAATATTTCAAATATGCAAGTGGTTATAAAATATTCATTTTTATCGGAGAATATTCGTTTGGTCGTGGAATATTCTTACTGTCGGGGAATATTCGTACGACGGCGCAGCCTTGTGTGGCCCCATAACGGAATGTGATTGGATGAAGAAAACGACAAGTATAAGTTGTTTATAAATAATTCACGTAGTTATTATCAGATAATACTGTTGGAATACCCGGTAGTTAAAACACAGTAACACACGGTATTACACCAATTATTGATTCATACGTAGGAATGCATTACTCAATAATTGTTACAGTAGTTACTATTCAATATTTTATTTTATTGATTCAATAATTGCTACGTTGATATTTTATATTATTGTTGTTTCAATAATTGTCACTACACAGTATTTTCATTATCAGATTAATAATTCATATTATTTGAATAATATTATTAGATAACATTATTGGTAATGTCTAGAAAGTTACGCATAAGGAGAGGTTTGGTCACCTAATTCATGGCCAAGATAAGGAGAAATCCTTATTGAAAAGCTCCATCTTTCCTAGGAACTGCCTGGTTGTCAGTATTGTGATTCTGTAATATTATTTGTGAATAATTAATTATTGAGTTATATGATAAGAAAAATATTTATTTTATGTAGATATAGATGGAGAAAATTTTTAATGTGACAATTGTTGAAAAATTGTTATTTTATCTTTTCTGATAAATAATTTATTTAAATATATTATTATATTTTAATAATATAATAATGATGATATTTTTACAATGAATGTGGGATATATGAGTATATGAGGAGGAGTATTTTTGTTACAATTAATGTTTAAAATATGTTAAACATGTCGGTGGACCCCATTTCTTGACTGAAATTGATTTATAGCCCGTAAAATCGTCCGTTTGTGAATTTCGGTCAACTTCTGCTTAGAATTTGGAAAAACTTGAACTTAAAAAGTTGTAGAGAATGGAATTTCCTATGGAAAGGACATGTGGTTCAAATTTTTGTGATAAAAGGGATATTTATTATGAATTATTGAAGTTCCGTAGTTCCGAAATAATTGATTTTTGAAAGTTTTAATTATTTTTAATAACAAAAACGTTTTTTTTTTATTTTTATCATTATTTGGTGGCTGAATTCAGATGGTCAAGGTAGGCTAAGGAAAATTTTATAAATATATTAATATTTTATTAAATTTTTTCTTTGAGTGTTCTAAGCATTTTCCTATAAATAAGGTCTGCTTAGGTTAGAATTGAAAATCACACCGTAAATTGAAGTTTTATCTCCCTTTCTCTCTATATTATCGAAATGTATTCTTGTGAGTATTTTGATACTTTGAGTGTTCTTTATATGGTCTGCAAGTTTCCTTCAAAGACTATATCCGGTATTCCAAATTTTAAGTATACTTTTCAAGGTAAGGATATTATTTTTTTTAAATGATATTATTCCTTCTAATATCATTATCTTAGGAATATTGGTAAGATTTTTCTTGTGAAATTCTTTTTTTTTAGTGTGGGAGTTACTTATTCACGATACATCACTATTCACGATATCTGACAATTATTCACGAATCATTTATTAATTATTCACGTAAAAATTAAATTTTATTTTTGTCTAAAATATCTATTATGGATACTAGCTTTGATTGTATCCATATTTTGATCATTCTTGAATTTTACTTCACTACGGTTATTTATGAAGTATTTTTGAACTTGGGTTGTTTGAAATACGAATCCTTATTATTTATTCTTTTGTTTCACTGGATTCATTTTTTTAAAAATATTTTTCATCATCCTCAGTCCTAAATGATGATATTACTGAATATCTTTGGCATGTAGTGCAAAGATGGTTGATTTTCTTATGAATATCTTTGCCGTAGTAAAAAGATGAGCAGTGTTGAGATAAACATGACTAATGAAGAATATCTTTTGGCACGTAGTAGCAAAGATGAATATTTGATTCAAGATGTATATTGATTGATGTTACAGGGATAAAATGTTGATGATGGACTTTTAAATTTATAGTAATAGTAGATTTCATTATCTACGTAACTCTTCTATAAATTATTATTTCTGCTGCGAATATTGATTTGAAATTTGTTGTCTATTGTATTTTATCAGATTTTTCCCTGTTGAAGACTAACGATAATTTATTCTATATTATTTTAGTCATAATATTCTTTACTGGGCTAGTTGAGCTCACCCTTTTTCTTTTTGTTCCATTTTTCTTCTCAGGAGGCGAGAATGTAGCAAGTTCTAGTCGGGGTGTGGAATGATGATTCTAGAAAGTTTTTTTAGTAGTCCTCACCATTTTTATAAAATAATATACCAATAATTGTAATGGGGACTTATTTGGGTGTGACTATTGTCTAGACGACAATATTTGTATTTAAACTCACAGTTTTCATGTTGTATTAATAAAGTTGTAGTTGTTTACAGACATATTGTTATGTGACTCAAAATGGGTGATGTATACCTATTTTGGGGGCGTCATGATTAATATCGGAGCTTAGGATATGATCTCTGCTGCGGATGTCGGGAATAGAATTAGGAGGAGAGAGACGAGTAAATCCTTCGCTAGTGTGTCCTACCTAAACTTATTTGTTAGTTGGTCAAGATATATGGATATTATGTGATATGTTGATTTCCTTAATTAACCCTGTTTTTTATGGCGATTTGAGAATGTCGATCGAGAATGTTAATGTGGAGTAAATGAGACCAGTGGAGACACCTTTTACTCACCAACGAGGAGAAGCGTGCAGCAACAGTGACAATGTTCTCCTGTGAACAACACCACCGAAAGAGATGATGAACGACGGGATGTTTAAAAGCTTTTTGCGATTCATGCAAAAATCGACGAGGAGACTTGTGTACAAAATACTGAGGTGGAAATGATAATAACGATACGGTTTGTCACCGCCAAGCAGCTTCAAAGAGTTGGGACCACCGCAATTGCAGGGAAAGCGGATCCGATTATGGCGTAAGCGTGGGTCAAACAAATCACCAAGATATTCGATGTCTTGGGATGCACAGAGAATGAAGGTTCCATTCGTCACCTTTATGTTCCAGAAAGTCATCAAACTCTACCATTTAATAGAAATCAAAAGTCATGACTTTTTTGAATACCAAAATACTTTTATAAACTTTGTAAAAATCTTAATTCAATACCACCTAACTTTTAAAGACATTAAAAAAGTTGTAATTGAATACCACTAAACTTTTATAAACTCTTTAAATGTCTTAATTGAATACAACCAAACTTTTAAAATCTTTAAAAATTTTTAAAAATCTTAATTGAATACACCCCCTTAAAAAAGTCTTTAAAGTCCTTAAAAGTCATTAAAATTTACAAACTCTACAAAAGTCTGTCACTTAAAAAAAGTTTTTAAAAATCTTAATTGAATACACCCCCTAAATGTAAGTGACTTAAAAAAATGTTTTCCAAAAGTAGGATATATTTTTACAATGATTTTTTTAAAGAAAAATTACTTTACTTTTTAAATAAATTATTTTTTGGTTAGATGAAATTTTGTTGCTTTGGGTCATTTATAGAATTTATAACTGAACCAATTAACTCTTCGGGACTATTTTTTAAATAAATTATTAAAATGTATCTAGTAAAGGTGTTTAGTAAACAATACTACCCTATAAATGTCATTATTATCTTTGATAATCAAATTGATCATTCAAAATTATTTTTAATATATTGTGTATAATTGATTATGCATAGAGTATTAATAATTTTCTTTTTTTTCACTAAAGGTGTTTTTCTTTTTCTTTTCTTTTTTTTTTTTTGTTAAAAAATAATTTCTATTAAAATTAGTGTTTTGTGTTGTTTTCTTTTTAGTTGATATTAACATGGCAAAAAAATATACAGTAATAGAACAATTATATTCTTTAAAATAGTAGTATGCCCTTATCATTAATAGAATAGGAAATCATATTTTCTTTCATGTTTTTATGATGGCTAGGCTTATTAATAAAACATAACACAGTATAAAAGTTCAACATTATATTCTTGTCATTAATTTTTTAATATTTAAAATTTTCTTTCTTTTCAGAAAGAGATGTATTTCTTGTGTAATTATTTCTCTCAACTTTTGTTCAAAACAATGACTATTTCAATTATATATATTTGTATGTATGAAAACAGTGTGGGGGCATCATTTAAAAAGGGTATCCTGGATCAAATTATGTATGACAGAGAGAGAGAGAGAGGCGAGTATGAAGAAGAAATGGAAAATAGAAAATCTATCCTTCTATATTTATCAAGAGAAAAGTTAGGAAGCCATCTGCTTTGTATGTGTTCGGACATAATTTGTCGATTCTTATGTAGGCTGAAGGCCTGGATTGGAAAGGTTTTGTTGAGTTTGATGGGTCGAAGCCAGTAATGAGATTGGTGGTGTTTGGGGTCGGACGATCAAATCTTTTGGGCTGAAGTCTTGATCTGATTGGTGGTATTCAGAGTCGGGCTGTCGAGTCCTTTGGGCCGGAGTCTAGACCAATTTGAAGGGATTCGGGTGACTTGGGCCCATACAAATGGTTATTCCTCGTATGAAATCTGATGTGATAAAGAGTTTGAATGTTTAAGGATTCCAATCCTAACCATATTTAAATACCAACTCCAAAGGTAGGTGTTAGGATTATATCCAACTTCCACCTTTTAAGGAGATTGAGTTTGACTCAAACGTAGGTAACTACCATGTTTAGGAGTCCTAATCCGATTCGGAAATCAGCTTTAAGGTGATGAGATCAACTATAAATACAAGACTTAACTTCAATTAACAGGTAATACACTTTTGAGCACTAAATACTAAAGCCTCTATTGTTAAACATTGTTCAGCCTGTACTCATTCTCACACCGGAGCTATCACCCTAAGTACAGACAAGTCAAGCCAAGTGTGATTTGATTTCAAGCATCATGCAAGTTCATGCGCGTGGATTTGGTGATTAGACATGCAGACAAAACTTGGCGTTAAAATTGGCGCTAGAAGGAGGGCTTTTAGTGCTTTTACAATCACTCCAAGTTTTTTCGGTTGAAAATCATGGCAAGCAGAGATAGTGAATCTTAAAACCAGGAAAAATCAAAGACTCATCAAACGCACCCGGTGAGAGGGAGGGTTAAAAAGATAATTTGGGGTCAAAAACCGGAAGGTGGTTACGAGCATGCCCCGTCAAGACGCCCTACGATCGCATTTTGGCTAGTCAACATACTCCGGATCCCTCGATTCTTGGCCGAGAACAATCACCCCGAAAGCGCATTTGAAAGGCGAGAAAATGATCGGGTAGAGCACAACCAGGATCAGCGTCAGTTCATCTTGATGGAAAAGATGCAGCAAAATTGCGACGCCCCCAAAATAGGTCCACACGACCCATTCTGAGTCGCCAGATATCACACTATAAAAATCAAATACAAACTTCATTTATACAACTGTTGAACTGTCGTACAAAATATGACCACGGTTAAGTTGTGAGTTTTAATACAATATTGTCTCGTAAACAGTATCCAAACTCAAATTATTACAATGCCATATAAAAATACAACAACAAATATTTTAAGACCCCAAAGAAGAACGAGAAGATTACTATTATATTCATTCTAATGAGGTGCACTCTTGACACTGTCAAAGTCGGGTTCTCATCACCCTATTGTTGTTTGTCAAAATCAATTATTAAGTGACGTATAAAATATGACACACACATCTTAGGTCCTCAATACAATTATCTGTTGCATGTCATGCCGTTTTATAATGTATTGAGAAACTTCGACAGTCTCGGACCATCACACTATTTCCCTGTTATCCCCAACTAACCTAGTAAAGAATATCATAACTAAAGATAATTAAATTATCAATAGCTTTTGTCAATAATAAATCAGAGATTTAGAACATATGGTAGATGATAAAACTTTTCAACCATAGTTACACAATGAACGAAAGCAATCCATTAAAAGAGTCAAATAGACCATTAGGTCTATTATCTTCTCCATGTTAAAAGTCTACCAATAATATTTTATCCCTGTAACATCAATCAACAATTCATGTCCACAATCATACGAGTAACTCATAATCATAATTGTGATTCTCAATTCTTTTCGCACCTGTGACGAAGATAATTTTCATCACCTATCTTCACCGAAACATCAAAAATCATGGTTATACCAAATCACAATCCTCGCTTCATAATCATATTTAATAAATTCATCTTTGTACTACTACCAAAGATATTAATTAACAATTCATCTTTGCACTACTGGTGCCAAAGACATACAACCTGCATCTTTAGAAGAGTCAAGTAGAGCATGATATCTACTATTTTCTACGAATTTAAAAGCTTATTATCAATATTTTATCGCTGAGACTCAACTTAATAAATAATCCACATCATCGAATCACCCCTGCACTATGACCAATGATATTTGTTAATATCACATCCATGAATTATCCATGCACTACGGCCAAGGATATTCATTATTATCACATCCATGAATTAATATTTCATTGCTGAGACTCAACTCAATAATTAATCCACATCATCAATTCATCCCTGCACTATAGGCCAAGGATATTCTTTTAGTATCACGACCACGAATTATCCGTGCACTACAGGCCAAAGATAATCGTGTTTTCATTAACGGTCCTGATCATGCCATAAAACAATTCATCTTTGCACCCTTGACTGAAGAGAATCCATAGCCATAATCATACCAAAAACTATCCATCAATGCACTACGGCCAATGAGGACTTTTTCCACATCATTTGTAACATTACGGTCATGATTATACCGAACAATCCCTGGTCATAATCATACCAAGTCCATCTATGCACTACAGGCCACAAATGACTTTCAACATAATATATACATG
Organism: Panax quinquefolius; assembly: GCA_020205615.1. Taxonomy (NCBI): domain Eukaryota; kingdom Viridiplantae; phylum Streptophyta; class Magnoliopsida; order Apiales; family Araliaceae; genus Panax; species Panax quinquefolius. The sequence goes on from CM035163.1 coordinate 33,033,483, forward strand.
AGGATGATGACAATGATATAAGTATTAATCAAACGAAAACATGGATAAATATTAAAGACTTTAAATTTATCCAAATATTATCAACCACTTATAATCTAATATTATTAATATCATAACAATATTTTAATCACTTCTTAAACTTATAAACAATTTATTTCAATAGTTTACACTTTACCAAATAATGCATTTAATCATTCACAAATGCCATACTCATAAGATTTCATCACCAATGATTAAATCCCTCATCAAAAATATGCATATACCTTATATAGGATTTCCAAGCCATAAAATCATATGTTTGTAACTAAACCATTTTCATGAAAAATACCAAATCAGTCCCAAAAATATTTCTTTTCTGGGATTTAGCAGAATATAGTCCCATAATGAACATATATTTTTTTCGGAATTTTTAAAATTCATTTACTATTTTTTAAAAATTAATTTTTAATTAATTCCTTAAGAAATTAGCTACCTCAAGTTTAACTCCAGAAATTCTCAAATCTTGGCAGGATCTTACACATGTTAACGTGAGCTTCCAGTTTAAATTTCATGGTCATCGGAGTTATAGAACTCCGGTTATAGCGTTTTTTATCGGAAAAATCTAAATATTGAAATGGTCATAACTTGCTCATTTTAAGTCGGAATGAGCTCATTTTTGGACAGGAGGTACCTTATACTATATACTTTCATTTCCCAAAAGGTCGGAATTTTTCTCACAAATTAAGTGGCCGAAACAGCCCTTCTAAAGATCTGGACAGTAGCATTTTGGTAGTTTCCAACTTTTGACTCCTTTACTAAAATCAGTCCACACGAAAATCTACAACACCTTTTCCAGTGATTCCACTTGGAGATGCTACAAAACTCATAGATCTAACTCCAAAACTTGACCACACTCAAAAATTCAAAATATAATAAGAGATATGGTCAATTGAATTTCATGTTCCATTTTCACCAAAATCTGATTTTCAACCCTTTGTGATTTCTAAGAAACTTTCATGTTTTTACATAATAACCAACATAACTCATCATAACACTTACTAATACTTCATATAGCCATGATTTTCATCAGTCCAATGCTTTTATTATGACTCTCATCATAATCAACGTAACCAGATCATTTCCACAATTTAATAAGGAATGAATATAAAAGATCATTCACCATGCATGTGGTAATTCACATAGACAGGTTATTCCAACAGAATAATAAAGAATGGAATAACAGAAGGATTCACCATGCATGCGATAGAGACCGCATGCATAAAGTTATTCCCAATGTAATAATAAATAATGGAACTAGGTCCCAGAACGCATGTACATGTGATATTCCGGCGTAATAATAAATGTAGAATAATAAATAATGGAACTAGGTCCCATGTAAAACGCACACACAGTGATATTCCGACATAATAGTAAAGAATGAAATAATAGAAGAATTTCACCATGTATATATGATGCTTCAGATAAACAAAGTTATTCCAACATAATAATAAGGAATGGAATAATGTAAGAATTTCACCAAGTATAGGGGTAGTCACAGATCAAAGTTATTCCAATGAGAATAATAAAGAATGTAATAATGAAGTTCTCTTCATGAATACAAAAAAATAATACCCCTTACGAGTACAACAAATAATATCCCTTACCTTTGAAAGAAGAGTATTCGAAGGTGGTAGGCAAGGATATACTCAAGAAAACTTCAGACTACGCTTTCAAAGCTTCCTTAAACTCTAAAGAAATACACTCAAGATTATAGAAGAAGAACTCTCTATAGTTTTCTCTCTAGAGTTTCAAAGTGAATTAAGTAAGAAATAATGAAGGAATGAGCTTCTATTTATAGAAGAATGGATCATATAGTAACTAATTCATGAAACGGTCCAGATTGATTTACTTTTTTAATCTGGACGGATTCAGATTTAAAAGCAAAATCTTTTAAATAAAATATAATATATTCTATTTATAATATAATAAAACTAATAACTTTATAAAAGTATTCTATTTTATATAAAAAGATTTTACTATGCAAAAACACTACGCAGCACTATGCATAATAAAATATAATATATTCTATTTATGTAATAACTTTATAAAAGTATTACATTTTATATAAAAAGATTTTACTACGCAAAACACTATGCATAATAGAATATAATATATTCTATTTATAGAATAACTTTATAAAAGTATTACATTTTTATATAAAAGCTTTTCCGCTTTTATTACATTAATAATACTAATAAAACAAAACTTCATCATCACTTACTTTGAAATTTTTTTAAATGTCACCCTTAACTTTAACCTTTTATCAATTTAACCATTTACTAAAATAGAAAAATTGAATACTTTTATTTTATAAAATTCGGGGTCTCACAAAAACAAAGACGCCATGGAGGCCCTATCCTTTCAGCAAGTGGATTTGGAAGAACAGATGGCCAAAATGGTCGAAGAGTAGGAGGCTTCATCAAAGAAGCCCAGACATCGGAGTCGTTCCAGGACACCTCGTCCGAACGGTTCTGGTAAGAACATGAGCAGACTTAGGAGTCTCTCTCAGGAAGGCAAGAGCAGACGAAGGAGTCGCTCCAGAGATGGAAAATCTGAGTACCAGGGTAGATCGGGACAGAGGATGAGAGTCGCATCTCCTGAATACGAGAGGGACATGCCTAGGTCGTCCCCTCGTAAAGAGGAATCCGACCCCCTGGCCAGAAGGGTTGCAGAGTTGAAAAGCTGCTGGCAGCAAAAAATTCGATGGGAACACCATCGAGCTGCCCTAGTTCACTGTTCACGCCAGAGATTAATCAAGTCATAGTCGATTCGAAGAAAATGATGCTCCCGATGGAGACTTATGATGGATTAGGGTATCACTATGACCATTTTAATGGGTATGACAAACTTATGACTTACTATGAGCATTCGGATGCTGCCAAGTGTCACATGTTCGCTACGACTTTAAAAAAGAGTGTCCGAGAATGGATGGGAACCTTGGCATTGGGTTCGATCAGCTCATGGAGCGATCTTTGGGAAAAGTTCCATGCTCGATTTAGGAGCAATAAAAAAAGAGGAAAAATAACTGCCTCTCTCATGCAGGTGAGGCAACGTTCAGATGAAAGCCTCGGCCAGTACGTCAAGAGGTTTCGTGAGGCAGTGGGGTCAGTGGCAGAATTAAACTCACCACAAGCCCTAAGATTCTTTACAACGGGTCTGGACATATGGAAGTCAAAGAAGTTGATGAAAGATTCTAGTTGTTAATCCCAAAACGACTTAATGAAGCTTTTCATTGGGCAGAGGGGTTCATCGTCATAGAGGAAGCTATGAAAAATTTCAAGCCACACTCACAGTCTTTTGAGAAGTCTAAGGATTGAGACAAGCAGACTTATCAACAGTCGGACAATAATAAGGGGAGATTGGATAATCAAGGGAAAAAGAATTACAACAGTGGGGGATCGGACAGTGGCCGACCACCCCTTTCTGAATAGGAACGTCAACAAAGAATATACCCCTCTCAATACGGATCGGGCCAAGATATTGGAGGAGATCCAGAACAAACAGTTTTATGAGCCTTGCTCGACAACCCCGAAGCCTGGGAAGAGAAATCAGGATAAATTCTATGAATATCAGCAAAACTTGGGACATACTACAGAGAAGTGCTATGACTTGAGGGATCTGATCGAGAAGAATGTGTAGAATGGCCAGTTGGTCCAGTATGTAGTAGGTCGGGAGAATGTCGAGGCACATCAGATAGAGGAAAATAGAGGGAGGAAAATAGAGGGCAGACACAGGACATACAACCAAAATAGAACTAGCCTGTTTGAGGCGTAATTGATGTTATCTTAGGTGATTCTGTTGGGCGTGTGACCAAAAAAAGAGGAGCAAGCATCTAGATGCAGTGTTATCGGTAACATGATCAACATTCAGAAGGGATCGGGCTTTCCCGGGGACAGTCATTTCTCTCTCGGATGAAGACTATCCCACAGATCCTATAGAACCACATTATGGGGCGTTGGTGATAACTGCTCAGGTCGGACCGGTGGATATGAGAAGAATGATGATCGAAAATGGGTCTTCGATCAACATACTATATACGCATGCCTATCAGAGGCTGGATTAAGGTGGGAGAAAGATGGAATTGGGGCAGGAAGGCCCCCTATACGGGTTCAGTGGTGATCCAGTGCATGTATCAGGCACAATTGAGTTGCTTGTCAGATTCGGAACCGCGCCTCAGTAGGTAGAAATAATTGTGATGCCCCCAAAACAGGTATACATCACCCATTCTGAGTCGCCAGATACACACAACAGAACTCAACTACAAACTTAATTATACAATTGTCGTGTAAAATACGACAAAACATAGTTGAGAGTTTTAACACGAATATTGTCTTCTAGACAACATCCACTCTCAATGGAGATCCTTATTACAATTATTATCACACTGTTTCACAGAATAGTGAGGACTACTAAAGCCGCTGATCCTGGACCATCACTCCGTTCCCCGACTAGTCCCAGCTATGTTCTCATTTCTTGAAGAGAATAGTGAAAGAAAAGGGTGAGCTCAACTAGCCTAGTAAGAAATATTATGACTAAGATAATGCAGAATAAACTATCCTTAGCCTTCAACAGTATTGTAGACACTCAAAATTTTTCTGCACAACTGTTACTAACATTACAGGAGGGCAGAATCGTCTTTCGGAGATAACCCTGGAAGACAATTCACATCCGTTCCAGATACTACCGGAAGATCATTTCCAACCCAGACCACACACCGGGAGTCTCATTCTCAACCCCGAAACACACACCGGAAAGATCATTTCCAACCCGAACCACACACCGGGAGTCTCATTCTCAACCCCAGAACACACACCGGAAAGATCATTTCCAACCTGGACCACACACTGGGAGTCTCATTCTCAACCCCGGAACACACACCGGAAGGATCATTTCCAACCTCGAAGATAACCCCGAGTTTCATCCTTGGTGATAACCCCAAGGAATGATGTTGCAGTTCTGGCGATAACTCCGGAAATGATTGTTTCAAACACATGCTATCAGCTTCAATTTCAGACCTCCTGCCGAGGCACTCATCTCTCAAACTCGGAGCTAACATCGGGCAGACAGGCACTCACAAGATGACCTTACGGCATTCAAACACTTGCAGCAGTCTAATCTCAGATGTAACCCTGAGTAACGTCTGGTTTTAACTCAAAACGGCGATAACCCCGGCGAAGAGTCAAACGTCATCTTGACACATCAACACCTGCTCGTCGTCTCAACACTTCATACATACATACATATAACAATGTCCCACAAGAACCGAGGAGTTACAATCCCGAGTGACTATTACGCGTGGCAGTACACCGAATAGAATTTGAAGCTTGAAGACTATGGGCATGGTCCCCTCTTCCCGACTTCGCACAACCTCTAATCCATGTCATCAGCATAACTCTCGACACAAAGCGGCAAGAAGGTCACGTATATGAGTGCTCGAATTGAAGTTCTCGCAAGTTCGAAGTGACATTATAGTACACACGAGTGCACGTATTTTGAGACGATTGGGACCGCATGGAAGCTCGGCCCCATGACCACCACCAAGCAGTGTAATCATGGCTACCACACAGTACACTGCAGGCCATCGGCCTATAAATATAGACCTTGGGTCACCCATTTTGAGAGAGAGAAGAGAGAGAAAGGCGAGGAAGCCTCATCCACTTTACTCTATATACACCCATATCGAGTGTTTTCCTCATTTTAAACATCTGTTAGCTCACATATAGCTATACTTTCATCCGGCGGGAGCTAAGGGTTTATCCAAATAGAGTCATAGATGTCTACATTGGCAGCCCACTATAAGCCTTCTTACATTCTATAAAGCCTTCTCTCTCATAATAAGACACACCGTTATACACATCGAGAGTCGTAGTGTGTTTTCCAGGACTTCAAATTCCGTGGTTTTCATTTATATCTCAGATATATATACTTATCTATATATGTATATATTTTTATACAGACTAACATTATCGAAGTTATACCTCGATTGAGCTTCTGCACTTTATGTCGGAGCGTTTATTTGCTTTTTATATATATATACTTATATATATAAATCGATGTCCGACTGCATCGATGAGCTTGATTTTATATCCATATGCGTTTAATTGCTTTTATATATATATATATACTTATATATATATAATCGCTATTTCGGACATATCCGATGAGCCCTGGATGTTATATCCAAGTGCATTTTATCGCTTATATATATATATATATATATATATATATATACATTTCATAAATCTGCCCAGAGTTTACTTCGTGGTAGTTGATAGCTTTTACAGCTTTCCTTACATTTAGTCTTGCCTGGAGTTTACTTCGTGGCAGTTGATAGCTTTTATCGCTTTATTTACATTCAAGTCTTACCTGGAGTTTACTCCGTGGCAGTTGATAGCATTTATTGCTTTATCTACATTTCTGATCCCCCACGGAGTTGCTTCGTGGTGGCTGATCATGCACACACACACACACACACACACATATATATATATATATTTACCGCTTTTATATATATATAACTGCTTACTACTTTCCATACAAATTGTAGTATCATGTGAGCCTAGGAATCATATGCTCAGAGATTCAGTCTACTGAATCTAGATTCGATTCCCGTGATGGACTTTTTCCAAATTGTAAGTTAGGCTTGTACATTATTTACAAATGTCTCAATTCCTCGATGGTTGTCATTCCTATAAGGAGTTCGACATCAGATATTATTTTCTCGCAGATGCCTCAGATCTCAAAAATAAAAGCAAACAATTTTAACATTTAATAATAAAATGGAAGTATCAAAGTCCTCAATTACTATTGAGCACAGGGTTTGAAAAACCTTTTTTATAAAACTTCATTGCAATATCTTGCTTAAAACTGAATTTTCTACAAAATTCAAACCCTGTGTATATAGGTGCGAACGAGGCATAGCACTACTTCCAAATAATTGCACATTGATCCACACACACACACATTCATATAACAATTTCTTTGAAAAGTGGCGAACACGAATGTCGGGGGGTGCCTAACACCTTCCCTCCGCATAACCAAGCCCCTGAACCCTAAATGAATCTTGGTTTCACAGACCCATTTAGCAGTGTCACATCACTGGGTTAATGTGCAAACCTTTTCGGTTGCGTTGGTGTAACTAGTTAAATACACCAACTGGCGACTCTTAAAGTCAAATCGTCGACATTATACATGTCGGACCTTTTTTACTTGTTTTTTCAAATAAATCTCACATTAACTTGAAAACACCAAATAACAAGTAACGAAAAGGGACATTAAAAAATCCCGATGTCGACAGGTGGCGACTCCGCTGAGGATTCCAGTAAGAGGGCTTAAGCCGCTATTACAAGCTTTTCAAAACTGTTATATGCTTGTGTGTGAATGTTGTATTTACATTTATGATGAATGTGTACGAATGCAACTTACTTACTGCACTGCTAAATATCTATCTGTGATATTAGTGCTTCGCATATGTCATCATTTTGCATAAACGGTGAGACACGTTATATGTGAATGTATGTTGTGTGGTTCTTCCATCAGGAGGCCATCCTATCGGTGTTTGATTACAGGACTCGTAGGAAGAATAATTCCAACAGGGCTCAAGAAAGGCACCACCCAGATTTGCTCTAGTTGAAAGACAGGATTAACTTCCCGTCAAGTAAATTGCGATGATCTGGGAACCTTCATGCCAAAAAACCGCGAGAGTAACCCTAAGATAGGTCAACCTCTGATAAACCAAACGTGGAGGAAAGTCTCTTCATGCTTTCCATTTTTAATTACTTGTAAAAGCATTTACTTATAATTTTATTCCATGTTCATCCATATGTAATAGAAAATATGAAGAATATATCTGCATACATGACATGTTATCAATTAAAAATCGGTTATACAGGACAAAATTCCTAAAACGGACATGTTATGATAACATTTACATTACCCTAAGACTAAACTAAATAAGTCTTTTGTAGGGAAGCAATTGGGCATGTTACACGCTCAAAATCTAAAAAGGCCACGAGCCTACAGCCAATCATGTCTTCTTCTGACCAGTCTAATCCTGTTTCCCGAGAAGAATTTGACGGATTGAGTAAACAAATCACAGACTTGACTATTCTACTGAAAGAATTACACCAGTCCACTCAAGGTACAAAGATACCTATACATACAAAATCCTCTACACAAGGAGGAGTTCAAGATCTGGAAAAAACAATTCCAGAACCTCAGTTGGATACGACCAACAAAGAGCCTGAAAACACCCATCTCAAAGGAGATCCAAACACCAGTGATATCAGGAAGAAGGTCCTTCAAATGGAGGAAACTATATGTGTTCTCAAAGGGATTGGAACACATGGCAGTGTTTCATATACAGACCTTTGCATATTTCCTGGTGTTCATTATCCAAAGAAATTCAAAACCCCTGATTTTGAAAAATATAACGGATTAGGGGATCCTTATACCCATTTAAAGGTATTCATTGGAGAACTTGGATCTTACGCAGAAAATGAAAAGCTTAGAATGCAGCTGTTCCAGAAGAGTCTGACTAGAGAAGCCCGTTCATGGTATACCAGATTAGACAACTCAAAGATCCATAGTTGGGAAGAGCTGGCTCACGCCTTCCTCACTCAATACAGTTTTCAATCTAAGATGGCTCCTGACCGATACCAAATTACCAAGGTCAAGAAATAGTTTAACGAGTCATTTAGAGAGTACGCTCAAAGGTGGAGGCGCCTTGCTGCTCAAGTTATTCCTTCCATGACAGAATCAGAAATGGTCATGAAATTCATAGATGTATAGGAAGCTCTTTTCTATGAGAGAGTCTTAGCTGGTATTGGCAAACCATTCTCTGAAATGATCACACGGAGAAATGGCCAAAATGGGATTGAAGTCCGGTAAAATTCAAGACCTAGCCGTTCTTAAAGTCGTCAACGAACACATCCATCTGGATCTTATGGAAACAAACTTGAGGGTCCATAAAAGAAAGAGGAGGATGTTTCCTTGATACTACAAGGACAGAAAGGCAATCAAATCATGTCTATACAAAGGAGAAACTATTCCCCTTTTCAAGCACAATCTTCAAACCCTCCATTGCCTAAAGGTGGAGATGCAAAGTGACCTCGGACGTTCACACCCTTAGGGAACTCGCTCAAGAATATTCTTGCTCTTCTGATTACTCAAAAGAAAATTACACATCTTCTTCCACCATCCAACCCTAATGGGAGGGGTTTTAATGCTACTCAGAAATGTGCTTATCATGCCGGAGCACCTGGACATGATACTCAAGATTGTTGGGCCTTGAAACACAAGATCCAAGATTTAATAGACAACGGTGAGATCGTAGTCACCAAACCAGATCAACCTCATGTGCAAGACAACCCTTTTCCTCAACACAAAGAAGAAGAGGTCAACATGATCAGTTGGAGCACTGGGCAAAGTTCCAGTTTTTATGGCGAGCCATCTCAGACCATCAAAGACGGTGTTGATGATGGGATTATGCAAAGTTCTAGTTTACTATGGAATGAAAGATGAAAGCTCTTTGCAAATAAATTGAGCAATTAGCTGAACTGGTGACCCATCAACATCAAGTCACACGCCAATTAATCAGACAAGAGCATGCCTATCTCCTTCCATTTGTTATGAATGCTCCACCATCACCTTCAGAAAGCGAAGCTATAAAAGATAAGGTTGCAAAGAGAGCAAATGCTAAAGCCCATCGGAATTTTGCCAATCAAAGGGAATTTACCTATCTCGGCCAATCTAAGGAGGAGATATTGCAAATGTTGATCAACGAAGAAAGAATTACCTTCCTTCTACCTCCAATCAATCCCCGCTCCGGACGGTTCAATTCTAATGAAGTGTGTCAATATCATTCACACTTTCGCGGTCACATCACAGAAGAATGCTGGGCACTCCGCCATCTCATTCAGAATCTTATTGATAACGGTGTCCTGCAAATCGCAGATGATTACATTGTGCAACTCAAGAGTGGGAATGCATGTCCTACCAAATGGAAGGAATCAATAGCAGTTATATTCGAAGTGGATGATGAGACTGTCAAAGTATTTCCCATACAACCAATTCAACTCAAAGGAGCTGACAATCTTTTGAAAGTGGTCGCACCTGAGCCAATTCCTTTACCCTTCAGACCACAACATCCTATTGTCAGCTTGCACAAAGTTCCATGGAATTATGGAGAAGCTGAAGGATCTACGTCCCATACTACTGCTACAGTGTCGAAGGATAATCCACTATATCTTCCTCAACGGGTTATGATGCCTACTTGCAAAGAAAAGGGGAAGATTCCCATGGAGAAGATTGAAAAATTCCTCCACACTATGGGCCACAATGAAGCCAATGTGATTTTAAGCTTACGACAAGCTCCACACCAGATATCTATACTGGATTTGGTTTTCTCTTTCGAAGATCACCACAAGATCTTATTGCAGGTTTTGGAAGAAGCCTATCTGCCATAATCAGCGGATGTGGAAAAATTTCAACATCTGGTTGATCACATTTTCAACAACAATGTGATATCCTTCACTGATGATAATATACCGCCCGAAGGGACCGGTCATTGTAAGTCATTGCACATTATAGTTTTATCTTCCGGGTACATGCTAGCTGGAGTTTTGATAGATGGAGGCTCATCTCTGAATATTTGTTCTTATGCCACCTTGGTGAAGATGAATGTCAATCTCAAGCGAATCCAAAGCAGCCACACGATTATAGAGCTTTTGATGGATCCCGACGAAATTCCGTCGGAAAGATTGAGCTGCCAATTGAGATTGGTCCAAATACATTCAATGTATCCTTCCACATTCTCAAGATAGATTCATGATACAACCTACTATTGGGGAGACCATGGATACATATGGCTGGAGCCGTACCCTCCACACTACATCAATAACTCAAATACATTATCAACAACAGTCTAGTCACTGTTAATGTTGAGTCAGAGTATCCTAAACAAGGAGATCTGCCAATCATCAGTTTCAACTTTGAAGTTGAGTCGACCAGTTTTCATACCTTGGAAGTGAGTAACACTCAATATCAACCTATTGAAGCACCACTTCCTGCACTCTAAGATTTCGACGAGGTTACGCTCTGGCTTACTCAAGAAATGATGTCATTGGGTTATCACCGACAAGGGCTTGGTAAAGATAAGGTGGTATTAAGCATCCTATTCAAATGTCCAAATAAATTGGGATAAGCTGCTAGGCTATTCGCCAGCCCAACCATAGAATCTGTGATAAACACACAGTAGGTTCCTCAAGCTTCCGCTACACGACGATGTTTTCAATCTACACCTCACGAAATGATGTAATCTCCAGATAAGGTGCCAAAGACATGTTATAATAACTCTCATTGTTTCCCAAGCCAAGCACTTCTTCAAAGCAAAAAGAGGTGCCGATTCTCGATCCCGAAGTGGAAGAAAAGGAACTAAACGTAAACACGACATCATTTTGATGATGGCAGTATACGCGTCATTGTTCATGATGAACATACAAACAGATACACCCTGCACGATGATTGCCCAGATGTCATGGTTATCATTCGGGAGAAGGAGGACAATGACAATCCTTCCATCATCGCAAATCCATCAGACTTTTGCCTCGACAATTGGAACAAAGATTCCATGCATCGGGTCGACGAGGTAAAAAATGGGCGTAAAATCCTCCGCTTCTATAGATAACTTTAATTGCTTACTTTTCTTTATAGTACTAGCAGTTATTTTATCAAGTACATGCTAACACTTTTGTATAATAAAACAGTTACATATATTAAGTGAAAGCATACTTTGTTTCAGGACTGAATTTAGATGTACATGTACTTACTGATGAGGTGCCTTCTCTCCACAAGGGCTGTAACTTTGATGCAAAGTTGGACTCAGACTTGATAGACATTCAAGAGGACATTAAGACACCTCAGGAGATTAAGGAATGGGTCGCAGACAAGCCTAAACCCAACCTTGACAAAACCACTCCTTTCAATCTTGGAACCTTAGAAAACTCTAAGCTAATCCAAAATTTGTTCAGACCTTACCACAAATCAGCGTAATGACATGGTTGCACTATTAACCCAATTCTAGAATGTGTTTTCATGGTCTCATAAAGACATGGTGGGTTTGTCCACTGACATTGTTCTTCATCGCCTTCCTATTAAAGAAGGATTCAGCCAGTTAGGCAAAAACTCAGGCGATTAAAACCTGAGTGGAGTTTAAAGGTCAAAGAAGAAATTGTGAAATAATTTCAAGCTGACAATATCATGGTGTCTACATATCCGGAGTGGATATCCAACATTGTTCCCGTGCCTAAACTAGGAGGAAAGGTGCGAGTCTGTGTGGATTACCGGGATTTGAACAAAGCTTGCCTTAAAGATAGCTTTCCCTGCGTCTTTATCCATATTCTTATTCGACAACATCTTGGTCAATACTAAGCATGTATCTTCTTTTGTCGATTGCTTTGCGGGGTACCATCAAATTATAGGTCACGAGAAAGACCGTGAGAAAACCGCTTTCATCACGCCTGGGAACTTTTTTTGATACAGACGGTTGTTGTCATCGGCCTCATCAATGCCGGAAACCTATCAAATGAAGCTATGATGGCTCTTTTCCATAATTTAATGCATAAGGAGATAGAGATCTATGTGGATGACATCATTGTCAAATTCAAGGAGGAGGACCACCTAGACCATCTCAAAAGCTTTTCAACAGTTGCGTAAGTACAACTTCAAGTTAAATCCACCCAAGCGCCTTTGGTGTTAAGTCGTCGCAAGTTGCTAGGTTTTCTAGTCAGCCACAAAGGGATTAAACTGGATCCTACCAAAATCCAGGTTATTAAGGAAATGCCCATTCCTCAGACAGAGAAGGAAATACGGGGATTTTTGGGAATGGACCAACTTCATTAGCAGGTTCATTTCTCAACTCACAGTAACCTGTGAGCCCATCTTCAAGTTGTTAAGGAAGAACTCCTCCATGAAATGGAACAATGAGTGTCAAAAAGCCTTTCTTACCATTAAAGAGCAGTTGGTTAACGCTCCTATTTTGGTACCTCCCAGGGATGATGTTCCCCTGTTCATGTACCTGTCCATTAATGACAATGCCATGGGCTGTATGCTGGGGCAAAAAGATGATAGAGGCCAAGAACGAGCTATCTATTACCTCAAAGAAAAGATTCAAAGACCAAAGTGAACACAAGTACACTCTGATTGAGAAGACTTGTTGTGCTTTAGCATGGGCTTCCATGAGATTACAACATTATCTCCATGGTCACACAACCTATCTCATTTCCCGCGTGGATCCTCTCAAGTATGTGTTCAGTAAGCCCATACTGAATTGTCGGCTGTCTAGATGGCAGTTGATCCTACAACAATTTGACATTGTCTACGTGACGCAGAAGTCTGCCAAAGGTCAGGAATTACGGATTAACTGGCCGCCACACCGCCGAGAGGACTACAAACCCTTGAAACATACTTCCCCGATGAAGGGGTAATGTGAAGACAAAGAACAACATCGAAGATGATACATGTCGTATGTGGAAAATGTATTTTGATGGAGCTGTTAACATAGAAGGCTCTGGAGCTGGAGCAGTTCTAATATGAGGTACGGGGAGCAGATCCCTTCAGTAAATTGCGGTTTGTCAAAGACCAACAACACAAATTGAAAGTATGAAGGTCAGATCATGGGGCTAAAACTTTCCTGCTCAATGGGCGTCAGGTAGTTAACTATCTTTGGGGATTCCGAATTGGTGATCAGACAATCCACGAGAATCTATCAAACCAAAGAATTACATTTGCTGCTTTACTATCGGCAAGTTCTACATATGGCTTTGGAGTTCGAAGGAATCTCTTTTCTACACATTCCTCGTAATAGGAATGATTTTGCGGATGCATTAGCAATATTGGCCTCCTTGGTTCACATACCTGACAAGGAAAACATGCCAAGCATTACATTTGCTATGCAAAAAGCCCCAGTCCATGGGAACTATGTTGGAGAAGTATCGGATGAGCTACCTCTCATCCGCCACCCTTGGTATCAGCATATCAAGGAGTATCTGCGAGATGGATCTACACCCGCTGAGGCGAGCCTAACTGAGAAGAGGCGGATCCATCGACTTGCTATAAAATTCTACTCGAATGGAGATGCACTCTACAAGAGAGATGCAGGACTAGGTCTCCTCAGATGTCTAGACAAAGACCAAGCTCAGAGGCTCATAGATGAGATCCATGGTGGAGTATGTGGCCCACACATGAGCGGTGTGAGATCCCGAATTTTATGAAATGAAAGTATTCAATTTTCTTATAATTATTTTATTTGGTAAATAGTTATATTGATAAAAGTTTAAAGTTAAGGGTGATATTTGAAAATTTTGCAAAGTAAGCAAGTTGTTATAAAATATTCGTTGTGTCGGGAAATATTCGATTGGTCGGGGAATATTCGTTTTAACAGGGAATATTCGTACGACGGCACAATCATTGGTGAACCCCACAACGAAAGTATTGTCGTAGTTAGAAAACGACAGAAATATCTCCTTTCTTTACCCAAACTTGTTTTATTTTAATTTTATTACAGTTTGTATGTCCTTTTAAACCACATTTTCTGCAAGTAACATAAGGTGAGCAATAAAGAGGCTTGTTCCTTGGTTTATTATTTATTACTCTAATTTTATTAGTCGTGTTTTTTATGTTTTTAACAGGATTATATCCAATTCCTTGTTTATCTAAGCTTGACCTTTGAGCACCCAACATTATATTTAAATTCTCTTCTCCTTGAACAAATTTAGCAAGATCCTTTTTCAAAGATATTATTTCTTCCTCTTTGTTATTTTGCATGTTTATTATTTTTCCATCATTAAAAGCATCTATACAAGTATCTCTCATTTTCAAGCTTTCTTTTAAATCATCATTTCCTTTTTAAGGTTATTATTTTCTTCATTTAATTTGTTAGCACGATTATATAAATTTTATTATAATTATCTAAATATCCAATTTTAGCATTCAATTGAGATACTTCACATGATGAGCAATCTTTAACTATTTCTTGTTTTTCCTCAATTAAAGTTTCTACTTCCTTCATTAAGTCATTTATCCAACTTTTCAAGTGAGCATTTTTCTCTTTCATACGAAGGTTTTCATTTTTTAAAACAAGATAATCAGAAATGGTAATTTCTCTAAGTTCAGGACTTACCTCAGATGTTTCTCATCATGTGTATTCTGTGAAGCACAGTTGAGCGCTTTCTTCTTCTCGATCTTTATGATCGATTCATCATCACTCCATGTCATTAGAGCCTTCCCTTTTGAACCATTTGCTTTGTTCTTTCTTTTTAGTTGGAAGCAATCTCTTTTGAAGTGTCCAGGCCTTCCACATTCGAAACAAGTTTCCTCTTGAGGCTTTTGCTTGAGATCTTTCTTGTTGTTAAAAGCTTTTGTTGGTAATTTTGATCTATTCTTCTTTCGGATCAGCTCCCTCATTTTTCTGGTCATTAAAGCTATTTCTTTATCCGAATCTTCATCATTGCCTTCTATGTAGCTTTCAGCTTGTAGAGCCAAGGTCTTCTTCTTAGGTGCCTCATCTTCTTCATCATAAAATTTTAGTTGGTTTTCAAACTCTTCAAGTTCTCCAAATAAGGTAAGAGTTTCCATTGTGCTGATTGTGGCCGAGTCTTGAAGTGTGGTAACCTTTGGTGCAAATCGCTTTGGCATGACTTTAAGAAGCTTTCGGTTGATTTCCTTTTGATCAATATTTCGTCCGAGCATGCTTAGAGAATTCATAGAGTAAGGAATCTTGCTTTGGCATCTCTAATTGATTCATTTTTCTCCAATTTGAATAGCTCGTATTCGTGCATTAGCATGCTTGGCTTGACCTCCTTCACTTTAGTAGTACCCTCGTGGCTCATGATGACTGTGTCCCAAATTTCCTTAGCCGTAGTACAAGAAGAGACCTTATCTATCTCCGACTGAACCATGCCACTTAAAAGTGTATTCATGGCCTTGGAATTATAAGACACCGTATACAATTCATTTGAGTCAATTTCCATGATATTCTTTGGCTTGCCATCATCATGTCGCAGAATGACTGGTCCATGTTCGACTACCCACCATTCCCATGGGTCACGGTTCAGATAGATCTTCATCCTGAACTTCCAAAAATTGAAGTTCTCACTTCCGAGCAACAGCGGTGGCCTACTTGTGGACTGACTTTCTTGAAAGTTTAGGTGTGCCATAGGATCTTCCCCTACGACCTGCAACGATCAATATTAGTAGAGCCTTGCTCTGATACCAAATGTAATTCTATGTATGTGCACACCTAGAGGGGGGGTGAATAGGTTTTTAAGCTCAAAGTGATAAATAGTGAAAACTTTTTGAAATTTTCTGCTACAGGTATAATTCAGACAGCTACACCTGTCTACTTTAATGTCTGCTTTAGCTTATGTTCTTCATTTCTTATTATTAGACAGCTAGACCTGTTTACTTTAGTGTCTGGATAATGGCGTGAATAACAAAAAAATGCAGAACGTGATTGACAGTTAAAGAGATAAACAGAAGTAAAAATCACACCAAGATTTTTACGTGGTTCAATCCTCATCCTCTAATCTAGTGGACTAATCCACGCCCAATCCTAATCAGATTGGAGACTCTTTTATTACTATTTAAACCTCAATAAAAAATTACTCCCTGTTAAAGAAGCCTCAATTCGATGTTGGACACCTATGCCCCTTTTGACCTCTCGCAACTTCTTGTGCACCATCGCACCTCTTCTCACCTCTCGAGACCCTTGAGCCTTCTATAAACAGACTAACTAAACCCGGAAACCTCAAGCCAAAGCTATGCTTGAATACTTTGATTTACAATGAATAATATTTCCAGCACACAAGGATAAAACGATAAGAATAAATGACTGGAATAAAAACAGTTAATAAGCTTTGATGTAATCTCTCAACTTGATTGCTCGTTCTCAGTTGTCTTGTTCAGCCGAAGAGAAGGAGTATATATAACAATACATTAAATTCGCTTATAACATATGATAGCTAAGATTTCTCGATCCAGAGTAGCATACCACCCATAATTTCAGCAGCTTTGAATCACAAGAAAGATATTAAGTAGATATGTGCCAGCTATTTGATTTTGAAGAGCTGAAATAAAGGAGAGAAACTCTACCCACAATCAACTGTGTTAAACCGGGACAAAAGGAGATAAATAAAGATAATACTCAAAAGCTTCAGTAGGACTCCTTTTCAAAATAGACTACTAACTAATGTGGGCTAGCTGGATTTAAGGACCATAATATCTGTTACTATTTATAAATACCAACATACCTTAATAAACTCCAATTCAATTCTTCCTTAATAAGCTCCAAATCAAATCTTCCTTAAGAACACTTCAATTCAAATGTGAACTGATTTTAAATCATATCAACGTAAGGAAGTCAGCAGCAAATGTCCATGAAATAACCATAACTCATGCATATCAATTATAATATTATAACCCATAATCCATGCCTATGTAATAATATAATAACACACCATGAACCATGCACACTTAAATTAGTCATCAATCAAAACATCATATAATCAAAAACTAACACCAATAGGGTGTGATAATTGGTGATGATGGTTAGAAGTGGGCTATTTTGCCTTAAAGAAAATTGTTAATGACTTTTGTGCCCTAGGAAAGAAATTGCTAGGAAGTTTCTTAGTAATGATGAAATGACTATTTTACCCCAAGAGAAAATTATTAATAACTATAGCGTCCTTGTAGGAAATTTCCTATTGAATGATTAAATGATCAAATTGCCATTGAAGAATCTCACTAATGACCCTTGTATCCTAGAGGGAAATTTCTAGGAAGTTTCGTAGCAAATGGATAAATAACCATTATACCCTTGATAAAAATTACTAATGACGAATATGTCCTAGAAGGAAATTTCTAGGAAATTTCTTAGAGATAGTGGAATGACCATTTTTCCCTTTTCTAGTGATGGCATAATAACAATTTTGCCCTTAATGGTAGCTACCTAATTGGCCAAATTAGTGTAGGGACTTTAGGTCATTTGATTAAGCAAAAAATCGGGCATTAAAAATAAATCAAAATTGGGGCATTTTGGGGGAGGAGTATCCGGTAACAAAAGGAGAAAAGGAACATGTGGTGTTATTTTTTTCAAAGATAAACATCATTACAAGCTAGATGTCACAAATTGATTTGGTCAACTTATTTCACCACATTTATAAGCAACTTAAAATGATAAGTGAAAGTGAGAAAGCTAGATTATGTTGGATCGAAGATTTAGATAGATATACATGGTATATCTATATATATTTACCAAACCTTACCCACTCTTACATATGTCGTAAGTTTTCATTCGAACAACACTTTTTACCAAAAGTGTAAGCTAACTATTACTAAATAAGAGAGAGAAAGAATTAGAGTGTTGGGCAAATTATAGACATACATATGATATATCTATATTTTCTTTCAAACAACTAGAAATTTTATCCTTTTTCTCTTTCTCTTCATTTGCAACTTAACTAGCAAAGTTAGAAAAGGAAAAAGAGAGAGAATTTTGGGTAGAAGAGAGAAGAAAAAAGAGAATAGTTTGAAGCTTTCTGCTTCCTAGATTAAGATCCTACTTTGGAAAGATAAGAAAGTGTAATCCAAAATCAAGGTAAACCCTAATTTTAAAGCTTTCAATTCCATTTCTTTTGGTAGTTTAATTGTGAGACCCCAAATTTTACGAATAAAGATTTAATTTTCTCAAAATATTTTTTTGAATATTATGGTGTGAATTTGAGATAAAGTTATAGTTGTGGGTAGTATTTATAAATTTTGCAAAGTATGCAAGTTGTTATATTATATTCGATTGGTCGGGGAATATTCTTTATGTCGGGGAATATTCGTACAACGACACAATCATTGGTGGACCCCACAATGGAATTATTGTTAGATTGAGAAAACGACAAAAATATTTTATAAATAACGGCGGAGGTGTTATTGTTAAAACTGTTGAACTACCCGGTAGTAAAAGTACAATAATACGCATGGTTGCATAGTAGCACACGGTATTGATTATTGATGCTTACGTGAGAAGTCACTCAGTTATACTCAATTATTGCTATAAATAATTCTTTGATCATATCTCTCATATTATTGATTCGATTATTATCACAGTATCATCTGCATTATATGTTATATTATTAAATCAATAATTGAGACGACAAAGTTATTCATATTATTAAATTGTAATATTTACAATGTCTAGAATTTCTGTCAAGGAGAGGTTTGGTCACCTAATTGCGCGCCAATAGGGAGAAATCCTTATTGGAAAGCCCTCTTTTTCCTGGGAACAACCTGGTTGCTAAATATTGTGAGTTATAATATTAATGATGAATAAGTTCGTGTTGATTAAAGATGAATTTGATAGTTTCATTATGTTGGGATTATTTGTGTTAGTAGAAATCGACATCTGTTCTGATGATAATTGATGTCTCAAGGTTATATTGTTCAATCGAAGTATTAGGAAACTTTTAGGTTCTGAGTTACTATTCACGAAGTTACTATTCATGAGTTACTATTCACGAAGTTACTATTCATGAGTTACTATTCACGAGTTACTATTCATGAGTTACTATTCACGAGTTTTAATAGTAACTTGTCCTTTCGGTTTTCCAAGAGTTATTTGACCTTCAAACTTTCTAAGAGTTATTTGCCTCTTGATTGTTCCAAGAGTTAATCGCTTCTTCGCAAATAGTAGTTGTCTCTTCAATATTACCAAGAGTCATTTTAACCTTCGTTAAAACCAAGAGCCACTCTCGGCTCTTCTATAAAATAAGCTCATTCCTTCATTATTTCTTATGAATTCATTCGAAACTCTCTAGAGAGAAATTATAGAGAGAAAGAAGAAGAGTTTTCTACTACTTCACTACTGATATCCAGTTTCTTTTACGGTAAGGGGTGTTATTCTTTCTTATTCAGAAGAGAACTTCATTATTCCATTCTTTTATTATGCATTGGAATAACTCAGAACGCGCTTGCGGACTTATATACATAACTTGTGACACGCCAGATACCCTATACTTGGTGAAATACTTCATTATTCCATTCTTTATTATTCTCATTGGAATAACTCATATATCTGATACCCTATACTTGGTGAAATCCTCTCGTTATTCCATTCTATATTATTATGTTGGAATAACTTTTGTTTATAAGTAATCGCATACATGGTGAAATTCTTCTATTATTCCATTCTTTAATATTTCGTCGGAATATCCTCATCGGTGTGAATTTCACCGACCGGTTCCATTATTTATTATTCCAGTATTTATTATTCTCATTGAATAACTCGTACATCAAGTACCGCATGCATGGTGATTTCTGTTGTTATTCCGTTATTTATTATTACGTTGAATAACTCGCATACATCAAGTACCGCATGCATGGTAATTTCTTTTGTTATTCCATTCTTTATTATACTCAGGTTGGTTAAAGTTTTGACTCTATACTCCATGAAATTAGTGGAATATCCTTGATATTTGCGCTTCATCCAAAGATCTTTTCATGGAAATATTCTTCCGAGCATTCTTGAATTTTACTCTACAAAGAAGTATCATGTTGACAATTTGGACGTTATTAATTCCTGGACAAATTAATTCGTGAACTTGTTTTATTGAATTCTTATATCATTGTCATCATCCTCATGCTTATATTTTTTGAAAGTCATCTACATGGCTTTCGTAATGCATAGATGGACTTGGTATGATTACGACTGAGGATTATTCGGTATAATCACGACCGTAATGTTATAAATGATGTGATAAAAGTCCACATTGGCCCAGTAGTGCATTGATGGACGATCGTTGGCATGATCATGACCATTAATGAATACACGAATATCCTGGCCCCGTAGTGTATGGATAATTTGTGGTCGTGATACTAAAGAATATCCTGGTCAGAAGTAAGGTGGGTGATTCGGATGATGTGGATTATTTATTAAGCTGAGTCCTAGCGATAAATGTGATGAAAAACTTTTTAAATCATAAAAGATAGTAGATTTTATTCTTTACTTGACTCTTTTAATGGATTGTTTGTTCCGCTGCAGTTAAACTTGATGTCTATTGTATTTTATCAGTTTAACATTGTTGAAGACTAACGATAATTTATTCTGTATTATCTTAGTCATAATATTTCTTACTGGGCTAGTTGAGCTCACCCTTTCCTTCACTATTCTCTTCAGGAAATGAGAATATATTTGGGATTTAGTCGGAAACTGAGTGACGATCCAGATGATAAGATTAGTAGTCCTCACTATTTCTCGTTAAATAGTATGACAATAAATGTAATGAGGATGAATTTGAGTTTCAGATATCGCCCATGAGGACTCCATTGAGAGTGGATATTGTCTAGAAGACAATATTCTTGTTTGAATTCTCAATTTATGTTTTGTCGTATTTTACACGACAGTTGTATATTTAAGTTTGTATTTGAATTTTGTACCATGTATTTGGCGACTCAAGATGGGTGATGTATACCTATTTTTGGGGGCGTCACATTAATGGGATCTAGAGTTTATGTTCTCTAACTTAAAAACTCTAGATCTATATGATTTATAGTGTTACATGTTTATATCTAACATATTTAAGTGGCAAAAGTTAGATCTAAAGCAAGAAATGAAAACTAATTTTTCAAAAATTAGAAAACCCTAATTTTTTTCTACTTTGTAAGCTTTTAACTTGAGATCTACACCTCCTATTTGCGATCTGCCAAAGAAGGTTGCTAGATGTGTAAGTTAACTAGTAAACCCAAGTGTTAACACTCAAATATGATGATTTTGCAAGCCATGGGAGCTTTTTTTTTAGCAAAATTGTCCAGATTTTACAAAAAATAGAAAAAAGGACTGTTTTTGGGAAGTTTATAGCAGCGGCAATTTTGTCCGATTATGTTTCTAAAAATTCTAAAAAAATTTGAAATGATAATATCATGAGTTAAATGTGTTCTGTAAAAAGATGGTGATTTTTTGATGTGTAGGATAAAAGTTATGGATTTTATGAGAAAGAATTACTTAAAAAGTAAAAAGGAATAACTCTTAGTGTGTAACTCCAAAAATTATGAAATGTTTACAGGAAGTACATATACATAACCAGAACATCCCCTAAAAGTTTTGGAATTTTTGGATAAAAAATCAGTTCATGAAAATTGTTACAAGATCCGACTGTTTTGGCCATTTTAAACATAATAAACGAAACTGAAAAAATCCAGATAGATTATATGTTCATAAGGGTAATATTAACTGATGTTTCCTCATTTTAAAACACTACAAGAAATTTGACCTATAACGACGAGCTTTAACGATGGTCAGTTCAGAACCGTAGCAATAGGATATCTATAGACGGTCATAAGCTTACCGTCGGTATAGAGAGAAAAAAACAACTCTATTACGGGGTGTCACCTCTTGACCGACGCAATAAAGGGAAAAATAGACTTATACTGAGCCCTTTTATTTGGTCGTAGGTAATGGAAGCTTTAAGCTCCCTCTTAAATGAAAATATCTGCCAAAATCTCCCTCCATTATTTTCACTCTCCCAAAATCTCTAGACCCTAAATTTCCATCTTCATCGCAAACCTAAATCCCATTTGGAAGAATAATTCTCTCTCATACCCATTCCTGAATCTCTCGTACCCAGCCCCTAAATCTCCATCTTCATCGCAAACCTAAATCCACTGAAACCTAAATCTCTCGTAACCAGCCCCTAAATCTCTATCTTCATCGCAAACCTAAATCCCTAAAATGCTACAAAATGTTCCACACCAAATCGTACAATCACTAGCCAGGCTTGGCCTGCCAAATCCAAATAGAAGATAAGGAGACAGCAATTGAGCCTTTCATTGATGTCCCTGCTACACAGCCGATGGAATCCAATCCACTTGGTAACCTGGCTGCAACTCAGGGTATGATTCCTCCAAATTTTGTCATACCGTCAGGCTTCAATGGATTTATGGCTAATGTTTAAATATTTAAAGAGGTTTTTTTTTTTGTCGAGTTATATTATTTGAAAATTTAACACTTGTTCTTTGATTATGAAGCCTATGATTTATGATATACTTGTTTGTTGTAGTTTTTTGTGTATAATTTACTCTTACAAACATATGAAATATTTAATGAACAAAATCATAAGTTGCTTTATGGTACCAACTATATGTATTTAAGCTTCATAATTTTGTATTAAGCATTAGGTCTCAATTATGTAACTAATGCATTACTTTGATTTTATTTACATCTTCATTTTTTTGGGGAAAACATTCTCATTGGCAGATCAGCAGTTTTTCGATTTATTTCATAATATGTACAAATTAGCATTTCAGTTTGCCAACCAAGTATTTGAAAATATAGTATTTTCTAAGAGAATGATAACAATTTCTCTAACAAATGGGACCTTAGGCCATTTTGTAATTGTTTCAAGATTTTATCTATTTATTTATTTATTTGTGTATATTATTTTTTTGTAATCAATAGAAAAAGTTGATGTTGGGTAAAAGTTTTTGTTTCAGGAAAAGTGGGAGCAAACCCCACTTTGGGAAAAAAAATTGCTTCTTCAATATTGAATACTATTCAAACATAAACCTGTTAAACATTTTTTTGGGAATAAACTTTGATTTCTATTTTCATTTATTTATGACATGCCATGGTTACTAAACAATGATGTCTAGTGAGAACAAATGAAACAAGAAACATGGTTGAAGAAACAGTTACCAAACAAGCCCTTAATATATTGTGTTAGTTATCTGCATTTGTATAATTTCAATAAAAGTATTGAAACATACAAAATGGTTTGGCTATTAGCTTTCTAAGTTTTGTATCATTTTTTTCCTTTCCTTTTTGCTGTTTATCGATTTTACTATGGGAGCAGATTCAGGATACATCCGATTCGAAGAAGCAGAAGCAGCGCAGAAAGCTCATGATGCTGTCGTACTTGCTGAAGAAGGTGGCCTGATTGTGAAAAACTATGTGGCTACTTTGGATCCTGTAACTGGTAGGCAGCAAGCCTTAACTTTATCTTTACAGTGTTTAAACTTTTCTTGTCTTTTGGTAGTATAGAGAAATTTGTTTTCAGCATTTTTGTAATCCTGTTCTTTTGTAAAATGGATTGATTAGGAAGTAAAAGAGTTAATTGAATGATCAACTTGTTGAAAAAAAATAAGAGGTTGGGAGAGAAATGGGGGAAGGGATCTGTAATCCTTTCAGCAGAAATAGTTCTAAAGGGGTTTTGCTTACCAAAGTATAAGAATAGAAAATATATTAAGGGACATTACTCAACAATTACTTCCCTGTACCATAGGAAATTGAAGATCTAACCTATCATCTGCTTGTAGGGTCTTGACCCGAGAACCATTGCAAGCATGTTTACCAAAGCAAGATGCATTGGAGAGAAGAAAATCAAAGCAAGATGGGTTTTGTAACTAGATTTAAAATTACGAAGCTAGTTTGAACCGAGGCTACATGATAAATTTGTATTGCAGAACTAAAGTTATTTATGTTTGTGTCTGCTTCACGGGCCTCTTATTTATTTACCTCTTTGTTGCAGGATGCATTTCAATTTTGGGATACTTTTGGCTTTCCATTGGATTTGACTCAGGTGCGTGGAAACACTATTATATTTTGTTCAAACTTTCTTTTATAACTAGCTACTCGTGGTCTGTTTTCAACCAATTAATGGCAGAAGAAAGTGGCTTAGTGGTTGATGTTGAGGGTTTCAATAAAGCAATGGATGAGGCAAGGGAAAGGTCAAGAAATGCTCAGAATAAGGTAACAAGTTTTGCATTTCTATTTTGTTTTATATCCATCAACAAGAAGCCCATTACCAACTGTGTTCCCTTTAATGTAAGGTGCTAGGAGGAGTACTATTATCCTATATGTATAGCTTTTGACATTTCTTGAGCTGTTATTCTACCAATTTTCAACGATAAGCCGTGACTGTTATTCTACTATTATCCTATATGTATAGCATGTTTGTTTGTATTTGATGATGTGTTTCCTGCTGACCCTCGTTTCCTGCTTCTGTATCTATCCTTTGTGTATCAGCAACCCTATAAGGTGATATGTTATTTGTTTTTTCAAAATATAAATTTGATATAAATGTTAACTTGCAGATTGTTGGTAGCTTTGGATAAATTCGGATTTCTCTTTTAATTCTTAAAACTGTAAAGTTAATTTTAGCTTGTTTTTGATAGAAGAATAGTATCCATAGCTGTATGTCTAATTTATTATTTGGATATACGACAGCTTGAATTGTTTTATTGATAAAAATATGTTGTCATCAAGGGACATTTCAAATTACGAGTATTTGATTGTGTTTTTTTCACTGCATTTGAATCATTGAATGCTATTCTATTGGGTTTTATATTGATGGTTCACTCATTCAAATTTTAGTAAGGTTTTTTTATCAAGTATTGAGGTGAATTGGGAGGATGATATAGACCAAACTCTTAAAGGGAGAAACAGGCTGCTCAAAAGGGTTAAACGATAGCTTATGGTTCTGGACAACATGTTTTTTTGAGCCATGAATGGAAAAAGTTATATCTCGATATAACCTTCTCTTTTTTTTTGGGGTTGGGGTGGGGGGTGGGGGAAGAGACTATTAGATTGCATGATTTACATCTTGCTTGAGCTATGTGAAACTGAAGGAACTGGGTTGCTGAACTTTAATGAGACATGCAATTTGTTTTTTTTTTTTTTGTCTCAATATTTGTTGTCCAATGCAAATTAGTGATGAAATATTGAAATGTTTAGACAAACTATTCATAAGAATCCATTTGCAAGATACTTAAACGAATTTGTATGTTGAAGAAATATTCTTAATTGACCCAGAAGAAAAAACTTAGAAGCCGGCAAAGGAAATTAAAAGCATATATGACCTCTCTGCTCTATCGGAGTTCCTTCCTGATCCGAAGAAGGGTTCAAAGCTACCACCTCCTGTTTCTGAATTTAAGCTAAATAGTAAATCCAGGCAAAGCCTAGTGTAAGTACTTCAGTTGCTGTAGTTTTCATTCTCTTTAGGAGCTTTTCTTGTAATATATTGTTACTTTTCCTGTTCAAAATATAATAATGTTTTTTTTCTTTATTTTCTCTCTATCTCATTTCTGATTGAAGGAGGGAAATCAATTGAGAACAGTTCTTAACCATCCTGTTTTCCAGTCAGATCCATTGGCTGCAATTCATCAACATTTACAGAGCACACAGCCTTCTACTGATGAGAAACCAGTAAAAAAGCATGCGAAAAGTGGAAGGAAAAGGGCAAAAGTGAAGAAGTCTAAAGCTTCGACTGGACCTCAAACTATGGAGATCTGATTTAAGATTATGGACACACAAGCTTCTTTTTGTCCTTCGATTTTGTGAATTTACCTATTCAATTCCCAGCCTGTCAAATATGCAAGTTTATGGTTAACGAGGTGGACAATATACTTGTTTGTGATGCATGTAATGTTGTAATGTGAATGATTTTAAATGATGTATATAATATTTTTTATATTTTATTTTATATTGTATTTGTGATTGTTGAATAAATGTGTATTATTAATTATTTTTTTAAATATGAAAAGGCTATAGCAACGGTCATCGACTGTAGCTATAGTGTTTTATAAAACACATTTCTATAGCGACGGTCACCAAGCGTCGCTATAGACATTTATAGCTACGATCATGACTGTAGCAATAACTATCGGCGACCGTTAGTAAAGAGTAAATACACGATTTTACCATGACCTATACCTAGGGTCGGTGACTGTTGCTATAGGCCAAAAGACCGTCGCTATAGGCTTTACCGACGGGTTCTATGGCGATGGTCGGCGACCGTCGCTATAGGCTAATTTTCTAGTAGTGAAACTCGAACGCCAACTAAACCTTAATTGAAGCTCCAGAGGTCGAATCTGCCTAAAAGCTGAAAATTACAGTGTTTCCTTAACTATGCTCTAAATGACCTTGGCTTGTGATTGCTTACCCAGATGTCAACTAAAATGCAAAAAATTCACTTCCCACGTCGTATTCCTACACAAGACATAAAAACTCATAAAAAGGAACAGAAAATACTCAAGAACTTACAAATCATCAAGCTAAAAATACTAAATTTATAGGTATAAAACTCACTCATCAGATATTAAATGTAATTTTTAATTGTCTATGAGGGTAGGTAGGTAAAATATCATTCAGGACTACTTATTGATTCAGTCGCAATTTTCCGGATGAATCGTTCAGACACATTCAGACGCATTCAGAGTTACAAAATTATAAAACAAACAATCTAAATAACTTATTCAGTTAGATTCAAACATATTCATACTCATTCAGATGTAAACAAATAACCCATAAGTAAGCATTATAGATCCTAAATAATAATTAATGCAGCAAATTTAGCCATAGAAATGTTGATACATGAATAATATATGAATAATATTAATTTAGTATTAATTTGTATACAGTTAAACTGAATACTTCTTCCGTCTCCAAAAATATAATTAAATGTACAAATTTTTGTATTCTTAAAAAGATGCGATAAAGTACATAAAGTGAATGGTAACTAAGTCATTTAGTGGGGTCCATTAGTATTAAGAATAAAAATATTTGTTGGGGTGTGATTGAGTGGGTCTGGGAGGTTCGGTGTGCCATGCCACGTGGCAATATATTCCGGTCAAGAGACTTGACATTGTGGAATGGATACAATCCCAGTTGACTTGTAACACCTTTATTCTATTTAACTTCCTATTATTGAGGAGGTTGAGTTATATTTAATCAAAGGGCCTTGCAGTTATCTTTACACAGGACTCCTAGCCCAAGTGGAGGAGGTGTGATTAAGCTATAAATATACAACTATATTCCAAGTTTCAAGAAATGACAATTTGTCAACTTTTACGCACTAAATCAATTATGTGACTCCATTGTTAAAGTTTCTGGCATGTAATTACTCTCATACCGGAGCTATCCCTCGGCGGCCTTGATCGTCAAGCTTTTTAGTGTGGTTGTTTGTTCACTGTGCAGGTTTTAGGCACGCTGTTTGGTGATTCTACAAACATACAGATTTTGGCGTTAACATCGGCGTTAGAAGAAGGGGTGTTTTATTACTATTTTTTAATCACCAACTTGCTTTAAGTCTATCGGACAACGTGTAAAGGGAAGACAGTTCATGACTAGGAGAGATCTTTGGTTAATCCGACGACACAAGTTCAAAAGTCAGTCAAAGACAGGTTTGGGCCCAACAAACCCGTTGTGGTCCCGTCAAAAACACAGTCGACAGCGGTTCGATACCGATTATTCTCTACTAGTCAGAAGTCTCACGATCCCTTCAATCATGGGACGAACAATCAATCCTAGACACACATTCATCAGGAGCACGATCGAGAGCTGGAGGGACAGGACAAATGGGAACATATTTGGATGGGAAAAATACTGCAGGTGAATGATGCTCTAGATGCATTATGCCACCAACAGGAGGAGTGGGACACACAGTTGGCTGAGTTAGAAGAAGAAGGAGAGAACTCCCCACTTCAGCGCAGACGTCCAGAGTCCACACCACAGAGCCGAACCAGATCTCATCGATCGGGAGGTTCCTCTAGAGGAAGGAACAAGCGCATGTCACATTCTAGGGATACTAACGAATGACGGGAGAGGTCTTAATGGTGACAATGGGTGACCTCCCAGAGTATATAAGGGATTGGCGCAGAACACCCCCCCCCCCCCGAGGGAAATATCTAATCCCATCATTCAAAAGCTGACAAATTTAGAGTAGAAGATATCAGTGGCGACGCTAGTTAACGAGTTGTCGGCCGACTCGAAATTTCCCTTCACACTAGAAATTGATTAGGTTAGGGTTGATCTGACTAAGAAGATGCCGCCATTTGAGACTTATGACGACACTAGAATCCCCTACGTTCACACACACATGTATGATCACTTGATGCGTTACTACGAGCATTCAAACGTCACCCGATGCCAGATATCCATAACTACTCTAAAGAAAGGGGCGCAGTTCTGGATGACGTTATTGCCACCAATTCCATCGGTACCTAATAGAAGCTTTTTGAAAAATTCCACGATCGTGTCGGGAGTAACAAGAGGAGGGGAAAGTTGACAACTTCCCTCATGAAAATTAAAAAATAACTAAACAAGAGTCTGAGTCAGTATGTAAAGAGGTTCAAGGAAGCGGTTGGCACTGTGATAGAGCTCAACATACCTCAGAGCCTCGGTTTCTTCACCACAGGGTTGGAAGCGGAGAATTTGCGGAAGCTATTGAAGGACATTATGTTCAACCCTCCGAAGGACTTATCTAAAGTGTATAACATGGCGAAGAATTTTATTGCGATTGAAGAATTTATAGGGAGTCTTAAAGCCACTGAAGACGCACAAAACATACAGGCCTTGAGATAGCTATTATGATCCCAGGCTAGAGATACAGCCAAAGATTCAATAATGGGACTGGGAGAAAGGAACAACCTCCGTTTCCAAATCGAAGTTTCAATAAGGTTTATACTCCGCTAAACATCGATCGTGTTAGGATCCTGGAGGAGATTGGAGATAAGCCCTTTTTCGAGCCTTGCCCGATGAGCAACCGTGCACCAAGTGGGAATACAAACTTGTTTTTCCAGTATCACTAAACCACCGAGTATTCAATTAAAGGATGTTGGCAGTTAAAATTTTTATTGAAAAGAATGTCCAGAATGGTGAACTGGTCCATTATATTGCTGGCCGGGAAGGCTCGAGGAGAAGACATGGGAGGATAATCAGGAACATCGTAGGGATCGATAACCCGATCAAGATGCGCCCGTCCATCGAGTAGTTGATGTTATCACTATAGAATCGATAGGGGCGTGTGCGAAAAAAAAGTGATGAAGCTCGTTGGACTTAATTTTAACGGTGTCTGAACAACCAGTAAAGAGAGATTGACCTTACCCCAACACGATGATCTCTTTCTCTAACGACGATTACCCATATGACACGGTGGAAGAATTAATGATTAGCTTACCCGTGATCACCTCGTTTGGGTTCCTCGCATTTTGACCAGTCACAACAAACGCTCTTCCAGGAAGCGTTGACTTCGACTTTTCTGGGACAGCCTTTTGAGTCACCGTCCCCCCTGGACTTGATTTCGCTACCGTACAATCTCGAGCGATATGTCCTTCCTTTCCACAATTACAACATACCTTGAACTGTTGTGGACAGTTTGGGTGATATGTCCTCTTTCCCAGATTGTAAAGATCTGACCGGTGGTCGTTCTCCTCCCTTAGAACCGATTCTTCTTTGTGGCCGACGTCTTCACACGGTCGTTGTTGAATCTCCTCTTTTAAAATCTCCTCCCGACTCGCTTCTTCTATTCTCATGGCCATGACTACCACCGAGTGGTTACCATTTTTGTCCGTCTTTTTCTTTCTCCATTGGTTATCGTTATTCATTGATCGCTATCTCGAAAGTATGATCTTGGTTGTGATCCGGTTGACCGTACTCTTTATCTCGCTTCTAACAATTGAGCCCCTCATTGACAACATCCTCGAATAGAGAAAATTTATGAGAAATGAGATACCGACGTATCGGGTTTCAACCCTCGTAAACATCCGCGTCATCACGTTCCTCATTCTTCACCAAATGAGGTGCAAACCTCGATAACTCGCAAACTTTGCCTCAGATCGGGACCGCCATGTTATTTTGTTCCGCCTAATAAACTCCACTTCTTCATATGACAAATACTTTCAGAAAGTACTTGTCATTGAACGATTCAAACAACTCCCAAGACATCCGAAATGCAATTTGGATAGTACGCTTCATGATTCCCACCCAAGAATCGCCTCATTACTGGAACATAAAAGTAACGAATGGAACCTTCTGTTCTTCTATGCATCCCAAGACATCGAATATCTTGGTAATTTGTTTGACCCACGTCTCCGCCTTAATCGGATCCGGCTTTCCCCAAAATTATGGTGGTCCCAACTCTTTGAACTGCTTGGTCGTGATAAATCGTAATGCGTTGTTATCATTTCCATTGTATTTTGTGCACGAGTCTCCTAAATCCCGATTTTTCATGAATCGCAAAAAACTTCTAAACATCCCGCCGCTCATCATCCGCTTTCGATTGGCGTTGTTCACGGGAAGAACATTGTCACCGCCAGACGCTCTCCTCATTGGTGAGTACAGGCGTCTCCATGGTCTCAACTCCACTGTTAACATTCTCAATCGACATTCTCAAATACTGCCATAAAACAAGGGTTAATTAAAGAAATCAATATATCACATATTATCCCTATATACTGACCAACTAACAAATAAGCTTAGGTAGGACACACTAGCGAAGGATTTACTGCCTCCCCTCCTAGTTCTATTCCCGATCTCCGCCAGAGATCATATCCCTAAGCTCTGATACCAACTGTGACGCCCCCAAAATAGCTATACATCACCCATTTTAGGTCGTCAATAACATGGTACAGAAATAACTACAACTTTATTAATACATCATAAAAACGTGAGTTTAAATACAAATATTGTCTTCAGAGACAATATCCATACCCAAATAAATCCTCATCACAATTATTGATACATTATTTTACAAAAATGGTGAGGACTACTAAACAACTTCTAGAATCATCATTCCATACCCCGACTAGTACTAGCTACATTCTCACCTCCTGAGAAGAAAAATGGAACAAAAAGGAAATGGTGAGCTCAACTAGCCCAAAGAAGAATATTATGACTAAGATAATATAGAAAAATTATCGTTAGTCTTCAACAGGAAAAATCCGATAAAATACAAATGCATAACAAGTTTCGGATCAATATTCATAATGGAAATAATAATTCATAGATGAGTTACGTAGAGAATGAAATCTACTATTATCTATGAATTTAAAAGTCCATCGTCAATATTTTTTCCCTGTAACATCAATCAATATTCATCTTGAATCAAATTTTCATCTTTGCACTACAGGCCAAATATATTCATCAATCCACCATGTTCATCTCAACACTGCTCATCTTTTGCACTATGGGCCAAAGATATTCATTATAAAATCATTTATCTTTTGCACTACAAAGCCAATGATATTCAATAATATCATCATTTAGGACTGAGGATGATGAAAAATATTTTAAAGGAAACGAATCTAGTGAAACAAAAGAATAAATATCAAGGATTCGTATTTCAGCTATTTCATGTCCAAAAATACCTCATAAATAATCATAGTGAAGTAAAATTCAAGAATGATCAAAACATGGATAAAATCAAAGCTAGTATCCATAATAGATATTTTGGACGAAAAGGAAAAAAATTATTTTTGATGAATAGTCAGATTCGTGAATAGTCAGATACGTGAATAAGGCAGTATCGTGAATAGTAACCTCGACACAAAAAGTTCCAAATTTAATTAAAAGTTTAGATCAATACTTCGGCATAATGATATTGAAAGAAAATAATATCATATATGAAAAAAATAACATCCCTTACCTCGAAAAGATAATACTTCTAGTTGAAACACCAGATATAAGCTATGACTTGAACTTGCACCGTACAGCAACACTCAAAATATTAAAATACTCACAAGAATACGCTCAATATATCGAGAGAGAAAGAGAGAGAAGATTTTAGTTTCTGGTGTGATTTTCAATTCTAACCTAAGCACCCTATTTATAGGAAATTGCTTAGAACACCAAAGCAGAAAATTTAATAAAATAATAATATACTTTTCTTAATTTCTTTAGCACACCTCACCAGCTGATTCAACAATTAACATGTGCCACTCAAATGGAAAAAACGTTTTCCTTGATAAAAATAAATAAAACTTCCAAAAATCAATTATTTCGGAACTTCGGAATTTCAATAATTCACAATAAATAGCCCTTTTGTCAGAAAAATTCAAACCACATGTCCTTTCCATAGGAAATTTCATTCTCTACAACTTTGCAGAAGAAAGTATTTCTAAATTCCAAACAAAATTGATGAAATCCAAACGCAAGCGATTTTATTGTGCTATAATCAAATTTCTATTAAGAATTGGGGTCTACCGACACACAAAACATGTGTTAATCATTTAATGCCACAAAAATACTCTTCCTCCTCTTATACTCATATATCCTACATTCATTGTAAAAATATCACCATTAATATATCACCATTAAAAGATAAAATATTAATTTTCAACAATTGTCACATTAAAAAATTTTCTCCATCTATATCCATATAAAATCAATATTTTTCTCATCATATAAATCAATAATTAATTATTCACAACTAATATTACAGAATCACATTATCGATAACCGAGCGGTTCCTGTGAAAGAGGGGCTTTCCAATAAGGATCTCTCTCATTGGTGGCGTAATTAGATGACTCAAACCTCTCCCTGTATGTAACTTTCTAGACATTGTCAATAATGTTATCTAATAATATTATTCAGATAATATGAATTATTGCTCCGATAATAGAAAATACTGTGCAATGACAATTATTAAAATAACATTAATATAAAATATCAACGCAGCAATTATTGAATCAATAAAATAAAATATTGAACAGTAATTACTGTAACAATTAATGAGTAGTGCCTTTCACGTAAGAATCAATAATTGGTGTAATACCTGGTGCTATCGTGTGTTTTAACCACCGGTATTCCAACAAAGATTAATGGTAACAACTACGCCGTTATTTATAACCAACTTATTCTTGCTCGTTTTCTTCATCCAATCGCTTTCAAGTTATGGGGCCCACATAATTGTCGCTACCGTCGCATTTAATATTCCCGACAAAGAAGAATATTCCACGACCAAACGAGTATTCCCCGTCAACAATGAATATTTTAAAACCACTTGCTTATTTGAAATAATTTCGCATTTTACCCATAACTTACCACATTAATCAAATCAACCCTTACTATTTCAAGATAATAAATAGAGAAAATTTAATTTCATTAAATAATAAGTTGGGGTCTTACAACCTCCCCTCCTTATGAAATTTCGTCCTCAAAATTGATGTACGTACCTGGTGTTTCGAAAAGGTGAGGATACCTCGCTTTCATTTCCGTTTTCAACTCCTGTGTCATTTCTCTATAGCACATGGTTCCTCCACAAAACTTTAACTTGTGGTATGACCTTTGTGCGTAGGGACATGCTCCTTCCTATCCAAGATCTTGACAGTACTTCTTCAGACGTTAAGTCTTGGTTATCTCGTTTGGTTCTAACTCAATAACGTGGTTCGTGTCTTTCACATATATTTAAGGCATCGATATGTGAAACACATTATGAACACGTAGACATACTAGGAGGTAACGCGAGTCTATAGGCTACATTACCTACTCGGTCAAGAATTTGAAATGGACCAATAAATCGTGGATTGAGCTTTCCTCTCTTCCTGAATCTTGTAACTCCTTTCCATGGGGCAACACGCAACAATACATGATCCCCAATACTAAATTCCACGTCCTTTCGATGAAGATCTGCATAACTCTTTTGACGATCTTGTGCCTTTTGTATACGTTGTCGAATCATTTGGATCTTTTCCGTAGTCATATGTACCAACTCTGGTCCCAACAATGTTGCTTCACCCACCTCGTCCCAACATACTGGAGAGCGACACTTTCGTCCATACAATGCTTCAAATGGGGCCACACCAATGCTTGTCTGATAACTGTTGTTATAAGAGAATTCCACCAATGGTAAATGTAACGCCCCCAAAATTAGGTATACGTCACCCATCTTGGGTCGCCACTTACATGGTACATAAATTCAAATACAAACTTACTAATATAACTGTCGTGTACAATACAACATAAACTGTGAGTTTGAATACAAATATTGTCTACTAGATATTATACAAACTCAAAAGGAGTCCTCATTACAATTATTATCACACTATTTCATAGAATAGTGAGGACTACTAATGCTATCCTCGGACCATTACTCCGCTCCCGACTCGTCCCGGCTATATTCTCATTTCCCGAAGAGAACAGTGAAAGAAAGGGTGAGCTCAACTAGCCCAGTAAGAAATATTATAACTAAGATAATGCAGAATAAATTATCAATAGTCTTCAACAATGTTAAACTGATAAAATACAATAGACAACCAGTTTAACTACACAATGAATATGCAATCCATTAAAAGAGTCAAGTAGAAAATAAAGTCTACTATCTTTTAGGTTTTAAAAGGTTTTCATCAATTTTTATCACTAAGACTCAGTTTAATGAATACACCACAATATCTAATCATCCTTGTACCACGATCAAGGATTTTTGTCAAATTATCAATGGTCATGACTATACCGAATCACCCCTGGTCATAATCATACCAAAAACTATCCATCACTGCATTACAGGCCACTGAGGACTTTTGTCACATCATTTATATCAAGCCATGATTATACCGAATGATCCCTGGTCATAATCATACTAAGTTCATCTATGCACGTAAGCCAAAGATAACATAATATAACATGAGGATGATGACAATGACATAATAATTCAATAAAACAAGTTCAAGAATTAATTTATTCAGGAACTAATAACGTCCAAATTGTCAACATGATACTGCTTTGTAGAGTAAAATTCAAGAATGCTCAGAAAAATATTTTCATTAAAAATACTGGATGAAGCGCAAATATCAAGGATATTCCACTAAATTCATGGAGTATAAAAGTCAAAATTTTAACCAACGAGAGTATAATAGCGAATGAAATAACAAAAGAAATCACCATGCATGGTATTCAGATAGATAAGTTATTCCAATGTAATAATAATAATAAAAAGCGGAACTGTGTCCGTGTAAAACACACGCATGTGATATTCCAACAAAATAATAAAGACGAGTAATAATAAAGACGGAACCAGTCCGGCTGAATAAAATACATGATACAGGATGTTCCAAATCTTAATAATAAAATAATAGAAGAATATCACCAAGTATAGGGGATTCCGCATATACAAAGTTATTCCAATGAATAAATAAGAATGGAATAATATAAGGATTTCACCAAGTATAGGGTATTCCGCATATACAGTCATGTATAGGGTATGCCACTTTTACAAAGTTATTCCAATGTAATAATAAAGAATGGAATAATGAAGTTTTCTTCATGAATAAGAAAGAATAACACTTCTTACGGTACAACAAATAATATTCCCTACCTTAGAAGAATCTGAATATTGGAAAAGTGAAGAAGTAGCGAATACTTTTCTTCTTCTCTCTATAGTTTCTCTCTCAGAGTTTCAATGAATTCGTAAGAAATAATGAAGGAATGAGCTTTCTATTTATAGAAAAACCGAGGGTGGCTCTTGGTCTTAACGAAGGGTCAAAATGACTCTTCGTAATATGAAGAGACAACTACTATTTGCAAAGGGGTAATTAACCTTTGGAACACCGAAGAGGCAGTTAACTCTTGGTAATATAAGAGATATGATGCAGCAATTACTGTAGCAATAATTGAGTATAGCTAAGTGACTTCTCACGTAAGCATCAATAATTAATACCGTGTGCTACTACGCAACCACGCCGTAGACATCGTATTTTTACCACCGGGTAGTTCAACAGCTTTTAATCAGTAACACCTCGCCGTTATTTTTATAGAAAGATAATTTTGTCGTTTTTAACTACGACAATACTTTCGATTATGGGGTCCACTAATGATTGAGTAGTCGTATTTAATATTCCCCGACAAAAAGAATATTCCCCACCAAACTAATATTTTATAACAACTTGCTTACTTTGCAAAATTTATAAATATTACCCACAACTATAACATTATATCAAATTTATTCCATAATATTCAAAAATAATATTTATAGAAAATTCATCTTTATTTATAAAAGTCGGGTCTTACAACCTCCCTTCTTATGAAATTTCATCAAAATAGGTGGTATGCACTGATATGATAAAGAGGTGAGGATACCTTGAATACCTTTATCGTTAAAATATTAAATTCATCTTCTAATCCGGCCAAAGATATTCATTAACAATTCATCTTTGCACTTCTGTGCCAAAGATATACAAATCAGAAACCAATAATCTTGAGACGATCTTAATAGTATCACGACCACGAATTATCCATGCACTCATCGCCAAGGATATTCGTGTTTTCAATTACGATCATGATTATACCGAATAATCCTTGGTCATAATCATACCAAGTCTATCAATGCACTACTACCAAAGATAACTTTTACCACATCCATGAATTAATATTTCATTCGAGACTCATTTCAATAATTAATCCATATCATCGAATCATCCCCGCACTACGTGCCAAGGATATTCATTAGTATCATGACCACGAATTATCCATGCACTACGCACCAAAGATAATCGTGTATTCATTAGTATCATGACCACAAATTATCCATGCACTACTACCAAAGATAATCGTGTATTCATTAGTATCACGACCACAAATTATCCATGCACTACGTGCAAAAGATAATCGATGTATTCATTAGTATCACGACCACAAATTATCCATGCACCACGTCTACAAAGATAATCGTGTATTCATTAGTATCATGACCACAATTATCCATGCACCACGTGCAAAGATAATCGTGTATTCATTAGTATCACGACCACAATTATTCATGCACTACGTGCCAAAGATAATCGTGTTTTCAATTACGGCCATGATTATTACCAACAATCCTCGGTCATAATCATACCAAGTCCATCTACGCACGTGAGCCATGTATGACTTTCAACATAATATAAGCATGAGGATCATGTCAATGATATAAAGAATCAATCAAATGAGATAAAGGATAAATATTAAATATTTATAATATAATTTATCCAGATTCAAGAATATCCCCATGTTATCAATCACTTAATAATCTTATAATCTAATATCATTAATATTATAACAATATTTTAATCACTTCTTAAATTTATAAATAATTTATTTCAATTGTTTACGCTTTTACCATATAATGCATTTAATCATTCAAAATGTCATACTCATAAGATATCATCACCAATGATCAAATCCTCATCAAAAAGTATGCATATACTCTATATAGGATTCTCTAGCCATAAAATCCTATTTTCAACTTTGTTACTTCACATAACATATTTAACTCATATGTTCAGTAATTAAACTATTTCCATGAAAAATACCAAATCAGTCCCAAAAATATTTCTTTTCTGGGATTTAGCATAATATAGTCCCATGATGAAAATATATTTTCTCGGAAATTTTAAAATTCATTTACTATTTTTCAAAAATCAATTTCTAATTAATTCCTTAAGAAATTAGCTACCTCAAGTTTAACTCCAAAATTCCCAAATCTTGGCAGGACCTTACACATGTTAATGTGAGCCTCCAGTTTAAATTTCATGGTCATCGGAGTTGTAGAACTCCGGTTATAGCATTTTTTCATCGTAAAATCCTAAATATTGAAATGGTCATAACTTGCTCATTTTAAGTCGGAATGAGCTCATTTTTGGACACGATATTCTTTATACCATATAATTTTATGTCCCAAAAGGCCTGAATTTTTCTCACTAATTAAGTGGCCGAAACAGCCCTTACAAAAATGTGGCAGCAGCTTTTTGGACATTTTGAAGTTTTGACTCCTTTGCTAAAATTAGTCCACACGAAAATCTACAACACCTTTTTCAGTGATTCCACTTGGATTAGTTAGGTAACTCATAGATCTAACTCTAGGACTTG
Organism: Panax quinquefolius; assembly: GCA_020205615.1. Lineage (NCBI taxonomy): Eukaryota > Viridiplantae > Streptophyta > Magnoliopsida > Apiales > Araliaceae > Panax > Panax quinquefolius. The sequence goes on from CM035163.1 coordinate 33,072,175, forward strand.
ACCACACTCAAAAATTCAAAATATAATAGGAGATTTGGTCAATTGAATTTCATGTTACGTTTTTCACCAAAATCTGGTTTTTAACTCCTTGTGATTTTTAAGAAACTTTCATGTTTTCACATACTAACCAACATAACTCATCATAACACTTACTAATACCATGTATACCCATGATTTTTATTAGTCCAATGCTTTTATTATGACTTTCATCATAAACCACGTAAACTGTTCATTTTAGTTGAAGAAATATTTGAGGGTTTAAGAAATGGGTTTTTGTACTGGGGTCAATACGAAATTCGATTTCACGCTCTAAGTAGGCTAAGAAGTCTTCAAGAATACACCAGGAAATTTATTAATAATAGAAATATCATTCAAAACTGTGACTCTCATCCAAGACTTGGATAGTACGTCACATTGATACCAACTGTGACTTCTATCCCTTAACCTAGATAGCACCTCACAATGATACCTATAAACTTGCCATATTCATTCACGATGTCGCCTACAGAAAGACTGGCTTCGGTGCATTCCACACAAGGAAGTCAACAACGAAAGGTTCGAGGCTCTTTACTTATGGCTTGATATGACAATAATTGACTTTAGTAGTTTAGTTACTTGAATTCGCACAACAGGTTGGTTATGAATATAAAAGCTAACAACCTTACGAAAAGCATGATGAGTAGTTAACCAATTGATTCTTAAAATCACATCAAAGGCAAGTATTTTCAAAAAGATAAGATCGATAGGTAACGTGAAAGTGTTTATTTAAATCAAACAAGATTTAAAAATAGTAGCGGTAACGAAGGCTCCTACTAACGAAGTTTCAACCAATAAGTCAAAGTCTAACTTCTCTGGAGTCAAATTTAAACGTTGAACGCAAGCAAGAGAGATAAAATAATGGGTAGAACCGGTATTTTATAAGGTATAGACTTCGCAATTTATAATTAACTAACCCGTGCTAACTTCTTTCGGTTTACTCGCTTTTTGAGAAGTCATGAAAAATGCACTTCCTAAAACCAACGACTTTGTTTTGTCCATATCCACCTTTGGTGCCACCGTCCCCAACTAGACTTGACTTTGGTGCACAACAAAATTGAGCTAAATTACCTTCTCTTCTTGCAATTTCCACTTCTATTATCTTTGCCATGATTACCAATCAAGTGGTTACCATTCTTAGCATGATAATTTCCCCACGATGGTTATCATTGTTCGATAAAGCCGTTGCCACCAAAGATGATTATTATCGTATTGTTGGTCATTACCTTTTGTTTGAAGTGAATCAACACTCTCATGTGCTTCATTGCTTATCTCAAAGATTTTCAGATGTCATTCTCAAACACCGCCACAAAACAAGGGTTAATTAACATATCACATATTATCCCTATACTCGAATCCACCAATTAAATACCAAATAAATTTAGGTAGGTCATACTAATGAAAGGAATTCCCGCCTCTCCCTCCTAGTTCTTATCTCACATCTCACCAGGATCATATCCTAAGCTCGATACCAATTGTGACGCCCCAAAATTAGGTATACGTCACCCATCTTGGGTCGCCACTTACATGGTACATAAATTCAAATACAAACTTATTAATATAATCACGTGTACAATATAATTTATATAAATCGTGAGTTTGAATACAAATATTGTCTACTAGATATTATACAAACTCAAAAGGAGTCCTCATTACAATTATTATCACACTATTTCACGTAATAATGAGGACTACTAATGCTATCCTCTGGACCATTACTCCGTTCCCCGACTCGTCCCGGCTATATTCTCATTTCAAGAGAATAAAGAAAAGAAAGGGTGAGCTCAACTAGCCCAAGAAGAAATATTATAACTAAGATAATGCAGAATAAATTATCAATAGTCTTCAACAATGTTAAACCGATAAAATACAATAGACAACCGGTTTAATCTGCAATGAATATCTTAATCCATTAAAAGAGTCAAGTAGAAAATAAAGTCTACTATCTTTTAGGTTTTAAAAGGTTTTCATCAATTTTTATCACTAAGACTCGGTTTAATGAATACACCACAATATCTAATCATCCTCGCACTACGGTCAAGGATTTTCATCAAATTATCAATGGTCATGACTATACCGAATCACCCCTCGGTCATAATCATACCAAAAACTATCCATCACCGCATTCACAAGCCACCGAGGACTTTTGTCACATCATTTATATCAAGCCATGATTATCCGAAGAATGATCCTCGGTCATAATCATACTAAGTTCATCTATGCACGTAAGCCAAAGATAACATAATATAACATGAGGATGATGACAATGACATAATAATTCAATAAAACAAGTTCAAGAATTAATTTATTCAGAACTAATAACGTCCAAATTGTCAACATGATATCGCTTTTAGAGAGTAAAATTCAAGAATGCTCGTAAAAATATTTTCATTAAAAATCTTTGGATGAAGCGCAAATATCAAGGATATTCCACTAAATTCATGGAGTATAGAAGTTAAAATTTTAACCAACCGAGTATAATAAATAATGAAATAACAAAAGAAATCACCACGCATGCAGATGCAGATGACAAAGTTATTCCAATGTAATAATAAATACGAATAATAAAAAGCGGAACAGTGTCGGTGTAAAACACACGCATGTGATATTCCAACAGAATAATAAAGATGAATAATAAAAAGACGGAACCAGTCCTGCGTGAAAGCATGTATAGGATGTTCCAACGGAATAATAAAATAATAAAAGAATATCACCAAGTATAGGGGATTCTCAGATATACAAAGTTATTCCAAATGTAATAAATAAGAATGGAATAATATAAGGATTTCACCAAGTATAGGGTATTCCATATATACAGTCATGTATAGGGTATGCCACTTTTACAAAAGTTATTCCAATGTAATAATAAAGAATGGAATAAATGAAGTTCTCTTCATGAATAAGAAAAATAACACCCCTTACAGGCACAACAAATAATATTCCCTACCTTAGAAGAATGAATATTGGAAAAGTGAAGTAGCAGAATACTTTTCTTCTTTCTCTCTATAGTTTCTCTCTGTAGAGTTTCAATGAATTCGTAAGAAATAATGAAGGAATGAGCTTTCTATTTATAGAAAAACTGAGGGTGGCTCTTGGTCTTAACGAAGGGTCAAAATGACTCTTGGTAATATTGAAGAGACAACTACTATTTCATGAAGGGGTAATTAACCTTTGGAACAAGAAGAGGCGAGTTAACTCTTGGTAATATCAAGAAGGACAACTACTATTTCATGAAGGGGTAATTACTATCGACGAAGGTAATTACTATCGATTGAAGGTAAATACTATTGACGAAGGTAATTACTATTCACAAAGGTAATTACTATTTACAAAGGTAATTACTATCGACGAAGGTAATTACTATTGAACGTAAGGTAAATACTATCGATGGCGTAAGGTAATTACTTATTCACAAAGGTAATTACTATTTACAAAGGTAATTACTATTGTGAAGAGACTCTTAGATGATGACATATGGGCCCCCATAAAATAATCAAACTTACCACAAACGCCTCATAATGTAATTCTTTATATACATCAAGGATTGAATAAATATTACCACAAATCATTTTATTTTTAATCAACACATTTTAATCTTTCAACAATTATTAATCATTTATAACTTGTCGTCTCAATTAATAATATAACATATTATCTGAGATGATCTTGTGATAATAATTGAATCAATAATATAAGAGATATGAAGCAAAGAATTCATCGAAAGTAATAATTGACTATAGCTAAGTGACTTCTCACGTAAGCATCAATAATCAATACAGGTGTGCTGCTACTATGCAACCACGCCAGACATCGTATTTTTTTACCACCGGGTAGTTCAACAGCTTTAACAGTAAACACCCATAGTTATTTTTATAGAAAGATAATTTTGTCATTTTCTAACTACGACAATACTTCCGTTGTGGGGTCCACTAATGATTGTGTCGCCGCATTTAATATTCCCCCACAAAAAGAATATTCCTTGACCAAACTAATATTTTATAACAACTTGCTTACTTTGCAAAATTTATAAATATTACCCACAACTATAACATTATATCAAATTTATTCCATAATATTCAAAAATAATATTTATAGAAAATTCATCTTTATTTATAAAAGCTGGGGTCTTACAGTAAATACTTATCCCAACTCCCTTTGAAATCTAGGACACAGAGTCTTCATAAATCTTCAAGAGTTTGAATAGTCGTCTCTGATTGTCCGTCCGTTTGAGGATGGTATGCTTAACTAAATCAGAACTGTGTTTATAGCTTTTTGCAAGCTAACCCAAAATCTTGAAGTAAATCTTGGGTCACGATCCGAAACTATGGATACTGGCATGCCATGCAATCTCACAATCTCATTTACATACATATGAGCAAGACGTTCAAGGGAATAAGTCTCCCGTATCGGCAAGAAATGAGCAGACTTGGTTAATCTATCAACAATAACCCAAATAGCATCGATGCCTTGAGAAACCGTAGGAAGACCCATAACAAAATCCATGGTAATGTGTTCCCACTTCCATTTCGGAATCTCAAGTGGTTGTAATGGACCCTTAGGTACTTGATGCTCCGCCTTTACACGTTGACAAGTTAAACATGTCGAGATAAACTTTACAATCTCTCTCTTCATATTATTCCACCAAAATGTATGTCGATGATCATGATACATTTTGGTACTTCCAAGATGGATCGCAAATGGTGTATTGTGTGCCTCCATCATAATCTTGTACTTCAAATCAGAGTCGTTAGGATCACAAAGTCTGGAGTGGACTCGAAGTATTCCTTCTTCATCGATTCTCGCTTAATAATAGCACCTTCTTGTACTTTCTTCTTCATACGCATCGCCTCCGATTCGGTGGCTCGAGAAACCTTAACTTTTTCTATTAAAGTTGGCTCTATCCATATACTTGACATCATCGCACTCGTCCTCGCATATGATCTTTCTACTCAACGCGTCGCCTACCACTTTCGCTTTTTCGGGATGGTATGAATAGTGTGGTCGTAATCTTTCAACAACTCGAGCCAACGTCGTTGCCGCGTGTTGAGTTCCTTTTGAGTGAAGAAATATTTGAGGCTTTTATGGTCCGAATATATCTCCACTTTTTCCCCATATAGATAGTGCCTCCGGATCTTTAAGCGCGAAGACATTCGGGCACGCTAACTCTAGATCATGAGTAGGATAATTCCTCTCATATTCTTTAAGTTATCGCGAGGCATAGGCTATGAATTTCCCACGTTGTATGAGAACACATCCTAACCCTTTGCTCAAGACATCATTGTGAGATAACAAATCCATCCGAACCAGATGGTATTGTTGTAAGAACAGTCCGAAATAAGTCTCCTCTTAAGCTCTTGGAAACTCTTCTCGCATTCCTCGCTTTAAACGAATTTTGTATCCTTTTGAGTTAATGAGTTAATGGAGTAGCGATTCGAGAAAACCTTTCCATTTAATCTCCGATAATAACCAAACTAGGCCCCGTAAAGTTACGTACTTTGATCACCGAATTTTGGTTGCTCTAACTTTGTATTGCTTCAATCTTCACGGGTCCACAGATACTCCATGTTTTGATACCACGTGCCCAAGGAATGCTACTTCCTCAAACCAGAACTCGCATTTCTTTAATTTGGCATATAGCTTGTTTTCACGAAGCCTTTGGAGTACCAGCTTCAAATGGTGCTCATGATCATCACGGCTTTTGGAATATATGAGAATGTCATCAATAAAGACAACAACGAATCGATCTAAATAGTCCTTGAATACTCGGTTCATCATATCCATGAAAGCCGCAGGAGCATTAGTCAATCCAAAAGACATGACTAAGAATTCATAATGCCCGCATCGGGAGTTCTCAAGGCGTCTTTGGAATATCCTCGATTCTAATCTTCAATCGATGATATCCGTAACTAAGATCGATCTTTGAAAAGAATTGTGCTCCTTGAATCGGTCAAACAGTCATCAATACGAGGTAGCGGATACCTATTCTTGATGGTGACATGGTTCAATTCCCGATAGTCAATACAAAGTCGCATACTCCCGTCTTTCTTCTTTACAAATAAAACAGGAGCACCCCAAGGAGATGTACTAGGACGAATGAAACCGATGTCCAACAACTCCTGTAATTGGACCTTTAACTCCTAAAGTTCAATAGGAGCCATTCGATATGGGTTTTTAGAAATGGGCTTTGTACCAGGCTCAAGATCAATAAAGAATTTAACTTCACGTTCTGGGGGTAGATCGGGAAGTTCTTCAGGAAACACATCAGGAAATTTACTAACAGCAAGAATATTATTCAAATCTGACGTGTCTTTATTCAAAACCATAACATGGGCTAAGAAAGCTTGACATCCGTTTTTTAATAAACGAATAGCTTTATGACTAGATATGACAGTGATTGATTTTAATGGTTTAGTTGCTTGAATCGCATAATAAAAGTTGGTTAGGAATATAAAAACTAACAACCTTACGAAAGCAATCAATTTTGGCATGATGAGTAGTTAACCAATCAATCCCAAAAATCACATCCAAAGCAAGTATCTTTAAAGAGATAAGGTCAACAGGTAATGTGATGGTGCCAACTTGGATCAAACAAGATTTATAAACAGTGGATGTGATGAAAGTTTCTCCTAATGGAGTCTCCACAGATAAATCAAAGTCTAATTTCTCCTGAGTCAAGTTTAAACATTAAGCACAAGTAGGAGAGATAAATGAATGGGTAGCTCCGGTATCAAGTAAGGTATAAACTTTGCAAGAATTAATGATTAGCTTACCCGTGATCACCTCGTTTGGGTTCCTCGCATTTTGACCAGTCACAACAAACGCTCTTCCAGGAACCGTTGACTTCGACTTTTCCGGGATGACCTTTTGAGTCACCGTCCCCCCGGACTTGATTTTTCGCCACCGCATAATCTCGAGCGATATGTCCTTCCTTTCCATAATTACAAAGATACCTTGAACTGTTAGGACGGTTTGAATCGATATGTCCTCTCTTCCGCATTTCTAGCATCTGACGGGGTGGTCGTTCTCCTCCCTTAGAACCGATTCTTCTCTGGTAACGACTTCTTCACATGGTCGTTGTTGAATCTCCTCTTTTAAAATCTCCTCCCGACTCGCTTCTTCTATTCTCATGGCCATGACTACCACCAGAGTGGTTACCATTTTAATAAAATCTTTTCTTTCTCATTGGTTATCGTTATTACATTGACCGATATCTCCAAAGATGATCCTGGTTGTGATCCCTCGGTTGACCGTACTCATTATCTCGCTCTAACAATTGAGCCCTGTTGACAACATCTGAATAGAGAGAAAATTTATGAGAAATGAGATACTGATGTATGCCGTGTTTCAAACCTCTCAGAAACATCCACGTCATACGTTCCACATTCTCCACCAAATGAGGTGCAAACCTGGACAACTCTGCAAACTTTGCCTCGTACTGGGACACCGTCATGTTGTTTTGTTCCAGTCTAATAAACTCCACTTCCTTCATATGACGAATACTTTCAGGAAAGTACTTGTCATTGAAAAGTTTCTGAAATATCTCCCAAGACATGCTAAGTGCGGCTGGATGGGTATGCTTCACAGATTCCCACCAGTAATCTGCCTCATTACGGAACATAAAAGTAGTGAATGGAACCTTCTGTTCTTCTGTGCATCCCAAGACATCGAATATCTTGGTAATTTGTTTGACCCACGTTTCGCCTTTAATCGGATCCCGCTTTCCCTGCAGTACGGTGGTCCCAACTCTTTGAATCGCTTGGCCGTGACAAATCGTAATGCGTTGTTATCATTTCCACACTGTATTTTGTGCACGATTCTCTCAAATCTCGATTTTGCATGAACCGCAAAAAACTTCTAAACATCCCGTCGTTCATCATCTCGCTTTCGGTGGTGTTGTTCACGGGAGGAACATTGCCACCTGTTCAGACGTTCTCCTCATTGGTGAGTACAAAGGCGTCTCCATGGTCTCAACTCCATCTGTTAACATTCTCGGTCGACATTCTCAAATAATCGCCATAAAACAAGGGTTAATTAAAGAAATCAATATATCACATAATATCCCTATATCTCGACCAACTAACAAATAAACTTAGGTAGGACACACTAGCGAAGGATTTACTCGTCTCTCCTCCTAGTTCTATTCCCGATCTCCGCCAGAGATCATATCCTAAGCTCGATATTAATCTGTGACGCCCCCAAAATAGGTATACATCACCCATTTTAGGTCGTCAATAACATGGTACAGAAATAACTACAACTTTATTAATACATCATAAAAACTGTGAGTTTAAATACAAATATTGTCTTCTAGACAATTTCCATACCCAAATAAATCCTCATCACAATTATTGATACATTATTTTACAAAAATGGTGAGGACTACTAAACAACTTCTAGAATCATCATCCCATACCCCGACTAGTACTCGCTACATTCTCGCCTCCTGAGAAGAAAAATGGAACAAAAAGGAAAGGGTGAGCTCAACTAGCCCAGTAAAGAATATTATGACTAAGATAATATAGAACAAATTATCGTTAGTCTTCAACAGGGAAAAAATCTGATAAAATACAATAGACAACAAGTTTCAGATCAATATTCGCAGCGAAAATAATAATTCATAGATGAGTTACGTAGAGAATGAAATCTACTATTATCTATGAATTTAAAAGTCCATCGTCAATATTTTATCCCTGTAACATCAATCAATATTCATCTTGAATCAAATTTTCATCTTTGCACTACAGGCCAAAGATATTCATCAGTCGGTCATGTTCATCTCAACACCTGTTCATCTTTGCACTACGGGCCAAAGATATTCATTATAAAATCATTTATCTTCAGACTACTGTGCCAAAGATATTCAATAATATCATCATTTAGGATCGAGGATGATGAAAATATTTTAAAGGAAACAAATCCATTGAAACAAAAGAATAAATATCAAGGATTCAGATTTTGATTATTTCATGTCCAAAAATACCTCATAAATAATCATAGTGAAGTAAAATTCAAGAATGATCAAAACATGGATACAATCAAAGCTAGTATCCATAATAGATATTTTGGACGAAAAGAAAAAAAAATTATTTTTCGATGAATGGTGCCGTATACGTGAATAGTAATCCCGACACAAAAAGTTCCAAATTTGATTAAAAGTTCAGATCAATACTTCGACATAATGATATTGAAAGAAATAATATCATATATGAAAAAAATAACATCCCTTACCTCGAAAAGATAGTACTTCTAGTTGAAACACCGGATATAGGCTATAACTTGAACTTGCACCGTATAGCAACACTCAAAGTATTAAAATACTCACAAGAATACGCTCAATATATCGAGAGAGAAAGAGAGAGAAGATTTCAGTTTCTGGTGTGATTTTCAATTCTAACCTAAGCATCCTATTTATAGAAATTGCTTAGAACACCAAAGCAGAAAATTTAATAAAATAATAATATACTTTTCTTAATTTCCTTGGCACACCTCACCAGCTGATTCAACCATTAACATGTGCCACTCAAATGGAAAAAACGTTTTCCTTGATAAAAATAAATAAAACTTCCAAAAATCAATTATTTCGGAACTTCGGAACTTCAATAATTCACAATAAATAGTCCTTTTGTCAGAAAAATTCAAACCACATGTCTTTTCCATAGGAAATTTCATTCTCTACAACTTTACAGAAGAAAGTTTTTCTAAATTCCAAACAAAAATTGACTGAAATCCACAAACGGACGATTTTACAGGCTATAATCAAATTTCGGTCAAGAATTGGGGTCTACCGACACACAAAATATGTGTTAATCATTTAATGCCACAAAAATACTCTTCCTCCTCTTATACTCATATATCCTACATTCATTGTAAAAATATCACCATTAATATATTATTAAAATAATATATTTAAATGAATTATTTTATCAGAAAAAGATAAAATATTAATTTTCAACAATTGTCACATTAAAAAAAAATTTCCATCTATATCCACATAAAATCAATATTTTCCTCATCATATAAATTAATAATTAATTATTCACAAATAATATTACAGAATCACATTACTGACAACCAGGCAGTTCCCAGGAAAGAGGGGGCTTTCCAATAAGGATCTCTCCTTACTGGCGCGCAATTAGATGACCAAACCTCTCTTTAGACAGAACTTTCTAGACATTGCCAATAATGTTATCTAATAATATTGTTCAGATAATATGAATTATTGCTCCGATAATAGAAAATACTGTGCAATGACAATTATTAAAACAACAGTAATATAAAATATCAACGCAGCAATTATTGAATCAATAAAATAAAATACTGAACAGTAATTACTGTAACAATTATTGAGTAATGCCTTCTTACGTAAGAATCAATAATTGGTGTAATACCGTAATGCATCTTGTGTTTTAACCCCGGATATTCCAAGAGTATTATTAACTGTAATAACTACGCCAATTATTTATAACCAACTTCTTCTTGTCGTTTTCTTCATCCAATCGCTTTCAGTTATAGGGCCACACAATAATGTCTTTGTCGCATTTAATATTCGACAAAGAAGAATATTTCATGAATGAAACGAATATTCCCGTCAACAATGAATATTTTTAAACCACTCATTGTTTGAAATAATTTCAGATTTTACCCATAACTTACCACATTAATCAAATCAACCCTTACTATTTCAAGATAATAAATAGAAGAAATTTAATTTCATTAAATAATAAGTTGGGGTCTTACAATAACACAATAGTTTTTACTTTTGCCTAATCGATGGAGATCTCTACTAACGTGCTTACTTGCCCCGTTATTGAAGTGTTTGGTGCCATCGAAAGAGGCTTATATTTTTCAAGAAATGCATGGGGAATCTGTTGAGATCACATGGGTGCTAAGGCGTACGTAAATGTTTGTCTAAAACACTACTAGTAATTGCACGCAAGTATACGTGATCACTTATGCAATATAATGACAATTAGAGTATTGTTCCTACGAAGAGCGATGTATAGCTTAATTACTAATTACTAACTATGCACCAATTTAATTATATTTAGATAAATGAACTTAATAATCAAACTAAGTAATAAAATATTAATTCTATGAGTAAAAACATTAAGGAATCATTTTTCCCCGATGAATCAATAAAGCAACATTATTTTTATTTCATTGAATTGATTATCAAGAATTGTCAATGGAAAATCACTAATATTTAATATAATCATTTTCAAAATAATTATATCGCATACCTATTGTTAACGCCAGGATCTTCTGCCACGTCCCAATCACGAAGAAGACGCTCGATCCTCAAGACAAGAAACACGATAAACACCACAAGCTTCGACGGCGGTTCCGTCGGGGATAGCTTCAAAGCGTGAGAGTCAGTATACGTGTTCACAAGGTTAAACAATGGAGGAATATAATGTCTAGTGTCTTGAGAGAGAAATAATAATTCTTTGTGTATATGTGATTATGAATGAAGAAGTGTATGAGAGCGTACCTCTTTGTGAAGACTTCCTTGCTAAGTTATACTCTCTTTGCCTGGATTACAGTGCCACCCACTATTACCTGACACACCCCCTTGATCTGATGGGTTCCACCGACTGCATATAGTTTATCCACTGCTTTTTGGTCACTGTTCCCACCGCCGGTCGGTTATAATCCCATCCACATTAATGCATGGCAGGTTCTCTAGTCAACCGTCATGCTTTTTTATCATTACAAGTCAAAGATGTAGATATTTAAATATATGATGGGTCGACCCACTGATTGGGTCCGATACTAGAAGGACTTAATAAAGATAATAAAGTGACTAGATCCAATAATGTCAACACCCAATAATGAAGACCCAATGGACTAACTGAATATGTAGGCCCAATCCATTCGGTCCAATAGGAGAAATATCACGACCCAACATCGCTTTCTAGTTTTCTATTAAACAGGAGGTTTAATAGAAACTATAAATGGCATCTGCTCAGACAAAAGGAATTAATATAAGACCAATGAAGGCCCAAAATACGGCCATCAAGGTTTCCATCCGTGAACATCAAATGGCAACATAAATTAAGATCGAAGTCCATTTAAAGAGCCCGCTTCAAATTAACATACAACAACAAATATTTCACCGCTCTCGAACAACCCAAACCTTCGCCACAAAAAACCATTTCTTTCAATCTAGGGCTCAAGTCGTGGCGACATCGATGATCATCGGTTTGGCAATAATTCCATCATGGAACCGATGGGTGAAGGAGTGATATACCGGACTAAAGGAAGTTGAGATTTGACCATCAATCAATCGATCGATTAATATCGTCATCTCTAGTAAGTAAACATTGTCTTCGTGTGTTTCAGTCCAAATACAAAGTAGCCGTAAAAGGATACCAAGATAATGCCAAGAGAATGCCAAGATAATGCCAAGATAATATCAAGAGAATGTCAAGAGAATGCCAAGGAATATCAAGATAATGCCAAAGGAATACCGAAGGAAAAAGCCATTCTGAATTTTATGTTTGGCAAAAGGAAAGAATCAACCTTGACATTGTTCTTCTCAACAATGAATGCCTTCTAAGGATATCGACAAGGTCAAAGAAGAACCGAAACGACCAAGGCCACTCATCGTCATCACCGATATAAATGCCGATCCGCTGCTAAAGGATCAAAGCATCCGTACATCGTCAAGCTCAAGAAGAGCTCAAAGAGCTTCGCCCCTTAGATTTGGGTCCGCCATCGATCAAGACTTTCGTAAGGAGATACAAAGTAATACGTAAAATCCGCCGAAATGAACAATAAGATCGTCCATACGTATGCCAAAGGATATGAAATCGCCAAGTAAAGGCAAGAAAAAGCTCGGGCCAAGGTAGATCCATCTCTTCTAGACTCTTTAGATGGTGACGATGACAAGGAAGAAGCCCGAGGATGACCTCTCCTTATCTTTAGTCAGTAGAACTTTTCAGTAAAATTTTAACTTGTTGTGAACAGTTAATATTTAAAATATCAACTTCATGCCTTATTACTTCGAATGAACATTTCTTGTCAATAATTCAAGATCAATTAAATTGTATGAACTTAACTTAGACATGAACTAGATAAGGCGATAATGCTTAATTTATGAAATGAAGTGAATGAATTTAATGGATAGAATTTAATGAACAATATTGAATGAATCAACTCAACACTTGAACAAAATAAAGTAATGTATACTTATCGCTTCCAAGTGTGAGATCGGCCATGTGTGAGGTGAATTTGGATGATCCTCCTCGCACCATCGAAATCTTGCTTACCACTCTGGGGGAACAAGTAACAAGTATATAAGGACCAAGATATAAGGATCAAGATATAAGGATCAAGATATAAGGATCAATAGTGACCATTGATTTACCACCGGTAAAATCAATATAGGATCATAAGGACCTTGGGCTACCATCGAATGGCCGAGTCCTACCATACCTCCTTACACCATAGTGACCATATGATTTACCACCTCGGTAAAATCAATATAGGATCATAAGGACCTTGGGCTACCATCGAATGGCCAACGAGTCCTACCATACCTCCTTACACCACCATAGTGACCATTGATTTACCACCGGTAAAATCAATATAGATCATAAGGACCTTGGGCTACCATCGAATGGCGGTGAGTCCTACCATACCTCCTTACACCATAGTGACCATTGATTTACCACCCTAGTAAAATCAATATAGGATCATAAGGACCTTGGGCTACCATCGAATGGCCAAATAGTCCTACCATACCTCCTTACACCATAGTGACCTTTAGGACAAACAGACCAGGATCAATAAGGCAAAAGTGAATGTGGATGAGCCACCAAATCATCTATGCCGCCGACTCTCGGTTCTTTCATGAATATCCCCCGCCAAGTGCTTTGTAGCCAACAACTTCTTCGGTCAAATGATCGCCACAGATGTCTTTGTGAACTTTCCAAGAACATACTCTACTTTGGATGGAACCAAATGTTTGAGTAATGATGACGAAAAAGGTCCTTCGATAAAGATTCTCATCAATGAGAGCAAAATCGACACTCTTTGTACTTGGTTTTCTTTACAAAGACCGATCCGAAGGAAAGACGCCATCCGCCATCAAAGTTATAAGCATCTCAGAGTGGCCAACTTCGATAATGCATCAAGAACTTAATTGTTATTGTGATCGACCCTTGATAGCCTTTCATTGATCGATGTCCAAAATAGAATATCCATCCGCATGTAATGTCCATTTAGCTCGCTTCATCAAGAAATCTGCAACGGCTTTGTCTACGATTCCTCGCTTCTCTTTAACTATTATTAGCTTCGTAAAAGAATTGTCCGAATTATAATGTCAACCGACTTTGGAAATATTTACCAAGTGTTCGAATTTCCAAGAGTGCGCTTATCGATCCGCTGGTGTCGAGTCCTTCATTTCATGCAGAGAACACTCAAGGCAGTAGTAATTTTTTTGCATTCTCGGGTGAATATATTCTTGAATTGCTCCCTCATCCGCTTGTGCCATAGTCCCGAGAACCCCTAGGATGAGGTATCCTCTTTGGATGCTTAGGAATATGGGTGCATTTTGTGTGTTGAATCTGAACCCCGACAACTTTAGGGACGGGCATCTTCAAGAAAAGTATCTATAGTATGTGTGCCCAAAGTGGATCTCTGGAGTGTGATTTTGGATATACTTCGGTGAAACTCTCCGTCACGGTGATGAGGTAACTCGAGGCAAGATGCCTTATTTGATTCGAGGTGCATGCTCCCGGATCGCCTCTTCGTCTGCTGCGCGACTATAATCCCGAAAACCGATAGAGGCGGGATACCCTTCTTACCAATCGTAGAAAATGGTCGTTGGGACTTCATCTACTCGCTTCGACCATCATCCCCAAGACCAATAGGCGATTACCCTCTTCTTACTACAACAGAAACGGTCATTGGGTCTTCATCTACTCGCTCGACCATCATCCCCAAGACTAATATAAGGTGATTACCCTCTTCGTTCAAACAGAAATGGTCGTTTGGTCTTCATCTACTCGCTCGACCATCATCTTGAAGACCATATAGGCAGATTACCCTCTTTGGCCAAACAGAAATGGTCATTGGTCTTCATCTACTCGCTCGACCATCATCTTTTTCAATTTGACCACTTGAGTGTCGAATTACGGGCTGGTGCCTTTTACTTGCCTTCTCACCATGATCCTCGCTCTTTATCAAGAACAAAGACCAACCATCTTTAAGCTTTTCCGTGGGATCTCTAACGAGAACCCCCGATTGGTGTCATAACTTCCGATGTAGAACAACCTGAAAATATTGTGATTGATAGCTCAAGAACACTAGAAAAGGCCCTCCTTCTAGCGCCAATGTTAACGCTGGGATCTTCGCCACGCCCCAATCACGTAAGACGCCTCGATCCCGCAGACAAGAAACACGATAAACACCACAAGCTTCGATTACGGTTCCTGCTTGGGGATAGCTCAAAGCGAGAGTCAAGATATCGTGTTCACAAGGTTAAACAATGGAGGAATATAATGTCTAGTGTCTCGAGAGAGAAATAATAATTCTTTGTGTATATGTGATTATGAATGAAGAAGTGTATGAGAGAGCACCTTTTGTGAAGAAGACTTGCTAAGTTATACTCTCTTTGCTCGGATTACAAGTACACCCACTATTACCCCGACACACACCCTTGATCCGATGGGTTCCACCGATCGCATATAGTTTATCCAACGCTTTTGGTCATCGTTCCCCCACCGCCACGGTTATAATCCCATCCACATTAATGCATGGCAGTTCTCTAGTCAACCGTCATGCTTTTTTCATCATTACAAGTCAAAGATGTAGATATTTAAATATATGATGGGTCAATTCCACCGATCGGGTCCGATATTGTAAGGACTTAATAAAGATAATAAAGTGACTAGATCCAATAATGTCAACACCCAATAATGAAGACCCAATGGACTAACTGAATATGTAGGCCCAATCCATTCGGTCCAATAGGAGAAATATCACGACCCAACACCTATTATTATTAATTTCCCTATATTCCTATGAGAAACAACAATAATAAATTTATTACGATTAATTTTCCAATTGTTGCTCGCGATATTCGTGTATATTTCTATCCCGTCTACAAATTAGCATTCATTCCTAAGAAGAATTACTAATCACAAGTTATTACATCAAGATCTTAATTTAAAATTCATTGACAAATTTCATCTAAATCCATCCAATAATTGTTGATCGTAATTATAACAATAAAAACAAAACATAATAAAAATCTCATTCCATAATCAATTCAAATAATAATAAAATAAATATTTAAATTAAAATATAATCTGGTTCAATTGAATCCTTAATTAATAAATTAGTTCGTAATGAAAGATAAAAACATAAATAAATTATCAAAACCCATTCTAAATACAAGATATAAAAGTAGAAGAAGGAAGAATAAAACTCTAATGAATTTTGGCTCCTTTTCTAGCTCTCTCTCTTGCTTCTCTAATTGAACTCTGATAACCCTTATTCTTCTCTACATACTATTCCGCCTAAACCAACTGATAATAATGAAGATCAATAAATCTAATTATTAGTCTACTACTAATATCTGATAACAAGTCTCTAACTCATACAAAATAAGTGTAAACCAATCACGATATCAGCCTTTAGGAGTTTGAAACCCTCCTAACTTCAATAATCAAGCATCAGCTACAATTAGGAATCAAAATAATTAATTAAGCATCAAATTTTGTCAAGCGTGTGAGGCACACGCGCCTATCAAATAGACTCAAGCTTCACGACCCAAAGTACTGAGCGTCTCTGCTTCTTTCCTGTGAAGCCAAGCGTCAAGGCTCTCTTCCTTGTGGCGCCGCGACTTCAATCTCCCTATCTATTTCCTCTTGATTTCTTTAACTTGTTTTTGCCCATATGCTTCACTTGAAGTCCAGCTACTACATTTTCCTTCACAAGGCTTTCGTCAAACGATCTTTTATCACCTGTAACTTATATTAAGACTAAACTAACAATAATTTGCATCATTTACACTAACATAGGCTAGAATTAATTATCAACATAAAGTTACTAAAATGCAATAAAAAAAATACTAAAACATTTAAGAATAAGCAAAATAATTAAGTCAATACTACCAAATTCATAGATATAAAATCTACTCATCAAATACCCTCAAACTTAAATCTTTGCTCGCACTCAAGCAAAACCAAAATAAATGCAAATCTAAAAATACCTAAGAATGCAACCTACTACTGAAAGAAGCATAAATCTGTTTATAGCCTCCAAGATCATATAATAACAACATTTAGCAACCAATAAACCATGCAAAAGCTCATCAATTAACTTAGTCATCGACCTACACGAATTATGATTCCATAGTGTGTGAGTATAGCCTCCACTTTAAATAATCATGCTTTTAGGCACAATTATATAATAAACACTTAGTACCTGAGAATCATCATCCCCTAAGAACATATTACAGTAATAATCTCAATCAGGCTAGACATCATTCATGTAAAAAGGAAACAGTTTTTTCTTACACTTAGCTATTCTTCTTAGCTATATTATTCTTGACTTGTGCAATGTCGAATTTTCTTAGGCTTTTAAGAGTTATCCATGTAACGAGCATTCAACCAATAACTCCCAAACCAGTTGGGTTTAGAGTACTAGGTGTAAAGACAACCCTAAGGATAATTAACTCGAGTAACAAAGGCCACAAAACTAAACTTAGTCAAGTTAATATTTCTTAAATACATTGATCACAAAATATCTCCTATTTTATGCAATTGGACGAGTGCGTTTTACGCTCTATCTCGTCCTTATTTTCTTTTCTTTTTCAAGAAGTTTCCTTTAAGCTCATTTTTACTCACCATATACTATAATTATAGGAAGAATAACTAGTTCATATTACTTCTTAAAACCATAATTCCCCCAAACTTGAACAAATAACTACCCCTTTTATTAAGACTGAAATATAATCATACAGTTTTGACACCCTCTAATACTAAGGTTTCAATGTATAATCTCCTAAAATACAATTACTCACAATGGAGTATAAGTGCTCTTAATTAATAGGAATCATAACTTCACAATATCAACTTCTAACTCAACATTAAAATTATATATAGTCGAAACGTTTGCTAATTCCTAACCAAATATAATCATTTCTTATCATCGACTATTCAAAAATTCATTACTTACTTTATTTATTTAATATTTCTTTTTTTTTTCCATTTTTAAAATTATATTATGCAAAATCAATAAACTACCTACCTAATCATGCAAATACTAATAAAACTCATAACTAACATGCAAAATAAAAATTATTAACTAACACATGCACACTAATAAAAATTTTACCTAACCATACATTTTAACAAATAACATATGCAATACAAATTAATATCATCCATGCATTAAATAAGTAAATATAAGTCTTAAACCAAACCAAAACCAACCATGAAAATAAGTATTAAAAAACAACAGTTTTGATCAATGCCTCCAAACTAAATATTACACTGTCCTCAATGTAAGACTTATATACTTCCCTAGAAAAAATTCAGTCATCCTCATCCGCGAGTTCGTCGCTATCCGTCTCCTCCTCCATCTTGAAAGCCATATCGGGGAACATTGGTGGTGGCGGGAAATGAATAGGATCAGAACCGGTCACGTTGAAGCGATTGGCAAAACTTGTGATAACCTCATTCATGTAATCCACAAACATGTCGACTCGTCCCGCTATCCGGGCCACTCAGCGTGCTTGCTGGCGAGAAAACCTCAATAACTGCTTCTAGCCTCGTCCCAGGTTGTCTATAGCACCATGCAAAGCTCTGACCTCCGTAAGAAAAAGATACAATGTAGCACCAGCCAGAGAAGCTGAACCCAATCCTTGAACTGTTCATCTAGTTGAATGAGATGATCCTGAACCTCCAGTATGTCCTGCAACAATAGCAGCCTTAGGCTCGGCAGCAGCAGCAGTAGCAGTATCTTCCTCTATTCTATAGCAAGCACCCTTCATGTTAGCGAAGCCTCTAGTCCATTCCTTAAATCGATCAATGGTGTTTCTGTCTAAAACTGACTTTGGATGCTCAAAAATCTCAAATGGGCCCCATAAAACTCCAGCGTTCCTACACAACCCACAAATGAGTGAGGGGTGTGGAAGTCCGCTAGTGGAACCACCTCTTAGTGCTGTGAAGATTGATCTGTAGATGACTCTTCCCACATCTATGCTCTTTCGCGTAATAATAGCAAACAAAAGAACTGCCCTGGACTTGATAACCTCTTAAACATGTGAAGAAGGCATCAATTTTACACATAAAAAAAAGAACCAAGCCTTACCAAATTGGCTTAATTCTCCTCTAGGAAAAGAAACTGCTTTGTTGCCTCTTCTGGTCCATCGTGCCCCAGGCTTGCATAAATGTTGAATCACTTCATCTAAATTCAGTTCTTCCTGTGTGTAATTTGTGTGAATTATTCCTCTTCTATTGGTGTCAGGTTATAGTAAGCATTAATTGATACACTATCAAAAGGTACAGATTTTCCTCGAACAATAGCAACTCTGTCCTTTGCTTCCTCCGCATTACATAAACTTCTTTCATAATTGACACCATAGCAGCCTCTGGTTGAGAGATCGAAACCCCCCAACCTCGATCATTGATGGTAGCATGTATTCCTAGCCCATTAGCCTCCTGTGGCACCAAGCCACGGTCCTGAATTAAATTTATGTTGACTAGATATGCGTTGAGCCACTCGAACACGACTTCGCTCAAAAATTTTGTGTGGTCATATGTTCTTGTAGCCCTTGAGCTGGACCCTTCACTTCTATGCCTTTTTGGAGCTATTAGATGTCAACCAACAATTGAAAAGCAAGGAATTTGTTGAAAATTTTAGTTTATACAAACTACTGAACACCTTATTTGCACCTTAACTTGTGCCCAAATTCAAAGCCTTTGAATGCTTAAATTCCTCCTAATGGATGTAATAACTGAACACAATGTAATTCTATTTCTTAAACAACTCACAATGATTAATTAAAAAGCTTGCATGTAAGGATTACCTCTTTGATATGAAGAAGATGAAAAGTTATGAATTGGAATTCAATCTTTTCTCCAATTATATAGGCTTGATGTGTCCTTGAAATCTACCACTTTGTTGTTGTGAAGGTATATAATGCTGAGATTGAGAGTAATTGGGAGTATTAGTAGTTATTGTTTGAAATTGTTAGGAGTTTAGGTGTGGGGGAGTTTTTGGGAGAGTTGTGGGGGGAATTAGAGTTTTGTGGCCGAGTGGGGGGAGAAAATGGGCGAAGTGTGTGTTCAATTGTTGCATTGTGGGTGCTGAAATACGCTAGAGTGCCGCAGCTCTAGCCCTGGAGCGCCACAACCCTAGCTTGTGGAGCGTTGTGGCCGAGGATTCCCTGTATCTAGGCACATCCCCCTTTGCTTAGGCCTCTTTCTCCTCTTTTCCTTCCTTAGCTATTTCCTTTCACTTCCTTTACCCAACTTAGTGTTTTCTTGCATTTTGACTTACTATCATCCCAAAAAGATTCTTTCATTTTGCTTATATGTGTCTCTCCTTAACCAATTCATGCCTTGAATTCAATTCTTGTGACTGTCATTGCTAGCTTATGCTATTTCATTATTTCCAACATGTGTATCACCTGAAATTAATAAATTCCATTAATATGTTATCACGGTTTAGTTTAATTCATTGAAATAAATGACATGATAAAAATAATTACTAAAATAACTATAATAAAATATAATTCTACTTGTAACTCATAGGTTGCCTCCCAATAACACTTGTTTTTAAGTCATCAACCTGACTTTTCCATTTCATTTAATTGTTGATCAGTTGATGGAATGTTGTCGGTTACGCATCCCCTATCTTTCCTTGCTTGAGCAGTTTCTTCCTTCTCGGTCACATTGTTGTCATCTTCATCATTTTCTATACTTTCTTGAGCTAAATAGCATTCCTCTACCTCATTTAGGAACATGATAATGTCGAATAATTTAAACTTAATTTCTTGATCATTCACCCTCATGGTGAGTTCCCCGTTTTTAACATCTATTAGAGTTCTTTCGCTTGATAAGAAAGGTCGTCCCAAAATGAGTGGGACTTCCTGATCTTCTTCACATTCGAGAATAACGAAATCAACTGGGAACACGAACTTACCCACTTTTACTAAAACATCTTCAATAACCCCTATTGGATATGTGATTGATCGATCCGCCAATTGCAGAGTTATATTTGTTGGCTTAACCCTTTGTAATCCGAGCTTCTCGTAGATAGATAGAGGCATGAGATTGATTCTCGCAACAAGATCACATAGAGCTTTCCCGACATACAGTTGCCCGATGGTATATGGTATTGTGAAACTCCTAGGATCTTGTAATTTAGTTGGTAGCTTTCTTTGAAAAACGGCGTTGCATTCTTCAGTCAATGTTACCATCTCATTCTCGCCTATCTTTCTTTTCTTCGACAAAATCTCTTTTATGAATTTCACATAACTCGTCATTTGTTCAAGTGCTTCTACAAAAGGTACATCGATCTGTAGCTTTTTAAAAACTTCTAGGAATTTAGAGAATTGGTGATCCAATTAGTGACTCTTTAGTCGTTGGGGGTATAGCACGAGAGTTGTAATTTCATCTTGCTTCAATTCATTTTTTTCAAGTTTGCCTCCTCATACTCTTTTTCAGCATTCTTGCTCAAGTTTATTATGAGTGGGTTGAAAACCTACGAATTGAGTATTATTTTACTTGAATTATTGTGTGTTCTTGGTAATTTTCCTTGTTAAGTTTTTGTGTTTTGTGTCACTTTGCAGGAAAAGAGCATGGATGGGCTTAATAGATGAAAAGGGAGGAAATCGAGAAGAAGTGGCAATTCTGATATACTAGAGCGGGTCGCGCTAGATTTTCACTGATGATGGCGTGGGGCGCACAAGGCTGACAAGAGGTTACTGGCTAGGTAGTGCGGGTCGCACTATTTGATAAAGGAAATCGGCGTGGGGCACGCCGGATGGAGATTTTCAGCAGATTTTATTTCCTTTTTGTCCAAATTGATTCAGAAGAGGAGTTATACTTACCTTATGTACTAGGGTTTTATTAGAAATTATAAATATTATAGTTAGGCTTAGTTTAAAGAGACTTTTGACTACAATACATTGAGAGCCACATCTATTAGAGACGTGGAGATTTCCATTGGAGAGCACACAAGACGAAGATTGAAGCTTAGAGACTGGAGATTCATTGATAAAGTTTTTCTTCTCTTAATTTCATTATCTGCACTTGAGATGTTATTTAATTTTAATCTTCTTGATTTTATTATAATGATGAACTAATTTCCCAATTAGGGGTACAATGGAACCTTTTGCAATTCAATAATTCAATTATCAATATTTTCACTTATTAACTTTGCAAGAAAGGAGCATGTATAACTTAATTACTAATTAGTAACTATGCACCAATTTAATTCTATTTAGACAAATGAACTAATAATCAAGCTAAGTAATAAAATATTAAATCTAAAAAACATTAAGGAATCAATTTCCCCCGATGAATCAATAAAGTAACATTATTTTATTTCATTGAATTGATTATCAAGAATTGCCAATGGAACATCACTAATATTTAATATAATCATTTTCTAAATAATTATATCGCATACCGATTATTATTAATTTCCCTATATTCCTATGAGAAACAATAATAATAAATTCATTAAGATTTATTTTCCACTTGTTGCTCACGGTATTCAATTATATTTCTATCTTGTCTATAAATTAGCGTTCACTTCTAGGAAGAATTATTAATCACAAGTTACTACATCCAGATCTTAATTTAGAATCCATTAATTGTCAAATTTCATCTAAATCCTTCCAATAATTTGTTAATCAGACAATTATTATAATAAAAAAGACATAATAAACAATCTCATTCCATAATCAATTCAAATAACAATAAAAATAAATATTTAAATTAAAACATCATTGGGTTCCATTGAATCCTTAATTAATAAATTAGTTCATAATGAAAGCTAAAAACATAAATAAATTATCAAAATTCATTACAAGATATAAGAGTAGAAGAAGTAAGAATAAGACTGATGAATTCTGCCTCCTTTTCTAGCTCCCCCCCCCCCCCCCCTCTCTTGCTTCTCGAATTGAATTCTGATAACCCTTATTATTCTCTACGTACTATTCTGCCTAAACCAACTGATAATAATGAATGATCAATAATTCTAATTATTAGTCTACTATTAATATCTGATAACAAGTCTCCAACCCATATAAAATAAGTTTAAGCCAATCATGATGTCAACCTTTAAGAGTTTGAAAACTTCTTAACTTCAATTATCAAGCATCAACTACAATTAGGAATCAAAATAATCAATTAAGCTTCAAATTATGTCGGGCATGTGAGGTGCACGTGCCTACCAAAAAGACTCAAGCGCCACAGCTCCAATCTCCCTATCCGTCTCCTCTTGATTCCTTTAACTTGTTTTTGCCCATATGTTTCACTTAAAGTCCAGCTACTACATTTTCGTTCACCAAGCTTTCGCCAAATGATCTTTTATCACCTGTAGCTTATATTAAGACTAAACTAACAGTAATTTGCATCATTTACACTAATATAGGCTGGAATTCATTATCAACATAAAGTTACTAAAATGCAATAAATAATACTAAAACACTTGAAAATAAGCAAAATAATTAAGTCAAGACTACAAATTCATAGATATAAAATCTACTAATCAGTTAATGTATAAGGTGTTAAGGCAGGGTTATTATTGACCGATATGTTTCGAGAAGCGAAGGACTATGTGAATAAGTGTGTTAACTGGCAGCTCAACAATAGTATTCCACATCAACCTCCAGAGGAGTTATCTTCGATTATGTCCCCGATCTCATTTGTAGCTTTGGGGATCGATATCTAAAGCAAAGGGTCAGCTAACTTTTTTGGTTGTGGCCATAAATTACCTGACTAAATTGGTGGAGGCCAAACCTCTTCGGACGATTACCGAGTAGGATTATTTACGAGTTTTTAAGGAGTCGGTGGTGTTCCAGTTCGGCATCCCTATAGTTATGGTATCAGACAACGAGCGATAATTTGTGGGGTTAAAGTTCGAGCAGTTACAAAAAGATCTGAACATTCAACGTTGGACAATGTCTATGGCGCATCCTCAATCCAATGGGCAGGTAGAAGTGACGAATTGGACTTTTTTGAATGGTGTTAAAAAGAGATTGGATGAGGCCAATGTTAGGTGTTCGGAGGAGTTGCTCATTGTCTTATGGTCCTATCGAACTACGCCACAAACGACGATAGGAGATTCACCTTTTCAGTTGTCATATGATATTGATGCCTTTATTCTAGTGGAGATCGAGTCTCCTTCATTTTGGGTCAGTTAGTACAAAGATTTGTATATGAGCGAATTCTTCTTAATTTGGATTTATTGGATGAGGTTCGGGACTCGGTGATGGTAAGGTTAGTTATCTATAAACGTAGAACTGCTCGACATTATAATCAAAGTGTTAAACAAAGGCGATTCAAGGTCGGTGATTTGGTGTTTCAGGATGTTGAGGCTTCTACTCCTCAAAACACCAGAAAGCTTATGCCTAATTGGGAGGGATTGTATGAAGTTATTAGTGTCTTAAATCCAGGGAAATATCGTCTTCGGACTATGGATGGAGTTGAAATAAAGAACACTTAGCATGCTAAAAGACTTCGAAAATACTGTCAATATGTAAGACTCCAACTTATTATAAATAAAATTAAATTTTTCTCTATTTATTATCTTGAAATAATAAGGTGATAATTTGATATAATACTTTGGTTATGGGTGAAATGTGTAAATTTTGCAAAATAAGCAAGTGGTTATAAAATATTCATTTTTGTCGGGGAATATTCTTGTTGTAGGGGAATATTCGTACGACGGCGTAGCCAATTGTGGGCCCCATAACGAAAAACGGTTGGATGAAGAAAAACGACAAAGTATGAGTTTTTATAAATAAGCTACGTAATTATTACCAATTAACATCGTTGAAATATTCGGTGGTTAAAATAATAAGATGTCGCGTGGTTCGCACAAAGAATATTACCAGTATTGCGATATTTTTGGAATTATTGATCCTTACGTAAGAAGGCACTACTCAATAATTATTACAGTAATATTGTTCAATATTTTATTTTATTGATTCAATAATTGCTGCGTTGATATTTTATATTATTGTTGTTTTAATAATTATCACTGCACAGTATTTCCCATTATCAGATTAATAATTCATATTATTTGAATAATATTATTAGATAGCATTATTGGCAATGTCTAGAAAGTTCTGTCAATGAGAGGTTTGGTCACCTAATTGCGTGCCAGTAAGGAGAAATCCTTATCGAAAAGCCCTCTCTTTCCTGGGAACTGCTTGGTTGTCATTATTGTGAGTCTGTAATATTATTTGTGAATAATAAATTATTGATAAGAAAATATTTATTCGATGAGGATATAAATGATGGATTTATTTATCTGGTTATAAGTGAAGGAATTAATGTTGATGTGTTTTATTAGTATTTTGTCGGATTTGAGGTATTAAAAGATCAAATCGGTGTTCTTAAAGCTCTATTGCGTGAGTTATAATTTTAATCCGACCGTTGGATCGTTGTGATTTTTGGATATGTTATACATATATAAGTTGAGTGTATATCCACAAATTTTGAACCGTTAAAAATTAACGTATGATTTGTTATGAATTTTAAGAGGTGTTGAAAATCATCCGTTTGTGGGTTTCGGATATTTTCTGTCTGGAATTTAGAAAAACTTGAAGCTATAAAGTTGTAGAGAATTTGATTTCATGTGGAATGAACATAAAATTCGTATTTTTCTGATAAACGGACTATTTTCTATGAATTACTAAAGTTTTGGAAAATAAAATAATTTTTATTAAAATTAGGTGGGACCCACTTTTGTTTAAAAACATGTGGGCTGCTATTTTTTTCTTCCAAGATGGCATGCTTGAATTTTCCAAAGGTGTACGTAGAATTGAGAAAAAAAATTAATATTTTATTATTTTAGTCTCCTATGGCGTTCTAGCATTTTCCTATAAATAGGCGCTTAGGTTAGAATTGAAAATCACACCAAAAATAAGTTTTCTTTCTCTCTATATTGTCGAGCGTATTTTGGTGAGTATTTAGATACTTTGATAGTTGCTATTCAGTGCAAGTTTTCTTCGGCTTTATATCCGATATTCCGAACAGAAGTACTATCATTTTGAGGTAAGGGATGTTATTTTCTTTGTAAATGATATTATTTTCTTCAATATCATTATGCCAAATTATTGATATGAATTTTATTGTGGAATTTCTACCTTTTTTATGTAAGAGTTATTTATTCACGATATCTGGCGATTATTCACGATATCAGATTATTCACGATATCTGACTATTCATTTAATATAAGACTATTCAATAGAAAAATAAAATTTTCTCTTTTCGTCCCAGATGTCTAGTATGGTTACTATCTTTGATTGTATCCATGTTTTAATCTTTATTTTTGAATTACTTCACAATTGGTTATTATGGAGTATTATCAGACTTGGATAAACCTGCTATACTAATCCCTAATATTTGTCCTTCTGTCTCATTGGATTCGTTTTCTTTAAGATATTTTTCATCATCCTCAGTCCTAAATCATGATATTACTGAATATTTTTGGCCTGTAGTGTAAGACCCCAACTTTTTAATAAAGATGATTTTTCTATAAATATTATTTTTAAATATTATGGAATGAATTTGATATAATGTTATAGTTGTGGATAATATTTACAAATTTTGCAAAGTACGCAAGTTTTTATAAAATATTCGTTTGGTCGAGAATATTCTTTTTGTCGGGAAATATTTTTACGACGACACAATCATTGGTGGACCACATAACGGAATTATTGTCGGAGTTAGAAAATGATAAAAATATTTTTATGAAAATAACGATTTTAAGTGTTACTGAATTAACATCGTTGGAATACACGTGGTTAAAATACAAGAATACGCGTTGTTGCACAAGAAGATACCAGTGGTATTATTGCTTTTTTTTGAATTATTGATTCTTACGTAAGAAGACACTACTCAATAATTGTTACAGTTGATATTTTTGATTCAATAATTGTCATTACACAATATTTCAAATTATCAAATCAATAATTCATTTAAATATATTATTATAATATTATATTATAGTAGTATGATGTGATTATATGATAGTATATTTTTTTTATATAATTTGAATGGTAACATTATTATAATAAATTCATGGTATAAAAGTAAAATGAGGTGGAAGAAAACAATTTGAATTTGAATTTTGATGATGTAAGCGATGATGTCATCGGAACGATGAGGTAAACAATGATGTCATCGGAAGGATGATGTAAGCAATGATGTCATTTGATCGATGATGTAAGCAATGATGTCATATGATCGATGATGTAAGCGATGATGTCATAAATTATGGCGAAAAGACTATTTTACCCTTACTCTACCAAGCTTATAAATAGAAGCTCATTCCTTCATTATTTTTCACGAATTCACTAAAACTATAGAGAGAGAAAGAATAGAGAGAATAAGAGAGAAAGAAGAAGAATCTTACATTACTTACAATATTGCGGTATCCAATTTCCTACTAAGGTAAAGGGTATTATTTCTTTCTTATTCATGAAGAGAACTTCATTATTCCATTATTTATTATTCTCATTGGAATAACTTTGTATACGCTGCTACTACCTATACTTGGTGAAATTCTTACGTTATTTCATTCTTTATCATTATGTTGGAATAACTCATGCCTACGCCAAGTACCGCATACATGGTGAAATTCTTACGTTATTCCATTTTATTATTCGTTGGAACATCACATGCGTGCATGCGCATGACTCGGTTCCATTATTTATTATTCATCATTGAATATATCCATGCGTGCGTTTATGCATAACCGGTTCTGTTATTTATTATTCATTGGAATAACTCATGTCTGCGATTACTATCGATGCTCGGTGATTTCTTTTGTTATCCCATTATTTATTATACTCAATTGGTTAAAGTTTGACTTCTATACTCTATGAAATTAGTGGAATATCCTTGATATTTGCGCTTCATCCAGTATCTTTTCATGGAAATATTCTTCTGAGCATTCTTGAGTTTTACTCTACAAAGAAGTATCATGTTGACAATTTGGACGTTATTAGTTTCTGGATAAATTAATTCTTGAACTTGTTTTATTGAATTCTTATATCATTGTCATCATCCTCATGTTTATATTATGTTGAAAGTCATTTGTGGCCTGTAGTGCATAGATGAACTTGGTATGATTATGACCAGGGATTATTCGGTGTAATAATGACCGTAATGTTACAAATGATGTGGAAAAAGTCCTCATTGGCCCGTGAAAGTGCATTGATGGATAGTTGTTGGCATGATCGTGACCATTGATGAATACACGAATATCCTTGGCAGTAGTCGTGGATAATTTGTGGTTGTGATACTAATGAATATCATTGGTAGTAGAAGTGAGGGGATGATGTGGACTATTTATTGTCGTGAGTCTCAATGATAAAAGTGATGAAAAACCTTTTAAATCATAAAAGATAGTAGATTTTATTCTCTACTTGACTCTTTTAATGGATTGCTTGTTCCGCTGCAGTTAAACTTGATATTTGTTATATTTTATCAGTTTAACATTGTTGAAGGCTAATGATAATTTATTCTGCATTATCTTAGTCATAATATTTCTTACTGGGCTAGTTGAGCTCACTCTTTCTTTCACTGTTCTCTTCAGGAAATGAGAACGTAGCCGGGACTAGTCGGGGAACGGAGTAACGGTCCAGGTGATAGTATTAGTAGTCTTCACTATTCTGTTAAATAGTGTGAAAATAAATATGAAGAGGACTCTTTTGAGTGCGGATATTGTCTAGATGACAATATTCTTATTAAACTCTCAGTTTACGTTTTGTCGTATTTTACACGACACCTGTATTATTAAGTTGTATTTGAATTTTGTATCATGTATTTGGCGACTCAAGATAGGTGATGTATACTTATTTTGGGGGCGTCACATGTAGTGCAAAGATGAATGATTAACTGATGAATATCTTTGGCCCGTAGTGCAAAGATGAACAGATGTTGAGATGAACATGACCGACTAGTGATACCAATGAATATCTTTGGCCTGTAGTGCAAAGGTGAATATTTGATTAAAGATGTATATTGATTGTTGTTACAGGGATAAAATATTGAGATGGACTTTTAAATCTTAGAAGATAGTAGAACTCATTCTCTACTTAACTCTTCTAATGGATTGTTGTTTCCGCTGCAGTTGTTGATCTAAAACTTATTGTCTATTATATTCTATCAGATTTTTTCCTGTTGAAGACTAATAATAATTTGTTGTATATTATCTTAGTCATAATATTCTTTACTGGGCTAGTTGAGCTCTCACCCTTTTCTTTTTTTTTTAATTTTTCTTCTCAGGAGGTGAGAATTTAGCAGGGACTAGTCAGGGTATGAATTGATGATTCAAGATAGCTGTTTTAGTAGTCCTCACTATTTTATAAAATAGTGCATCAATAATTATAATGAGAACTTTATTTGGGTGTGGATATTGTCTAGAAGACAATATTTGTATTTAAATTCACAACATGTGTTGTCGTATTTTGTACGACAATTATAATAATAAAGTTGTAGTTGTTCTCTGTACCATGTATTTGACGACTCAAAATGAGTGATGTATACTTATTTTGGGAGTGTCACACAATAAGTTATGTAATTTGATTTTCTTAGTTATTTTATTTATTAAATTATTAATAAAGTTATATGCTTCTTACTTGTAAAAATATTTCATTACATTCAATATCTGAACATCAGGATTTAAAAGTTCAAAAATAAAAAAGAAGCAAAGTATAAATATTTATTAAGGGTATATGAGGTCTTCTCCGGCCTCAGATTCTTCATCGGAAGAGTCAAGGAGTTGGGGATCGAGACTGGTTGTCATCATTTTTGCCTTCATTTTAGCCTTGGCGTGTTGGTAGCCTTCGCCGAACTGGCCCACGATAGCCTCAGTCAGCTCAGACGATGTTTTGTATTCCTTGATGATTTTTGTTCGTTGGCTTCAGAGATGGTCGAACCTTCGTTCCTGAGTTTATTAAAATCTTCCTCCAACTCTGAAGCGCATTTGATCAAGTTCATCATCTTCTCAGGCATGTCCCGGAGCTGATTCTAGTGAACTAACACGGACCTCTTCAATTGCTCGTTCTCCTCCTTTAATCCGACTCTGTCCTTCAGTAGCTTTTGTTTTTGTTCGGTCAGATCTGAGCATTACCACTCCAATGTCTTAATCTGGAACTTAGCTCTTGGTATCGAAGCAAGGTCTTTGGCCTGTTGTCCCTGCTTCTTTTTCAGGTCAGATGTCAGGTATTGAACCTCATTTTGAAGGCACTCGATGTCGGCCTCCAACTCTTTCTCCTTGGCGGTTACTGTAGACAGCCGACACAATATTCGGCCGAGGGAAACCATAGACTGAAATAAGAGACACTTTATTCAGAATTGAAGGAAATAGAAAGTATCTGGAAGGAATATTATATGCGGTTGTACTTACCCGACCGTGGTGCATCGCGTTTGGACAAATGAGTTGTTGAGGGGTGAGGTCTTCGAACCTTTCGTTGTCCTTCGGGAGTACGAAGGAGTCAAAAAGTTCAAAGGGTATTCTTCGAAGGGGTCTTCAGGTCATAACATCATTGAAGTAAGAGCCTCCCGTGCTAGGGTGGAGGTAGAAGGAGAACCGGTTGGTTATGGAGGTATTGTTTGTTGTTGGGGTTCGGGAGTTGATTCTATATGGGGTCTTTTGGTGGGCAGATCGAAGGTTGGTTATTCGGTCTTTTTTCTTTTTTCGAGTACAGGTTCAGGTATAGTTTATGTAGAGATTCAGTGTCGGTGGTTT
Source organism: Panax quinquefolius (assembly GCA_020205615.1). Lineage (NCBI taxonomy): Eukaryota > Viridiplantae > Streptophyta > Magnoliopsida > Apiales > Araliaceae > Panax > Panax quinquefolius. The sequence goes on from CM035163.1 coordinate 33,103,168, forward strand.
TTTGGATGGGTTCTAGTGTGGAGGTTTGGGTCGGTTCGGTGGAAGGTGTTTTAGAAAATGCCTTCACCAGCTTACGCTTTTTATTTTTTAGCAGAGTCGTTTTTTCCTCAGTAGTCATTTCCATGGTGCTCTTTTCAGCTGAGGCTGGTGTCAGCATGGGGATGTCAAAGATCAGCTCTATAGCGATGGGAGATTTAGTTTGTTGGTTTGGGTGGGGGATATTTTGTTGGCAGGTTCTGAGGTGCCTTCGGTTGATAGGGCCTCGTTAGATTGTTGATCGATCTTTATGATGGATTGTGGTTTGAAGATAGACATTGCAAACGTAAGGAAATTAGTAAGAATCAAGACAATACATTTTGTATGCAGATGGAAGGTTCGGGACTTACGTTTATGGTTGAAAAGCCAAGATTGGTTGGACAGAAGGTTGAGGGATCATTATGTATTCGACATCTTAGAGTAGAATGCCTTGAATTCAGCAACTCGATCCTGGGCGCTGGAATCGAACCCGAAGGAGGTCTTCGAAGGTTTGCCCCAGTTCAGACGCATGTGGGTGTCAGGACCTTTGATGAAGACCCAGTATGCGTGCCAGCCCTTGTTGCTGGAGGGGGGTCTTCATCTACACCTGTAGACCCGGTTATTTGTTTATTTGGTCGTACCCTGATTCCTTTGATCCACCCAGGGTGAACATAGCAAAGAAGAAATTCAAAGATGGTTCAACTCCACATTTGTGGAAGAAGGCGAGTTCGACACGAGTTATGCGAACCTGTTCCCCACAAAATATAGGAAAGATGAGATGAACTCATGAAGGAGAATCGTACCCCATACCTCAGCGCGTAAAGGGGGACATCGGCCCACTCGCCTCCTCGGCGCTAGTACATTTTGTCGTTGAGGTTTGGTGAGCGGAGCTCGTAGTTGTCGGGGATTTGATATTATTGAAGTAGGGAGGGTAGCACTCGAATTTGTACAGAGGATCGGGTGTTGATGTGCGAATATGCTTTCTCCGGTGAATATTTCTCTCGAATTTTCATTTCAGTAATTTTTGCCCCGCTTCGCACCGGAGACGGGGTCTCTTCAGTTTAGGAGGAGCTGGCGGCGGCAAGAAGTTGTTAGGATTATGTTTCAGGGACGACGTTTATGGAGGTGATTTCAGTGGAGGGTTGGTTAGCGGAGGAGATGGATTGAACGGAGTTGTCTCTTGACATTTTTGGTCTATAAAATGTTGTGATTTGGTGAGATGTAGCCGGAGAAAATGTTTATAGCAGTGAGGAAGAGACGCAGAGTGTTTGGGCTTTTTTGAAAAGTTTGAATATGCAAATGTGAAATGGTGGTTGGTATGCGGGAAAAGAGTTTTTGAGGTGACAAACTGATTATACACGTTTCCCTATTTACGACTCAAGCAATGATGATGGTGGGTCTCGACCTGGCACTTGGAATAAGGGGGTGATGGTTTGGCTTCAGTAATCGTACTGTATTAATCAGTAATTGCTCAATTTGTGCTCTCTTATTTTAAATTTTTTATAATAAAAGAGTGGAGGAAATATTGGGGTATGATTGAGTGGGTCTACGAGGATCGAGGGGCCATGCCACGTAGAAGTATATTCCAGTATGGAGACTTGACATTGTAGAATGGATACAATCCCAGTTAACTTGTAACACATTTATTCTATTTGACTTGCTATTATTGAGGAGGTCAAGTTATATTCAATCAAGGGACTAGCAGTTATCTTTACACAGAACTCTTAGTCCAAGTGGGGAGATGTGATCAAATTATAAATACACAGCCATATTTCAGGTTTTAAATAATGACATTTTGTTTATTTTTCACATTAAATCAATTACGCGCCTGTGCAGGTTTTAGACACGTTGTTTGGTGATTCAGTAAACATGCAGATTTTGGCATTAATAATATTCATTACTTTATATATCTTGTCGGGCTATTAAGAATAAATTTAAAATTTTTTTACTCGTTTTCTTTACTTTTTTTTTTTTTTAATATATATAAATTATACTTTTATATAGGCATATCACCGAATCTCATAACCATTTCCCATGGCCGATATCGGTTACTTATTGGTAATTAGAGGTAGGTATAGAGAGGATTCAAACTTCGCAGTCCCAATTTATTTAGGGAATTGATATTTCGACAAATTAATTTGATATTTTTATAAGTGGGTCATATTTTTAACTAAATCAACCCTTTGTGCAATAAACTAACTATAGAATTTAGTTCTTATGTCCAAATTACCCCCACTTGATAAATAATTAAATATTAGTTGTTTAACTTTATTTGATTATTAGCGTTACTCAATTGAAGACAACTTTTATTTATTTAATTATTATGATAGTAATAATATTAATAATAATTAAAAAATAGTTAGAAAATAAGTGAGAAAAATTATTTATACATAAAAATTAGGATCTAAAGATTTCACCAAAAAAAGTTATACTTAAAATGTGTAAACTTCATATATAAGACTGTGCAATTTATATATATATATATATATATAGAGAGAGAGAGAGAATCCGGATCTTGTTTTTCATTCTTCATTCATTAGAGCTCATTTTTTAATGACGACGACGATGATGATTCGATCATATAATAATCGTCGCCTACATACTTTTAGCGGTGACGACAACATATAGCGTCGCTAAAAGTATGAGCGACGATTGTACATCATGACCAAACCGTCAGTGTCCGTCGCTAAAGGAGGTGAGCTTCGGATGAGTTGGATAAAGTATGTAGCTAAGATCCAATCATATATATATATATATATATATATATATATATATATATATATATATATATATATATATAAACCCCAACAGTTGGTGCACTAATTCAAGGTTACCTTGGAATGAGTAAATGGCTTCGGACATCTTAAGTTCGACTCCACTGTGATGTAAACTTTATCACATCATATTACTAAATGTGTAAATTATTTTCGTAATTTCTATTATCATATCATATTATTATATTAAAATTTGTTTTACATTATACTTCAAATATAATGTGTAAACAAATTATACTTAAATTAAGATTTTTATGAAACAAATTATACTTAAGATATTTATAAATGTGTAAACTTTATATACAAGTCTTTACCCATATATATAAAATGTATATTAGGTTGTCCGATGGATCATAAGATGATAAAAACTTGCATGTCTTGTGGTCCGAAGACTCCGAACAAATAAACAATTTGAAACTTCTATTTTATCTTATTACATTAATTTTTATAAGATTAATTCAGATGAGTTGTTCCAATGTCAAACTTCAATTAATTTTTATAATATTATAAGATTAATTTTTACACAATCTTATATATAAAGTTTACACATTTTAAGTATAATTTGTTTCATAAAAATATTAATTTAGTAATATGATATTATAATAAAAATTCTAAAAATAATTTTTTTCCCTGGTGGGAGAAAGCCTTAGATCCTAATTTTTATGTGTAAATAATTTTCTCTTATTTCCTAACTATTTTCTAATTATTATTAATATTATTACTATCATAATAATTAAATAAATAAAAGTTGTCTTCAATTGAGTAACGCTACTAATCAAATAATGATAAGCAACGTGGAAATATCAAATTAGCTTGTAGAAATATCAATACCCTTTATTTATTTATTTATTTGTTATTATTTTATTGTGTGAAAGGAGTTGGGTAATATATTTTTTGCAATGCAAGGGCACTTTTTTTTCTCTTTATTTGAATATATATTTTATTAAAAATTATTATACAAAATATGTAAAATTAATTAACAATTCATAATAACACGATATTATACTATTACGCAATTTAAATTTTTGAGAATTACTATATATATATACCACAAACCTATTAATATCGTATATAGCCCTCTTCCTGTTCCAAAAATATAAGATTATTAGTAATATACTCACATCAAGGATATAAATAAGTGTAATAACATATCTTCCTCAATTTTATTATTGTTTTTATTTCATGGTAAACAACAATATAAAATTAAAATTTATATATAAGTTGATAGAATGACTCATTAGAATATACTGAAAAAATTGTATTTAATTACTCTATTAGAATAAAATAAATTGTTTATGAATTTATAAATTTTATTTCTTGAACGAGTGTAGAGAATAATTCATTTCAACCAAAAATAGAATGGATCATTCCACTATTCATTTCATTCCCTTCTCACGTCATAAGAGTAGATTGACACTTTCAAGATCCTTTAAAAAATAAAATAAAATAAATAAATAATAGAGTAAAGAACCTCTTTATAATACGTACTAATACGAATAGCTGTTAAATAAACCAAAATGCAATCTTTTTTATGACAGTAGATAAGCCGGCTGCATTTATCTATGATGGGGAAAAGCTAGACAAACGAGTTACACACGAATCTTTGAAGTCAAATAAATGACAAACGAAGCTGATTGACAAATTGCACGGAATGATCCAATCATCTATACACAATAAAAAATAATTAATAAATTCTACCCACCTCCATATGGAGGCCTTGATTTCCATATTTTGCTAATCTTCTGCAAACATCAGCTGCAGTTGACATAACCAAGACCCCCAAAACTTACTATACAAGAATATCACATTTCGGCACCTCGTTGCTAGCCATAGCCAAAGGCCAATCACGGCAATGGATTAAATACAAGCAGAACTATATCGGATGTTCTGCTAAATTAATTCCCGGAAAGTATGTTGCTTGAATTACTGGCTCGGCCTATATAGTCTCAAGTTCATAGCTTTTTAGGCAAATTGTAGGTCTTCTTAAGGAACTTTGAAGCTGTTTCATCGTTCCTGTAACATAAAACTCGCAATAGTGTGTTTGGTTCAGTTGGATTCCACTGCCCAGAGGTTGGCGGTAAAGGAAGTCTAGATTTGGCAGAAGAGCCGTAAGTTTCAAGAGTCGTGCGCCTAAAACGCTCAACGAGGCTGTCTGTATCAGTTCGGTAGAGTGAAAGGACATCCCTTACTGTGGTTGAAAACTTATTAATTATGTCAGTAGGCAACCCATCCCCATTTGCCCAGAATAGATCTTTTAGGGACTTGAAATCATCCTCTATTATTTGGGAGTCCTGCCGAGAAAACGAACGGGATGGTCCACCAGCAAGTAAAACCAACAAGAAACCTTCAAAGGAAGCTTTCATTATGTCTGCAATGATACGCGTACGAACTCTTTCATGCACAATATCTGCTATAGTGGTCAAATTTTGCTCGAGCTCCTGAAGAAAGAACTCAATCCTTGATGACGAGGGCTCCCCAACATATAAACCATCCCAGAGAGCATGACTCAGATCGTGGAAGATGATTTTATAAGCTACTGCTTCACACAGTTGGTGAACCCCTTCTAAACAAGCAGCTGGTGAAAGTTCAAACTTTTTCCCCAACCCATTTGAGAAATCTTCCGCATGAGCAGATTCACAGTTCCGCAAAAGAGTAATTATGCTCTTTTCTAGTACATCCATCTCTGTTCGGATTCGTTGCAAAGTATTTATACGAACACATAGCTGTGGTACCCCAAAAGAGTTGTCTCCATTCATTGTAGCAACCTGAGAATTCCTTCTCTGAGTGGTAAGTGATTTGTCTTTCTTCTTCCACACACCTTGAAATTTTGTTCCTGTTGTACATCTGGTTAATGCTGGCATAGTGGGAATGTAAGTGTTCCTTGATCCTGCAGAACAAATTGATAAAAAAATGGTCATAAGAGATGCCAGTAAAAATTTAAACCATCTACACATCTTTTTTCAGCTTCAAAATAATTACCACAACCAGATTTTGCTTTTGTTATGTAATATTGAAGACACCGGTCAAGACCAGCCATCAAGTCAGGAAGCAAAGCTGTATGTGTTGGTATTGGAAGCTGAAAGAATGCATCCAAAGTTTCATCAATAATTCGCAGGACTTCCACAGCAGATGGGGCAAATCCTTCTTGATTAGCTTGAGGATTCCATACCTATAAAATATGCAAGCATATACATGGTTAGGTTGAAAATTTCTTTCCATACATATATAAACACTCATATAATTCCTTTTTCATCTTTTATTCATATAAGATAAATTTACTGCTCTTTAAGTTATTATTTTTGAAGAGGTCCTTGTATAGTGGAAAATATAATATGGACCAGGAAAGCTGATAGGTACCCATAACAAAATCTGGTACAAAGAAGGCTACTTATGGTAGAATCCACAAGGGCACCTAGTTCTTGTAAGAAGTAACACACTACGGGGTAAGAGTACCCACTAAGCAGAACGGCAATAAGAGTTCCTGATAAGTGATAACCCTAGTATGGAGAGCTACTTGTAATTTGTAGGATGAAACATGAGTATTACATTTATTTTTTTTGACCAGCAAATCAACAGTTCTAGAGGCAACAACAAAAGTAAAAAAAAATTGTGGAAATCGAAGAGATTTAAGCACTTAGGCAAAAGAAACCTACCTTAATCTTGTGCATTTGTACATGTGATACAGTAGCAAATAGCAAGATTACAAAATAACGAATTTAAGGTCTCACTTCATAATAGACAAGTAAATGCAGCAAAAATACATGGTCACTCCATATTCTTCTAGCAGTTCATATAGTTTTCTTTCCTCCAATCTACTTCAATCCTGATGTAAAATACTGTGTTTATGAGCATGTTGATCAAGTACTACAGTGAACAAATTTAGCATAGGAATAATGGTTTTCTCACGATCACTGACCTGCAAAAGGCTATCACACATACAAACACAACAGAATCATAGTTGTCACGGAGAGACGCGGCAGTAGTTGTCCTCATGCCTAGACGATAAGGTGCCCGCCACGGCGTCCGTATGACGATAAGTCGTTAACAATGTACAATTTATACATTATTTATTTTACTTCAAAAGTATATTGAACAATAAAATTTTATATAAATTAAAACCCAAAACATAATAACTAACACTATGAAATACAATTAAAAACACAATTATATGTATACTTCACAGTCAAAATTCAAAAATAAAACACTTGATATTAAAAACTAGTAGAACAAGTCAACAAACACCACCTAGAAAATAAAGAATCAACCAAGTCATCATTCATCACACTTACAAGTCTAATAAGTAATAAAATTAGACCACATAGCAAGTCCATAGGTTATGATGAGTCATGGGTAAAAAATGAAATCACTAAACTTGGGCTAGCTACCAAAACGTGAGCCTTGACAGCTCGGTGTCCAAGATGTGGCCTTGCCCTTCTCCAGCACCAGAACGCCTAGGCGTTGCCCATGACAACAACGGACAGAATCAGCCATTTCTGTGCGTATAATTTTAGAGGCTGCTCGGGCAAGCATTTTCTGTTAATTGATATTCATATTCATGTACACCGATCATGAATAAATCACAAGCTTCTCCCCACATGACAATATCATACATCTAAAATTAGAGGACACAGAAACACATTCTTCATCAGCCTTTTCATAAGGTTAGGTTGCTGAATATACGTTCTGATTAGGCTGTAAGCAACCCAAGTTGTTTGCAAACTCGACTCAACTTGTTTAAACTCAACTAACACATGTCCATTTAGCGAGCCAAGCATAAACGAGCTATTTTTTAGTTTACATGAATGAGTTGAGCTTCACTTAGCATTACTAGACTTAAGCTCGACTCATTTAGGCTCGATTCGAGATTTACTCCCTAAACTTGACAACAATAACAATCAATAATACTACTTTATCAATTAACTAATTAACAGTTATCAGTCATCCAAATTTTAAGAAACAAGAAAAAAACAATTAACAAGGCATTTAACAAATTACAACCATTCAATTTCCAAATTAAAAATGAGTAGAGAATAGTTGACAGTCGAGCAAAATTTTAAAAAATGTTGCAGCAAGCCCAAAAATAAAAAACAAGCTCGGCCCAGAATTTACTTGACTCAAGTTCGACAAACTCGCGAACTCATTTATTGAACGATTTGAGTTTGAACACCAAATCTAGGCTAGTTTAAAGCTCGACCCAACTCATTTAAATTTTTTTCCAAGCTCAAGCTTGAGCCTTGAAGCCAAAACTCGACTCATTTACAGCCCTAGTTCTCATTTTAGGTTGGACAAACATCCAGTTATGACATATCCATTTGGATAAGATGCCTTTTTTTTGCTTACTCCAGTTGTTTTTTTACCATATCTATTTGTATGACGATATAATCTTATCCCAACAAATAACCCACTGCCTTTGCTTTAGGAAAACCTAAATATATGTTCTTTTTGCCAAAAAAATAATCATCTATTTTTTGATTATCAAAATATAATTATAATAATAATAATTCAGTAATCGTATTATTTACAATTAAAATCTTCAGTTATCTGTCTTAAGTTTTATTATTAAATTCAAGTGTTGAAATCAATGCTCAAACAAAAGCCCATAATTTTTGGAAACACCGTCAAACATTGTGCTAGTTTACAAGGAAAATTAAGATCAACTACCACCATCATCGGACCAACTCCAAACATATAAACCATAAAGCCTCAAATTCTCAAGGAAGGGAATATAGAAAATTTGTAGGAAGATATAGAGCCTCATTTAATTTTAATTGGTTCAAGTTCTAAATAATTGAAACATAAAAATTGCTCTGCAAGTGCTCGTTATATTATAATACTATAAAATCTTACCATAAACTAATAAAATAAGAACTTTCTTCAACAAGTCTATGAAATTGTGGATTCAACCAAAGGGTCAAATATTAAACAAAAAAATATAACAGGTAGGAAGGAAAAATGAAAAATCGATAGCGGGTAACAAACCTCTTGTTGGAGACTCCTGTCAACCCACTCCTTCAGTTTGTCAAGTCTTGTCTTAATCCAAACTTTCACCAAATTGGCTATTGCAGTATCAGCTTCATAAGGAGGCATCTCACGGATTATTGCCTTCCCACCATCCTCACTGTCGACTGAATCTTCAACTGCAATCAGCACAAGATCTTTCTCCAACTTATCTGCAGCTCTCAATACCTGTACAACATCTGTTGTCAAATCTGTTATACCAGAAATGAATTGCTTGAGCTCATTCCCATAGCAAACATGAAGGGTGGCAACAGCAACACCTGCTGCAAAAGGATGCCATCTCTTTAGTATAGGGCTGAATACATTCTTTTCATTAGTTGCCAGCTCACCGACATCCTTTGCAAGGATGGCAAGAACAGGAAGCGGATTTGGCTGGTTTCTAGATGCTCTCCTGCTTGAATCAGCTTTCTCCATTCTCTGCAATTTGACAGATCAGATATTACATTTTGTCAATCGCAAGCTGGCCAAAATACTAATACATGCTTATATTTACTAGAAAATATGTAGTTGGACATGGATAATGTCACATTTGCGTCTAGATGGCTTTCACTTTAAGAATGTACTGGCTAGTGGATAAGTGATAAATGACGAACAACTATCAACCCCCACCCAAGGTTTAACATTGCTTACTTTTAAATTTTGCACAAGGAAAAGTTAGGTCTCCTGTCCCTAAAGTTGGAAAAGGTTAGTAAAGCTAGACCTGGGAGTTTCTGCTGTTTACATAAGCATAACTTTCCCAGCTAAAAGTGACTAGATTTGATACCTTGTACCTGACAAACAAATCCTTTTGTCCATATTAAAGACCAGAAAATGAACCAACAGAAAAAAATAAAATGACGTTTCTTAGAAATTAGGTAAGACCTTATCCTCCTCGAACTCAAAAGTTTATGACGATAACAAAGTTTATTGCTTGGGAATTTCCTTCCAGTGGCTGGTTCAAGTTTATATGCCGACGGTGCTTCCAAGAGAAAACAACATGGCATATTAAGAAGGAAATGTTAACTTTCTTTTTTTTAACTTTTACCAGTTAATTGTTTACCAAGCATTTTACCATAGTAGGGAACAAACTCTGTATGTTGATATGCCATATGTTAACTAGGGAAATTAACTATGAAGACTCAAATTTCAACTTCCCCAAGTTTGCCTCCTTTCTTAGAGAACAGCTACTTGCCTGAGCAAAAGCAGTGCGCAGTGATGACCTAATGTAAGTGTCAATTCTGTTGCGAGCCACATCAACTTCACTTTTCCTCCTCCTGCGATACTCATTGGATATATCTTCAACGAGAATTTTAGCTGCTGATACCCCGAGAGAAACAATGCTTTGCATGGAATCAATATTTCCAGTATCAAAAGTGTCATGATATGCAAGGAGCCTTTTCTCAGCCCATCCCAATATTGAACTCAATATGGAACTTAGGATTTTGGAATAAGCTGGATCCTTAGTGGCCTTCGCATCTTTTGCAACTTCTGCAAGCTGACTATCAGCAGCATATAGCAGATCAATTTCTGCTTGTCCAGTCGCAACATAACGGTTGAATAGAACCCATGAAAAGCAAAGGTTATGAAGCATTTGATTTATTCCCAGTATTGCCCAAGTTTTCTTTATAAGTTCCATAAGCTCATCAACTTCTTCTATGATAGATGTTTCATCATTAGCATCAAAACAGGCTTCTAAAAGCATCTCATAGAGATGAAGATTCAGTGGGAATCCATCCGCCCAGTGGCAAGAATCTGACAAAGATCCATCAACTGATCTGTTAGCAAGAGTCATTACAGTATTACGAAGGACTTGCATCGATTCATTGTTCCTCCCAGTCTCGATTGGCCTTTCCAAGGCGCCATGAATTATTTGCCGCAGCCTCTGTGAAGCAGTATTAGACTTGTCTATCGGCACATGAGGGTGTAAAAGGAGTCCAGCCTCAAGAACTTTTAGGTTTCTCTTCTGCCACACATAATATTCTTCTTGATTGGTAAAATCTGAAGACTTGAACTGCTGTAATAGCTCCAGCGGGAGAACCATTGATTCAATTCGCCTTCCAACCTATTACAACATAAAATAAAAATAATGATCAACACTCTCCTTCCAGAACACATACCGCCATCAATAAGAAACTTATTGAAACCTAATGTGATATATTTCCATGATTAGCTCCAAGGATTTACTTTCACCTCTACAAACGAGTAATTTATTTCAAAAGGATAAGAATTTTCAAAAGTATTTATTGAATTCTTGGATAAGCAAGAGGCATAACTGAATACTGATACAAAAATATGTTTCCCATAAGGATTCCAGAATTTTGAGAAATATGGTTGACTTGATTTGTCATTTTACTGATCTACTCATAAAGAGACAAAAATAAATATCCAAAATGAACGGGATGGAAGTAATTAAATATACAAGTTTCTGAGAAAGATAATACAGAAGAAATAATGTGCTCAATGTCATAATCAAAATTCATTCACGATCAACCACAAGCAAACAAAAAGCACTACTGACTATATAAATTGGAACAGTCCTAAAACTCAAGTTCTGCTACTAATATGAGTCTGGACAAGCTCCATAACACAGAAATATCAGGATACGAAATATAGACTAGCAAATTTTCATTTTATAATTTCAATGAACTGAGCTCAAAAGACGGATCAGCAATTGAGGAAAAAAGATTATACATAGCAAAAATGTTGAAGTTAAAATCCAAGTTGATTTTGGCTATGAAAAAAATTCAAATTTAGAGGCAAAACCACAACGTATTAACTAATAAATCATCAGATTCAACAATTAAAACCTCCAACCCAATTATTATATACTCACAGATGAAAACAAAGGAAAAAACACCACAAATCAAATAAATGAGAAATTTTGAAACATATTATAAAAATCAAAACAAAAATACCATTTCTCACCAAAAGAAACACTCAAATTCAATACTTTTACAACATTAGATCAAATTATAAGACATTAGATCAAATTATAAGTAAAATATTAGAAAGAAACACATCTCAGCAAACCAATTAGAATTAAACACGTTTCAAGATACAATATACATATATACCTGTCCAGCAGAAATTCGCAATAAAGCTCTCCGAATCCGGGAGTCATTATTTTCAGAAACCCCCATTTGAGCCCTCATTAGCTCCCCAACAGTCAATGGCCTCTTCCCCTTCCCCGGGGACGGACTACCCGTCCCAGAACCCGGACTCAAACCCGAACTGGAGCTAGATCGGAGCCCTAACGCCTTCTTCATTTTCGAAGCGGCAGTAGAAGTGATGGATCGGTGCTGCACCGATGGCGAGCTCGATAGCGATGACAGCGACGGAGATGGAGACCCACGGTCGGCGCTGTTGCTGGGAATGTATGTGAGGGGTTTTCCAGAGGATGTACGGCAGGCGGCGACGAAGATCTCGTAGGCGGTGTCACGGAGGTCGGGGGCGGAGAGAGAAGGTGTTAGGTCTCCAAATGGGGATGGAAGCGGGATTGCGACCGCGGCGGCGGCGGTGAAGCGGGAGCTGGCGGTGGTGGTGATGGAGTCTCTCTTGGAGTGTCCTAGTGAGCTTCTGTCTCTGAAGAGAGAAGCCATTGTAGAGAGAGAGTACAGCGATAGGAGAGAGAAGACTAGAGGAGAGTAAAGTAGAATGGAGAAAAAGAAGGGATCTGGTTGGTATTTTCAGTTTTAATTTTTAAATTAGTTTTATTTATTTTTCATTACGTATATAATACGTGTAGTGCGGTGATACTGAACTTTCGTAGCCCTTTTATTTCACTAGAATAAAAAAAAATATTCAAATAAATAGCCCTTCGGGTAATTGGTTCGTTTTAAGGTTTTAAACAATGTTTTGAAGCGGTCATCGACATGAGAAAATTATGATACGAGTCATTCGCTAAATCATTGATTTAACTGTTATTGAACTGATATTATAAATATAAAAAATATAGTATATTATTAGTATTTAATAAAATTTTAAAAAATCTTATTTTTGTTAATTAAAAGATAATAAAATTAATTTATAATATTACTAAAACTAGTTAATTTTAATATTAAAAAATATGGTTCAAAAAATATTAAAAACTAATAAAAAAATCGCTTCATCTGGTGAACTTAACCGGTAGTGTAAGACCCCAACTTATTATTAATGAAATTTAATTTTCTCTGTTTATTATTTTGAAATAGTAAGGGTTGATTTGATTAATGTGGATAGTTAAGGGTAAAATACGCAAATATTTCAAAATAAGCAAGTGGTTATAAAATATTCATTGTTGTCGGGAATATTCGTTTTTGGTGAAATGGAATATTAAGATCTTGTCGGGGAATATTAAATGCATGGCCAAAATGTGCCATGTGTGGGCCCCATAACTAAAAAAACGATTGGATGAAGAAAACGACAAATATAAGTTGTTTAAAAATACTTGGCGTAGTTATTACATCAATTATCATTGTTAAAATACTTTCGATGGTTAAAACACAAGAAGATGGCAGTGCATTGCAATTCAATTATTGATTATTACGTAAGAAGGCACTACTCAATAATGGTTACGATAATTCTTATTCGATATTTTATTGATTTAATAATTCTTTGCGTTGATATTTTATATTCTTTGTTGTTTGATAATTGTCATTACACGGTATTTTTCATTATCGAAGCAATAATTCATATTATCTGAATAATATTATTAGATAACATTATTGGCAATGTCTAGAAAGTTTACATACAGGATAGGTTTGGTCACCTAATTAATTGTGGCCAAGAAGAGGAGAAATTCTTATTGGAAAGCCCTCTTTCTGAAGGCGCACGGTTGTCGATATTGTGATTACGTAATATTATTTGTGAATAATTAATTATTGATTCATATGATGAGTAAAATATTGATTTTATGTGGATATAGATGGAGAAAATTTTTAGTGTGACAATTGTTGAAAATTGAAATTTTATCTTTTTTACGATAAAATAATTCATTTAAATATATTATTATATTTTAATAATATAATAATGGTGATATTTTTACAACGAATGTGGGATATATGAGTATCTGAGGAGGAAGAGTATTTTTATTGCTGATAAATGTTTAAAACATGTTAAACATTGTGTGTCGGTGGACCCCATTTATCGATCGAAATTTGATTATAGCACGTAAAATCGCTTCGTTTATGGATTTGGTCAATTTACATTTGGAATTTGGAAAAACTTTCTTCGCAAAGTTGTAGAGAATTGAATTTCCTATAAAAAGACGCGAGATTTGAATTTTTCCGACAAAAGGGCTATTTATTATGAATTATTGAAGTTCGAAGTCTAAAAACAATTGATTTTTGGAAGTTTAAAATATTTTTAATATGAAAAACGTTTTTGGTGATTTGAGTGTGGGTCTTGCATGTGTTTTAATAGCTGAATTCAGATTCTTGGTACGTAGGAAGTTGTAGAAATAATAATATTATTATTATATTAAATTTTCTACTTTGGTGTTAAAGATTTTTCTATAAATAGGGTCTTAGGTTAGAATTGAAAATCACATTTAAAATCGAAGTTTCTCTCTCTATATTATCGAGCGTATTCTTGTGAGTATTTTGAGTATACTTTGAGTATTATTGCTATACGGATGCAAGTTCAAGTCATGCCTTTATATCCAGGTGTTTCAACTAGAAATCTTGATCTTTCGAGGTAAGGGATATTATTTTTTTCAGTAATGATATTATTTCTTCAATATCATTATGTTGAAATATTGATCTGAAGTTTTTTTTATCAAATTTGGAATTTTTTTTGTTGTGAGTTCTTATTCACGTATACGAAGACTATTCACGATATCTGATCTTATTCACGAATCTTCAAGACTATTCATCGAAAAATGAAAATTTTCCTTTTCATCTAAAATATCTATTGTGAATACTAGCTTTGATAGTATCCATGTTTTGATCATTCTTGAATTTTACACCACTATGATTATTTTTGAGGTATTTTTTTGGACATGGATAAAACAAAGTACGAATCCTTAATCCTTAATCCTTGTCATTTTGTTTTCTTTGGATTCGTTTCTTTAAAAATATTTTCATCATCCTCGGTCTTAAATGATGATATTATTGAATATCTTTGGTAGGTAGTGCAAAAGATGAATGATTCGATGAATATCTTTGGCTAGTAGTGCAAAGATGAAGCAGTGTTTAGATGAACATGACCGGTGATGAATATCTTTGGCTGTAATGCAAAGATGAATATTTGATTCGGATGTATATTGATTGATGTTACGAGGATAAAAGATAGGCGACGAACTTTTAAATTCATACATAGAAGATAGTAGTTTGCATTCTCTACTTAACTCTTCTAATGAATTATTATTTCCATTGCGAATATTGATTTAAAAACTTGTTGTCTATTGTATTCTATTAGATTTTCCTGTTGAAGACTAATGATAATTTGTTGTATATTATCTTAGTCGTAATATTCTTTTCTTGGGCTAGTTGAGCTCACCCTTTTCCTTTTTGTTCCATTTTTCTTCTCTCGGGAGGCGAGAATATAGCGAGTACAAGTGGGTATGGAATGAAGGTTCTAGAGAGTTGTTTAGTAGTCCTCACCATTTTTATAAAATAATGTATCAATAAATGTGATGAGGATTTATTTGAGTATAGATATTATTCAGAAGATAATATTTGTATTCAAACTCACGATTTCTTGTTGTAATAATAAAGTTGTAGTTGTTTTCGTACCATGTATTGACAACTCAGAATGGGTGATGTATACCTATTTTGGGGGCGTCACGGTTGGTATCGAGCTTAGGGATATGATCTCTGGCGGAGATCGGGGAATAGAACTAGGAGGGAGAGGCGAGTAAATCCTTCGCTAGTGTGTCCTACCTAAGCTTATTTGTTAGTTAGTCAAGATATAAGGATATTATGTGATATATTGATTTTCTTAATTAACCCTTGTTTTTTATGACAAGATTTGAGAATGTCAATTTGAGAATATTAACAATGGAAATGAGGCGTGGAGACGCCTTTGTACTCACCAACGAGGAGAAGCGATACAGCAGTGGCAATGTTCCTCCTGTGAACAACACCACCGAAAGCGAGATGATGAGCGATGGGATGTTTAGAAGCTTTTTTTGCGATTCATGCAAAATCGACGAGGAGACTCGTGTTCAAAATCTGAGGAGGAAATGATAGCAATTCACGGGTCATACACGAAAGCGATTCAAAGAGTTGGTGTTAGGTTTGTAATATTCATAACGCAATCAAATTGCAAAATAATGCGGAAACGTGGTAAAATCAGAGTTTAAAAATTTTACAAACCATATACCCGGATCATCCTTTATGCACAATTATTAATTAAACGAAAAGATAAAGAATAAAATCATACCCTTGAAGATCGAGCTTCCTCAGGTACAAGTTCACCTCCAAATCCTTTCGCGTTCAATCTTGAATCCACCGGGTTTGGTTCCTTCCTTTGATCAACGTTAGCCACCCATATGTTTGGCCTCTAGAGGTGATCCACCAAGGAAGAAGAAAATTCAAGAAGATGGGGTGGTTGGCTAAACCCTAGTTTTTCTATCTCTATAGAAAATGTGTACTCTCCAACAATTGGAATTATTACGTATGTTGAAAAGTCAACAACCCATACCCACCCATAATAAGACTCCTCTTATTTATAGATGTGGACAACCCACCTTAACAATTAAGGAATTGGGTTTTATTTAATTAATTAAATTCTTTTAATTAATTAAGCTCCCTAATCTTATTAGGGATAATTAATTAAACTCCTTTAATTTTCCTTCCTAATCCAATTAGGAATAAATGAGAGTACTTATATTAAATTAATTTCTAAACTCTTTTAGAAATTAAAATAATAATAATTGTAATAATATTAATAAGACTCCTCTTATTAATTTATATTTAATATTTCTAAAATATTAAATAATAAATATTAAGCTATTTAATTTATTCTATCACCATAGATTAAATTAAATATACGTAATATATTATTACGATTATGCCATTAACTTCTTAAATAATTATTCTTCCTTTTATGGTGTGACCCTTTAGGTTCTCCATATTAAAGGTTGTGAATAAATCAATTAGAACAATTCTAATCTTATTTAAATAAATAAATTAAATAATTAATTTATTTAAATAAATAATATTTATTCTACAATAGGGATAAGCCTCCTAATGATCAACGACTTTCCAGGATAATATAGATTTCAACATTAATCATTAAATAACCTTTGAGTAAATAGTTTACCGTACAATTCAATCCTTCCACCATACAATGTCCCAATTAAATATAAAGACATGGAATTTCATCAAGTCTTATTTTATTTAATTATATGTATTTCGACTCTTAAATGCACAACTCAAATAATGCAAATTAGAAACTCCTTTCTAATTTCATTCGCCGCCAAGGACTACTGGGTTGTCATTTATCGAATCACATAGACATTTCTCTTCTTTTATTAGAAGTGGTAGATTCTTTATTGATCATACATTATCTCCATATACAACTTATTATACCCAAGCATACCCTTTGATATACCCTAAGGGTCTTAAGGAATAAGTCAAAGTATAACTCATCATACACAAGATACTATGATGATCTCAAGTCCAAGGATCACTTGTCTACTACTATCACTACTGAGAATTTCTATTAATGAGCAAATAAAACTCCATTAGGTATTCCTTAGCGAGCCACGTTCAAGGTGAACTTATTCTCTAATAAGCACCTACATACTTGCTTTAGTGTCTCCACACAAATGATCATGAGATCAATCATCCTCATCCAATGAAAAGCAGACAACGTATGTACCAATCTATCCGGATTCACTAATCCCCAATTTAGTAATCCAATGATTGGGAACTATTTTAGTTTTAAGCTTTCTAAGAATTTAGATCTCATTAGAATGATCATCATCATTATTCTAAAAGCATTGCTTAAAACTATGGGTTTATCACATATTATAAAAAAAAGATCATGTAGATAATTAAAAGCCTTTAATAAATTAATACTTTTATTAATAAATGAATAAGATTATTACAAAGTATATGCTTTATCATCAAAACATGATTGGCTTGTGTGCATACTACTTTCAATCTCCCACTTGCACTAAAGCCCAATCGTCGTGGTATCTTATACTCTTTCTTCTCTAAGTGGCGATTATCCCATTGTTGGATAAGCTTTAGTTAATGGATATGTAATGTTGTTCATGAGAGTCCACTATCTCTATAGTGATTTCCCATCTTTCAATGATTCTAATAATCAAATGAAAGTGCCCACGACACATGTTTAGATCCAAGATGAGACTTAGGAACTATTCCTAGTTACGTAATGAACTTTTAATCCAAACAATCAACTTGCGACTTCATTTATAGCTATATACTTTGTCTTTATCACTAAACCAAGAACTCTTTTGTTGTTTGGAACCTTTCAATTCATCGCACCTTTGTTCAAGGTAACCCTTTACCTTAAAGTGGATTTATCTGTCGTCTTAGTGCATGCGAAAAACTTGAGTCATTAAGCCCTCTAGTTTTAATTCAGACCCACCATGTATGCTCACATCCTTAGTGCCGGTTAAGAACTTTAAGATGTTTTTCACTTACTCATAGTGAACTTCTCCAGAATATGACCGATCGACATCAGGTCTCGTATATTTCATTGCATACATGATTGTCACTCATGCGATCTCTCTTTTGGAGTCTATGGGGACTATTAAGAGAGATACACTCCATAGCTCATCGACATGAGACATCTCTTGGAGTTTGCCATGCTAAACAACTTTAGCATCAAATGAATATACGTTCTTTGGGTTAAGTCGAGCATCCTTTTAAATCTATCTATATAGATTTATATCCCCAATTAAGATACTCTTCCAAACCATTCATGGAGGAATGTTTAGACAACTTTATATTTACTGATTGTAGCATTGGTATGTAATTCCTCATCCGTAGTATATCAACATATAGTACTAGGAATGTCACGATGCTCCCACTGACCCTTTTGTACACACTAGGTTCATTCTTATTTTTGATAAAATCAAACTCTTTTGATTGCCTCATCAAAATGAATGTTCCATATTTGAGAAACTTGCTTCAATCCATTTCTCTGAGTGTCTACAACACTTACCTCATCGTATATAACTGGATCATCATCTTCTATGATGTGTACCTCATCATCATCATCTATGATGAATCCATACCTCTAGGTATCTTGGTACTATTTTTGATTTACGATTCGATTTGTGGTACAATAGGTCTATCTACGAGTTCCTCTTATTTGACTTATAGTGTTTTGTGGTTCTTGAACTTTTCAAGATCTATAATCCTCCCACTAGCCCCCTTTTAATGATAAACACCTTTATCTTAGAAAGCGAGCGTGTTTCAGTAACAAACACCTTTTTGCTAAGTAGAATTATAGAACATATACCCTAAACTTACTTTAGGATGTCCCACAAATCGACACTTGTCAAATCTTGTCCCAAGCTTATCCTTTTGAAACCTTTTTTCACATAATTTGGACAACCCTTATCTTAACATACTTAAGATTAGGAATCCTCCCCATCCATAACTTTTATGGAGTCTTGGGGCGGATTTAGAGGTTACCATTTTTCGTAGATATGTCGACCATTTCTAGGAGATGATCCTGAAAAGATCTTTGGAATGTCGGTAAAATCATTATGGACCGCACCATGTCCAACAAGGTACGATTTTTCCTTTCAGATACACCAATCAATTATTGCGTATCAAGAGGCGTCCATTATGAGAAAACTATTTGAGATGATCTAGAAACTTATTGCACAAGTATTTATTCCTTGATCTAATCAAAGAATCTTAATACTTTGTCAATTTGTTTTCAACACGAATTCTTTGAACCTTTCAAATAATTCACACTTGTATTCAACAAATACACACATTCAACTCTTTGAATGATCATCTCCTTTTCTTATACTAATTTATTCAATATGCAAAATTATTTTCATGTAAGTCAATTATACAAAATTTATTAAGTAATATTCCAGTTCTATACAAAACATTATTATTATAAATAGAACAACAATTGTTCTTAATTATAATACCAAAGTTTTCATTGTCCAACAATAAAATGGAAATAATATTTTTAACGAGAAGGCTGGAATACAATAACAACTTATTGACTTAATAGACTTGCCCGTAGGCATTGCTAAACTATAAGTTTCTATGGCTAATGCAGCAACCTTTGCTTCATTTTCCACACATAGGATTACTTATATTTGTTTAGCTTTCTACTTCTGCTTGGTCCCTTCATAAATCTATATTTATGATAACCAAAGTCGGTATCCTATACCCAAGTAGAACCTTGACTTAAAGAAAAATTTATTTCAATCATGAACAAAAACTGTATTGTAACCGAAACTTCACTAAGCTTCTTTGGTTAGCCTCTGCAAGATTCTTCTCGCAGTTTCTTTCCAGTGTCCAGGCTTATTGCAGTGGAAGCAAACTCCTTTGCTATCTGTATCAGTTTTGTTCTTATTATCCTTTATTTATGCCTTTCTATTTACCTTCTTTGAATCGTTCTTCTTTTCAGAAGATCCTTTGGCCCCTACTAGTAAGACTTGGTCTTTCTTGGTTGGAAAGTGACTCTCATAATTTTTCAACATGTTAAGCAAATCAGCGAGGCTGATATCTAGCTTGTCCATATGAAAAATTCACAACAATTGTGAAAGGAGTCCGGAAGTGAGTGCAAGATCAAATCTTAGCTCAACTCTCCATCCATGACAAAACCTATTATCCTAATTGATCAATCAAATTGATTATGTTAAGAACTTTTTATGCATCATTTATAGTGCCATTGGCCATTCTAGATCGGAAGAGCTCCTTAGATATCTCGATATCTATCGGTCCTACTTTCCTCACCATCAACTACTTGATGTATGGGGAATATAGTAGGAGCATCCATAGTTTCATCTTGTCTTATTTGAAGCTCGTTACTTTCGTGGATGCGAGCATGATGCATTGAGCCAAATGTGCATCATCTTGCCACTTTCTAAAACTAGCAATCTCTTCCTCGAGGCATTATGCGCAACCATTGCGAGGATAGGCGTATTAAGGACATAAGATAGCTTTTCAACTATGAGAACTATTCTCAAATTCCTTAACCAATCAGTTTAATTGATTACGGTTAATTTAGCATCTAATATGCTTTGCAGTGATAGTAATTTAGACATTGTAAAATTCTATAGATGAATTTGTAATTAACAACATTTTAACATACATTCTTTTAATAATTACCAAAATAATTTAGGTCTTGTTTTAAATTGGTATCTCCCATTATTTTCTTCAAACTATATTACTCTCACTTATATATTTGGCAAAATCTAATTAAAGATTTGCTAGTGAGAATAAGGATCCCATTTCAAATGTATATAGCCTTGTGGTGACACAACAAACTATATATAAATAAATAGGTAGACAACTTTTGTCAATTACATCAACTATGCAACTCCTTGTAT
The DNA here is from genome assembly GCA_020205615.1 of Panax quinquefolius. Lineage (NCBI taxonomy): Eukaryota > Viridiplantae > Streptophyta > Magnoliopsida > Apiales > Araliaceae > Panax > Panax quinquefolius. Next base: position 33,124,435 of record CM035163.1, read on the forward strand.
TTTGCCTCTTAGATTATTTTGATCAGTGGTGGTGGCACATCAGAATCAAAATTTTCCAAGTTAAGTCCGACCTAGCACTCCATATATTCAAAAAGAAAAATATCATCCTTGTGGTGACACAACAAAATAATATTGTTCAATTTTCTTTATAAGCATCAAATGTGATAAATTAACATCTTAAATACTTAATACTTGCCTTGTGGTGACACAACAAACTCATATTAAATATTTAATACTCTATTAATTTTATCATGCTAGAAAGCGACGTTCGATATTCCAAATATCTTTGAGCGCTTAGGACTTAATATAAAAATTGAGGGGTTTGTTATTAATTTGTCTCATCTGTTTAAGCGGCAAGCATTTGCATATATATATATAAAATACGCGTATATATTAATGAACATACGAAGCATGTTTGCATAATATATAATATATATATAGTATAAGCATGCACATATAGAATACTATATTCTAGGATTGATTGATGGACTTTTATTCAGTTTGGTTCACTAGAGCCACCAAGTGAACCAAAAGGTCAAACCTAAGGGTGCAAGAATTAATATTTAAATATAACTATTACATTTAAACTTGGGGCTCCATTACAAGCGGGTCTTCAAGCGCTCCTTGTTCCTTGATCTCCAATTTTTCAAAATAATTCTAATTATTCCTATTACAAAACTATTTTAAAATAAATAGAAACCTTGATCGTGATCGAGGGAAATACATAGGAGGAGTTAGAATTTACATTAAGAAAAATTAGAAGGCAGTCTGTGAGACCCCATTTAATAAAACCCATACATTCGTGTTTCCAACTAAAATAAAATCCAATCGCATTGGTCGATAAGTCATAATCAATCCCATTTATTATCATACACATCACCATACGCATCGATAAATAACATTCATCTCATGAATAATAAACATTTAATATATATATTGATATCATTTAATGGGCAAAATTAGTTAGTATAAAATCTAATTTTTGAATCAAAATAAACTCCTTTATTTTAATCCAAATTTAAATCAAAATAAAACTATTTTATTTTAATTTATCCAATTTTGAATAAAATAAACTATTTTATTTTAATCAAAATTTTTAATCAAAATAAACTCCTTTATTTTAATTAATTATGGAATCCAATTCCATATATATATAAAAAAATCTTTAATTAAAATAAACTCTTTTATTTTAATTAATTATGGAATCCAATTCCATGTAAAAAAAAATCTCTAATTAAAATAAACTCTTTAATTTTAATTAATTATGGAATCCAATTCCATGTAAAAAAAATATTAAAGGAAACACGGATTATCTTTCCTATTCACAAATAAACTCATTTATTTTGAATAATATGAAATCTTATTTCATATTTAAATAAACTCCTTTATTTAAGGAAACACGGATTCTCTTTCCTATTCACAAATAAACTCTTTTATTTTGAATAATATGAAATCCTATTTCATATCTAAATAAACTCCTTTATTTAAGGAAAAATAAAATCCAATTTCAACTCCAATTAGTTATCATGGAATCCAATTCCAACTCTAATTAGTTAGCATGAAATTCTAATTTTAAAATTAAAATAAACCTTTTTATTTTAATTAAAATAATTAAGAATAATATATTATACATATATATATAACTATTATATATATATATATATATAATTACCGTATATTATCATATATACATATATAATCAAAAACCGTGCACTTTTAACTTGTAATATATATATGTATTCCTATTTTCAAAAAAAAACAAACAAAAACCGTGGCTTTCTTTTTAAATCCTGTTAATTAAGTTTCTCGATTTCCGTTCCTTACTCCTTAGCATACAACAGGATTCACGTGCTATGTATCTTATAAGTATATTGGCCGAAAATAAAAGAGTTTAATACAACAGGATTCATGTTTGAAAAAAAAAAAAAAATTTTTTTTTTTTTTTTTTTTTTAAATTTTATCTGATAAAATTACGCCCAATTAAATTATTCTAAACACATATCAATATACATATCAAATTAAAACAATTAATAATTTGCATAAAAGGTTTGGCTCACGCCAATTCATTGGGTTTGTAATATTCATAACGCAATCAAATTGCAAAAATAATGCGAAGCGCCAGTAAAATCGAGTTTAAAAATTTTACAAACCATATACTAGGATCATCCTTTTTACGCGATTATTATTAATTAAGCGAAAAGATAAAGAATAAAAAAATACCCTTGAAGATCGAGCTTCCTCAGTGACAAGTTCACCTCCAAATCTTTCGCGTTCAATCTTGAATCCACGGGTTTGGTTCCTTCCTTTGATCAACGTTAGCCACCCATATGTTTGGCCTCAGAGGTGATCCACCGAGGAAGAAGAAAATTCAAGAAGATGGGGTGGTTGGCTAAACCCTAGTTTTCTATCTCATAGTAAAATGTGTCTTCTCCAACAATTGGAATTATTACGTATGTTGAAAAAGTCAACAACCCATACCCACCCATAATAAGACTCCTCTTATTTATAGATATGAACAACCCACCTTAACAATTAAGGAATTGGGTTTTATTTAATTAATTAAATTCTTTTAATTAATTAAAAGCCCTAATCTTATTAGGGATAATTAATTAAACTCCTTTAATTTTCCTTCCTAATCCAATTAGGAATAAATGAAAGATTTTATATTAAATTAATTTCTAAACTCTTTTAGAAATTAAAATAATAATAATTGTAATAATATTAATAAGACTCCTCTTATTAATTTATATTTAATATTTCTAAAATATTAAATAATAAATATTAAGTTTATTTAATTTATTCTATCACCATAGATTAAATTAAATATACATAACATATTATTACGATTATGCCATTAACTTCTTAAATAATTATTCTTCCTTTTTATGGTGTGACCCTTTAGGTTCTCCATATATTAATAGGTTGTGAATAAATCAATTAGAACAATTCTAATCTTATTTAAATAAATAAATTAAATAATTAATTTATTTAAATAAATAATATTTATTCTACAATAGGGATAAGCCTCCTAGCGATCAACGACTTTCCGGATAATATAGATTTCAACATTAATCATTAAAGAACCTTTGAGTAAATAATTAAATCTACAATTCAATCCTTCCACCATCTGATGTCCCAATTAAATATAAGACATGGAATTTCATCAAGTCTTATTTTATTTAATTATATGTATTTCGACTCTTAAATGCACAACTCCAAATAATGCAAATTAGAAACTCCTTTCTAATTTCATTACGCCTTACCCGAGGACTCTTTGGGTTGTCATTTATCGAATCACATAGGACATTTCTCTTCTTTTATTAGAAGTGGTAGATTCTTTATTGATCATACATTATCTCCATGTACAACTTATTATACCCAAGCATACCCTTTGATATACCCTAAGGGTCTTAAGGAATAAGTCAAAGTATAACTCATCATACGAGATCTTATGATGATCTCAAGTCCAAGGATCACTAGTCTTACTATCACTCTGAGAATTCTATTGACAGCAAATAAAACTCCATTAGGTATTCCTTAGCGAGCCCACGTTCGATGAACTTATTCTCTAATAAGCACCTACATACTTGCTTTAGTGTCTCCACACAAATGATCGTGAGATCAATCATCCTCATCCAAGAAATGAAGCAGCGTATGTACCAATCTATCCGGATTCACTAATCCCCAATTTAGTAATCCAATGATTGGGAACTATTTTAGTTTTAAGCTTTCTAAGAATTTAGATCTCATTAGAATGATCATCATCATTATTCTAAAAGCATTGCTTAAAACTATGGGTTTATCACATATTATAAAACAAACATCATGTAGATAATTAAAAGCCTTTAATAAATTAATACTTTTTATTAATAAATGAATAAGATTATTCTAAAGTATATGCTTTATCATCAAACATGATTGGCTTGTGTGCATGCATACTACTTTCGATTGGGACCACCAGAATTTAAGGGAAAGCGGATCCGATCATGGCGAAAACATGGGTCAAGCAAATTACCAAGATATTCGATGTCTTGGGATGCGGAGGAGAACAGAAGGTTCCATTCGCCACCTTGTGTTTCGTGTGGCGGCGGACTCTTTGGTGGGAGTGCGTGAAGCGTACCCATCCGCCGACTTCAAAGATATCTTGGGAGGCGTTTGAAACTATTTAATGACAAATACTTTCACGAAAGTGTTCGTCGTATGAAGGAAGTGGAGTTCATCGATTAGAACAAAACAACATGGCGGTGTCTCGATGACGAGGCAAAGTTTGCGAGTTATCGAGTTTGCACCTCATTTGGTGGAGAATGAGGAGCGATATATGGCGCGGATGTTTACGAGAGGTTTGAAACCCGGCATACGACAATATCTCATTTCTCATAAATTTTCTCTCTATTCAGGATGTTGTTAACAAGGCTCTCGATTGTTAGAAGCGAGATAACGAGTATGTTCAATGAGAGGACCATAACCGAGGATCGTACGTAGAGATAGCGATCAGCAGAATAATGATAACCGGCGGAGAAAAAAGCAGACGGACAAAATGGTAACCACTCTGGTAGTAATTATGGCCATGAAAATAGAAGAAGCGAGTCAGGAGGAGATTTTTAAAGAGGAGATTTAACAACGACCATGTGAAGAGGCGACGCGGTCTTAAAAGAATCGGTTCTAAGGAGGAGAAACGACCACCGGTTATATGCTATAAATGCGGGAAAGAGGACATATATCGGTCCAAACTGTCCACAACAGTTCAAGGTATGCTATAATTGTGGAAAGGAAGGACATATATCGCTCGAGATTATGCAGTAGCGAAACCTAGTTCAATGAGGGACGGTGACTCAAAAAATCGTCCCGAGAAAAGTCAAAGTCAGCGATTTACGGGAAGAAGCGTTTGTTGTGATTTGGTCAAAAAATGCGAGGAACCAAACGAGGTGATCACGGGTAAGCTATTTATAAATTCTTGCGAAGTTTATACCTTACTTGATCACCGGTCTTTACCCATTCATTTATCTCTCTCTTGCATGTGCTCAACGTTTAAACTTGACTCAGGAGAAATTAGACTTTGACTATCTGTGGAAACTCCAGTTAGGAGAAACTTTCATTACATCCTTTGTTTATAAATCTTGTTTGATTCAAGTTGGCACCATCACCTTACTGTTGACCTTATCTCTTTAAAAATACTTGCTTTTGATGTGATTTTAGGGATTGATTGGTTAACTACTCATCATGCCAAAATTGATTGTTTTTCGTAAGGTTGTTAGTTTTCATATTCTAACTTGACTGTTATTTAATTCAAGCAACTAAACCATTAAAATCAATCCGCATCATATCTAATCATAAAGCTATTTGTTTATTGAAAAGCGGATGTCAAGCTTTCTTAGCCCATGTTATGGATTTGAATAAAGACACGTCAAATTTGAATAATATTCTGTTGTTATTGACTTTCTGACGTATTTCTAGAAGAACTTTCCGGTCACCCCTAGAGCGTGAAGTTGAATTCTTTATTGATCTTGAACACTGGTACAAAGCCCATTTCTAAAACCCCATATCGAATGGCTCTATTGAACTTCGGAGTTAAAGGTCCAACTACAAGAATTGTTCGACATCGGTTTCATTCGTCAAGTACATCTCCTTGGGGTGCTCTGTTTTATTAAGTAAAGAAGAAAGAGCGGGAGTATGCGACTTTTTGTATTGACTATCGAGAATTGAACCATGTCACCATCAAGAATAGGTATCCTCTACCTCGTATTGATGACTTGTTTGACCGATTCAAGGGCAATTCTTTTCAAAAATCGATCTTCGATTCCGGATATCATCAAATTTGAAGATTAGGCGAGGATATTCCAAAGACGCCTTTAGAACTTCGGTATGGGCATTATGAATTCTTAGTCATGTCTTTCGGATTGACTAATGCTCTCTGACTTTCATGGATATGATGAATCGAGTATTCAAGGAATATTTGGATCAATTCGTTGTTGTCTTTATTGATGACATCCTCATATATTCCAAAAACCATGAAGATCATGAGCACCATTTGAAATTTGGTACTCCAAAGGCTTCGTGAAAACCAACTATATGCCAAATTGAAGAAATGCGAGTTAAAGCGAGGAAGTAGCATTCCTTGGGCACGTGATGTCGAAACATGGAGTATCTGTTGATCCGTGAAGATTGAAGCAATACAAAGTTAGGGAGCAAACCGAAGTCGGTGATTGAAATCACGTAGCTTCTTGGGCTTAGTTGGTTATTATCGGAGATTTGTGGAAGGGTTTTCTCGAATCGCTACTCCATTAACCCAAACTAACTAGGAAGGATACAAAATTCATTTGGAGGCGAAGAATGCGAGAAGAGTTTCCAAGAGCTTAAGAGGAGACTCATTTGGACTGTTCTAACAATACCATACGGTATGGATGGATTTGTTATCTCTGATGATGCTTTGGGCAAAGGGTTAGGATGTATTCTCATGCAGCGTGGGAAAGTCATAGCTTATGCCTCGCGACAACTTAAAGAATATGAGAGGAATTATACTACTCATGATTTAGAGTTGGCGTGATCGTTTCAGCGCTTAAAGATATGGAGGCACTATCTATATGGGGAGAAAGTGGAGATATATTGGACCATAAAAGCCTTAAATATTTCTTCACTCAAAAAGAACTCAACATGCGGCAATGACGTTGGCTCGAGCTATTGAAAGACTACGACCACACTATTGATACCATCACGGAAAAGCGAGCGTGGTAGTGACGCGTTGAGTAGAAGATCATATGCGGGAATGAGTGCGATGATGTTAAGTATACGCATAGAGCCAACTTTAATAGAAAAAAGTTAAGGTTGCTCAAAAGCCGCAGGCCGGTGATCGTATGAAGAAGAAAGTACTGAAGGAGCTATTCCTAAGCGAGAATTGATGAAGAAGGAATACTTGAGTCCACTCTAGACTTTGTGTCCCCAACGACTACGATTTGAAGTACAAGATTATGATGGAGGCACACAATACACCATTTGCAATCCATCTGGAAGTACCAAAATGTATCATGATCTTGACATACATTTTGGTGGAACAATATGAAGAGAGAGATTGCAAAGTTTATCTCGATGTGTTTAACTTGTCGGCGTGTAAAAGCGGAGCATCTAGTACTTAAGGTGCATTGCAACCACTTGAGATTCCGAAATGGAAGTGGGAACACATTACCATGGATTTCATTACGGGTCTTTCTACGGTTTCTCAAGGCATCAATGCTATTTGGGTTATTGTTGATAGATTAACCAAATACGCTCATTTCTTGCCGATCGGAGACTTATTCCTTGAGCGTCTTGCTAGTATATACGCGTGAATGAGGTTGTGAGGTTGCATGGCATGCACTGTATCCATAGTTTTGGATCGTGACCCAAGATTCACTTCAAGATTTTGGGTTAGCTTGCAAAAAGCTATGAAACGGATTTACGATTTGATTCGACATACCATCCTCGAAGCAGACGGACGATCGAGAAAGGACTATTCAAACTCTTGAAGATTTATTAAGACTCTGTGTCCTAGACTTCAAGGGCAGTTGGGATAAGTATTTACCATTGGTGGAATTCTCCTACAACAACAGTTATCAGGCATGTATAGGTGTGGCTCCATTTGAAGCATTATATGGACGAAAGTGTCGCTCTCCAGTATGTTGGGACGAGGTGGGTGAAGCAACATTGTTGGGACCCGAGTTGGTACGTATGACTACGGAAAAGATCCAAATGATTCGACAGCGTATACAAAGCGGCACAAGATCGACAAAAAAAGAGTTATGCGGATCTTCATCGAAAGGGCGTGGAATTTAGTGTAGGGGATCATGTATTATTGCGAGTTGCTCCATGGAAGGAGTTACAATTTGGGAAGAGAGGAAAGCTCGATCCACGATTTATTGGTCCATTTCAAATTCTTGACCGAAGTAGGAAATGTAGCCTATAGACTCGCGTTACCCGAAAGTATGTCTCGTGTTCATAATGTGTTTCACATATCTCGTACTTCGTAAATATGTGAAAGACCGAACCACGTTATAGAGTTAGAAGCCAGGACGAGATAATAGAAGACTTAACGTATGAGGAGGTACTGTCAAGATCTTGGATAGGAAGGAGCATGTCCTACGCATGAAAGGTCATACCACAAGTTAAAGTTACGTGGAGAATCATGCTTTATAGAGGAAATGACACGGAAATTGGAAGCGGAAATGAAAGCGAGGTATCCTCACCTTTTGAAACACCAGTACATACATCGATTTCGAGGACGAAATTTCATAAGGAGGGAGGTTGTAAGACCCCAACTTATTATTAATGAAATTTAATTTTCTCTATTTATTATTTTGAAATAGTAAGGGTTGATTTGATTAATGTGGATAGTTAGGGGTAAAATACGCAAATATTTCAAAATAAGCAAGTGGTTATAAAATATTCATTGTTGTCGGGGGAATATTCGTTTGGTCGTGGAATATTAAATCTTTGTCGGGGAATATTAAATGCGACAGTAATGACCATGTGTGGGCCCCCATAACGGAAAGCGATTGGATGAAGAAAGCGACAAATATAAGTTGTTTAAAAATAACGGCGTAGTTATTCACAATTATCTTGTTAAAATACTCGGTGGTTAAAACACGTAGCTTTGCACGGTATTGCACCAATTATTAATTCTTACGTAAGAAGGCACTACTCAATAATGGTTACGATAATTCTTTATTCGGTCTTTTATTGATTTAATAATTTCTTTGCGTTGATATTTTATATTCTTTGTTGTTTGATAATTGTCATTCTACAAGTATTTTTCATTATCGAAGCAATAATTCATATTATCCGAATAATATTATTAGATAACATTATTGGCAATGTCTAGAAAGTTACGCTCTAAGGAGAGGTTTGGTCACCTAATTGGCGCGGTGATGAGGAGAAATTCTTATTGGAAAGCCCCTCTTTCACAAGGCGCCTCTGGTTGTCGATATTGTGATTACGTAATATTATTTATGAATAATTAATTATTGATTCATATGATGAGTAAAATATTGATTTTATGTGGATATAGATGGAGAAAATTTTTAGTGTGACAATTGTTGAAAATTGAAATTTTATCTTTTTACGATAAAATAATTCATTTAAATATATTATTATATTTTAATAATATAATAATGGTGATATTTTTACAACGAATGTGGGATATATGAGTATACGAGGAGGAAGAGTATTTTTTGTTGCAATAAATGTTTAAAACATGTTAAACATGTATGGTGGACCCCATTTATTGGTTGAAATTTGATTATAACTTTGTAAAATCGCTTGGTTTATGGATTTGGTCAATTTACATTTGGAATTTGGAAAAACTTTCTTACGCAAAATTGTAGAGAATTGAATTTCCTATAAAAAGACGCGAGATTTGAATTTTTTCGACAAAAGGGCTATTTATTATGAATTATTGAAGTTCAAGCTCAAAACAATTGATTTTTGGAAGTTTAAAATATTTTTAATATGAAAAACGTTTTTGGTGATTTGAGTGTGGGTCTTGCATGTGTTTTAATAGCTGAATTCAGATTCTTGGTACGTAGGAAGTTGTAGAAATAATAATATTATTATTATATTAAATTTTCTACTTTGGTGTTACAAGCATTTTCTATAAATAGGGTCTTGGGTTAGAATTGAAAATCACAATGAAGCTGAAGTTTTCTCTCTATATTATCGAAAGCGTATTCTTGTGAGTATTTTGAGTATACTTTGAGTATTGCTATCACGGTGCAAGTTCAAGTCATGCTTTATATCTGTTTCAACTAAATCTTGATCTTTCGAGGTAAGGGATATTATTTTTTTCGTAATGATATTATTTCTTCAATATCATTATGTTGAAATATTGATCTGAAGTTTTTTTTTTATCAAATTTGGAATTTTTGGTGTCTGAGTTCTTATTCACGATATCTGACTATTATTCACGTGTCTTGATCTTATTCTTATTCACGAATCTGGACTTTATTCATCGAAAAATGAAAATTTTTCTTTTCATCTAAAATATCTATTGTGGATACTAGCTTTGATAGTATCCATGTTTTGATCATTCTTGAATTTTACACCACTATGATTATTTTTGAGGTATTTTTTTGGACATGGATAAAACAAAGTACGAATCCTTAATCCTTAATCCTTGTCATTTTGTTTCTTTGGATTCGTTTTTTTTAAAAATATTTTCATCATCCTCGGTCTTAAATGATGATATTATTGAATATCTTTGGTAGGTAGTGCAAAGATGAATGATTTCGATGAATATCTTTGGCTAGTAGTGCAAAGATGAGCAGTGTTTAGATGAACATGACGGTGATGAATATCTTTGCTTTTGTAGTGCAAAGATGAATATTTGATTCGGATGTATATTGATTGATGTTACGGGGATAAAAGATGAGCGATGAACTTTTAAATTCATACATAGAAGATAGTAGTTTGCATTCTCTACTTAACTCTTCTAATGAATTATTATTTCATTGCGAATATTGATTTAAAAACTTGTTGTCTATTGTATTCTATTAGATTTTTCTGTTGAAGACTAATGATAATTTGTTGTATATTATCTTAGTCGTAATATTATTCTTCTTTGGCTAGTTGAGCTCACCCTTTTCCTTTTGTTCCATTTTTCTTCTCGGGGAGGTGAGAATATAGCGAGTGCAAGTGGGGTATGGAATGAAGGTTCTAGAGAGAGTTGTTTAGTAGTCCTCACCATTTTTGTAAAATAATGTATCAATAAATGTGATGAGGATTTATTTGAGTATAGATATTATGCAGAAGATAATATTTGTATTCAAACTCACGATTTCTTGTTGTAATAATAAAGTTGTAGTTGTTTACGTACCATGTATTGACAACTTCGAGAATGGGTGATGTATACCTATTTTGGGGGCGTCGCGGTGGTCAACCGATTCAATCCGAGTTTTGACCAAATTAGTTTAGCACCTGCTAAATCGAACCTAAAATATAACCGATTTCCAATTCAGTTTACCGGTCTGGTCAAGGTCTAAAAATAATGATTTTAAACATAAACATTATATTTAGGATCCAAATGCAATATTTTAAAAATAATGTGATACGTTTAGATTTTTAAATGTATCAAATGTTGTAGTTCTAAATGTTCTAAATATTAGTAAATAATCGAACATACCTTAAATATTGATAAAATAAAATTGAAAGTAGAGTAGTATGAATAACAATTTTAAGTGTCCGATGTATGATTTACATGAATTAATAAAATGATACTCCCTCATCTCATCTGTCACATAATAAACGTTCTAATTTAATTTTAGTGGTCAAATTTATTATTTTAAATAAATATTTAAAATTTTTATATAAAATTTTAAATCAAGAAATTTGACATTATTAATATATTATTCATAGTTTATATTATTATAATTTGTTGGCGTATATCTTAAATATTTTTTAAAAAAAATTAATTTTAAAAATAATCAATTTCACTATAAAAATTAAATTTTGACTTTTATTATGGAACAAAGAGAATATAATTCAAAGGTCACTTTTAGCTCCACGGTCCATAGCCATAAAATATGTTGATATAGCTTTATAGGAGCTTTTTTAAGATATTAACATGTAGACTCCGTCCGAAGCACATGATTTTATTATAAAATTTAATATTATTGATATTTTTATTGTAATTTGTATAAATATTATATTAAATTAAATAAATTATTTAAAATAATGTTATGAATATAAATCATTCATAAAAAAAATTATGAACAAAATGAATGACATGGCATGATATGTAAATATTTGATAGACCCATTTATGAAGAGGGTTGGACTTGACCAAATATTTATATTATATCATATGTTATGTCATTTTGTACACATTATTGTGTGATTTGTGATTGATTGATACATATTTTGAATGAGAATTTTAAGATAGAACTTAATTTAAATTTGGACGAAAAAGCATAAGAACGATTCAGATTTATTTTAATTTTTAGATTATTAAAACGGAGAGAAATGGAGGATTTCGTTACGCCGTGTCTTCAGGTACGAACAATTACTAATTTTGAATATTTCAAGAAATTTATTTATTTTTCATTTCAATAATTATCTAAAATTAAATGAAAGAAACACATTAATAAATTTAAAATATCATGCACTTTTATTAGCTCACTTTGAGACATATTAGGAAACAAATTTTCCCTTTTCTAGTAAACGCTGATAATAGCCAGGATAAAAGAGCACATGTGAGATACATTTTGATTTTTATGTTAATTTAAAATTTTACCATTGATAAAAATTTGTTTAAAATTAAAAAATAATAAAAATGAAAGTAAGTTGAACTTTATATTTAACACAAAAGAATTACATTGGTTTGAATTAAAGAAAATAAATATCTATTAACTTGGAATTATAAATCTTTTTTTAATCTAGTGCAAAAAATAAAAAGAAATATGTAATTCTGTGACCAGAGTTCTATACAGTTTTGGAAACGGAAGTCGGTACTGAGCTGGAACAGAAGGGATATAGGTTGGAATTGGATGTTTTGATCCTTAATTGGTGGGACCATACACGTGGAGTATGTCAGGTGTATAGACAGTAGACTAGCTATTGAGACTTATTGATTTGAGAGAGCACCAAATAAAATATGGAATATTAAAATAATAAAAAATAGCGTGCATAATGTGAGAAGCAAATAAGTTAAAAAAATATTTATAAAAAAGACACTCCTATGTGTATAGACAAAATACAATTAAATACGATTGTTTATTGTTGATTGTTGATGATGTTAGTAATATTTATATTATTAATATAAATATATATTTAATGATATTTTTATATTATATTTTAAATTTTCAACCACATTTATTTTTCGGACTACATAATTATTCTTTTGGCATATCCAAATACAATCAAATATTACATGTCTGTGCTGACAGATAAACTTTGTTATGTTCATATTGACATAGTAATACTTAATTAATTATATTGACAGATAAACTTTGTTATGTTCATATTGACAGATGGATGCTTTCCTTTGGGAAACAGCGTCGTCGTGGTGGTGGTGGTGGTGGTGGTGGTGGTGGTGGTGGTGGTGGTCGTCGAATATCTAGATAGATGTAGATGATTAATTTTAGAGAGAAAATTGCATAGAGTTTCTGAAAAAAGTTGGATAGGAAAAAGTGATGACGAAGTGAATGTAAAAATTGAAAACGAAGGAAGGGATTCGTATAGAAATTCAGAAATTAAGACTCATCCTGTACTCTCTCTCTCCCCCCATTTTGCACGACCATCGAGGCCTCCCTCTCTGTCTCTCTCGCCTTTGTGAAAGGCCTGTAAGTATTCATTGTTGAATGACAATTCGGATGTCAAATAATTTTTATTTATCTAAAATAACTAAACTACACATATAAAGAATGAGACAATAAATGATTGTGTATATACTTAGTTTATTAAAAATATAAAATTACTTTTCTTTTTAACGCTGAACGTATTAATTAATTATGAGAATTAAGTATGGTAATTAATTATGAAAGTTTTTGTATTATAAATAATTGATACTCCCTATTATATATATTTAATGATATATAACTATTTTTCTTATAATTGTGCATATAAATAGTTTCAATGTTTTGAATTAATAATTTCAGAGTTAAAGTATTGTTTTTCAAAATCAAAACAGGAGTTGAAACTTAATATTTTTCTGTTTTAATATATTAAATGTTAACCTTAATATCTAACGGTACGAATTGGTTGTGATGAATAGCATGTAGTTACTCCCTCTAGTGGCATCCAAAGATTTTGTAACAGCGCGAGTAACTACAAAAATACCCCAAGTAAAAACAATTTTTTTCCTCTAACAGCAAGCATTGAATTCCCTATTTTACCTTTCTATAATAACTTTAGTCCAGATAAAAAGATAGGTAAAGCAGAGTTTTCACCAAGCCGCAAGTAAGAGTAATGGCCTGACTAAAACGACGTTGCTTGGAAATTAAACGACGTTGTATGCCCTGCCACTACTCCTACTAGAGGCATATCCAATTCCACAAAACTTAAGCCGACCTACCTGCTACCAGATTTGTTCCTGTGCTTCCTAGGTTAGTGAAGGGTCCAAAAAAGGCGTAAACAATGTCTGTTAGGAATCGCACGATTAAAATTTGATGTTTATGATCTTAATGTATATGTGTTTCAGTAGTTGAATTGTAAAGTCTTTCAAAAGATTATGATGTACAATAACTTAGAATAAAAAGATCAAACTTATTAGGTTGATCAATTATGAGCTGAATTGGAATAGAAATGATAAGGCCAGACTGATCGTAGAGCACTGCTCAAGCTATCATAGAGCAACTCTGGTATGATCGTAGAGCAGCCAGAGAAAGATCGTAGAGCAGTAAGTAAAGAATCGCAGTGCTAAGTGCAATATCTTAGAGTCTGCCAGGCAATCGCAGAGTAAAGGCTCAGTCCGAATTGTCGAGCTCGCTATGGATCGTAGAGCTAATACAGTCAGTCACTCTACGATACCCATAGACAGTCTACGACTGAGAAAAACGTAGAGCTACCTCTGAAAGAGCATTCAAGATTAAGACAACAATCTTCAAGAAGATTACCAGGCTAATCATGCAAGTTATCTCTGAATGACCAAAGAGCTAAATGGAGATCACAGAGCTCATCTACAGCATCAAGTCTTATCAGAAATCGTAGAGCAAGTTCAGAAAGTCACTCTACGATATCACTAAGACTACGACTAGCAAGATAGTAGAGTAGAATCGTAAAGTCAGTAAGATAATCTACGATCTTCATCAAAAGCATGCAACCCAGATCAATAATTAATATTCTATGTTGTCCATAATGGATTGCCAAAATCCAAGCTGTAGAGTGACCTTCCCAAGTGTTAACTTGAGGATCTTTTAACGTCCCAATCACGAATCCTTTGATCTCGCGACGATAAACACGATAAACACCACAAGCTCGATTTACTGGACCGTCGGGGATAGCTTCAGCGTGAGAGTCGATGTCGGTGTTCACAAGGTTAACAATGGAGAAAAATAATGTACAGTGTATTGAGAGAGAGATAATAATTCTCGTTGTGTGTGTGTGAATATGAATGTGACGTGCACTGGTTGTGAAGACTTAGTTGATAGGTTATACTCTGCTTTGCTGGTTTTCGTAGGTACCACTACTACTTAGCGGACATTACCGATCGATGGGCTCTGCTGATCGCATGCGATCTATCCACTACCTTTGGTCATTTTTTTACTACTTACCGTGACTATAATCCCATCCACATTAATGCATGGCGGTGTGTCTTAGTCAACTCACATTTTTTCATCATCAAGTCAAAGTAATAGATATTAAAAAGATCTAATAGGTTAGTCCAATGAACAGGCCGGTTTTATAGGGTTAAATAAGTAATATGGTGGACTAGGCGGTGACTTTCAAGGTTCAATAATGAAGGCCCAATAGATTAATTAAATAAGGAAGCCCAATTTATTTCTACCAAAGAGGGAAATATCATGATCCAACATTGCCCCTAGTTTTTGTTGAACAGAATGTTTAATAGAAAACTAAAATGGTCCATGATATTTTACTAAAGATCCAAATCAAGAAGTAATTGAGACATACCCGAGTTGATCTATAAGGGAAGACATGAAGCGGCCAAGAATGTCTAACGTGAAAGGCCCAAACAATAAAGGACTGAATTTGGAAGAGATGGATTAAAAACCGGAAACCCAACCGAGAAGCCCAATTTGATAAAATATCTAAAGATTAACCCGGACGCTTCCCATTCGTATTCTCATCATTGCTAGAAATTAAATGTGCCGCCTTCGTAACTCGTGTAATCCGTCAGTATAAAAGGTAAACTTTACCAATTTTGACAGTTTTACCTGCCAATTTGAACTTTGAACCTTTGAGCTTTCTTCTTCCCCTCTCTCTACGAAATCCCAAAAATGGTGGTCCTGAATACCAACCAGAGTTCTCCTCTTCTAGTGACTCCCATTAACACCGTTTCCCCCAATCCAAACCCTGATCAAGAGGGTTTGAGTTCAAATCCCCAGTCCACAGCAACCATGGGAAGAATCCACCCTTAATACCTTCTCTACCGCCTACCGACTTCTTTAAGGATGAGGAACAGTTTCCTCATGCCAATATCCCCTCTCTTTATTACGGAAGGTGAGAATCGTATCCTTCCGGACTCATTATCGATTAGGATATGTACGTAATAAGGGCTCCGGCTCGAGGAACGCATGTACCATCGACCGGATGGTTGGGTTGCCATGCCAGTTACTTTTCTCGAAAAGGGAATTCGCCTACCCCTCCATGCTTTCGTCATTACCCTCCTAGGGTTTATAGGAGTGGGATCTGCCCAGTTGGTTCCTAATTCCTATATCCACATTCTGGCATTCATTGCCTTCTGCCACGAACTAGGGGTTCCTCCATCTGTCGACATCTTTTTCACCCTCTTCTCAGCCGGTAAATCCCGAGAACGAGGCTTCAAAATGTTGAGTAAACAGTCTCCTCGTCCCAACGCCAGATTTGAGAGGAGACCCCTGATGGATACCCCTTCAAGCAACAAGGGTTGGCACGAAAAATGGTTTTTTATTACAGGACCTGAAATCTCTTATCTTCCTGATTGGACTATCTCTGATCGGATCTCTGCTGACTTCGGAGATATCCCTGAAGAGCGTGTGAAAGAAATGGCAAATTTTTTGAAGAAGATTCCTCCGAAGGAATGGAGTTCTGCACTTCTGACTAAGCAAGCCTGGTTATATGACCATAAATGTAAGTTCGAATAACTTTGTAACACAGTTTTTGAGGTATTAACTGACATGGGTTTTGATACATGGTTATTTGCAGTGTATTTGATCAAACCAACTTCTTCGGAAGTAAAAGAGTTGGAAAATTTCTTTGCTGGGAAAACCGTGGAAGCAAGTGAAGAGCCTCCAACTGAAGAATCTCCCCGAGATGACCCCCTCATTACCGATCCACCCACTGTTTCTCTTCGGGATGACGAACCCCAAATTAATGAACCCCTTGTTGTTGAAGAATCTCTTAGACCTCGTCGAAGAAAAAGAGCCGCCAAAAAATCTAAGCCTATTCAGCCAGAAACAACCCTTGAAAGTGACTCGAAAATAATTCCAGAAGCAATCCCACAAACAAACC
Organism: Panax quinquefolius; assembly: GCA_020205615.1. Lineage (NCBI taxonomy): Eukaryota > Viridiplantae > Streptophyta > Magnoliopsida > Apiales > Araliaceae > Panax > Panax quinquefolius. The sequence continues at coordinate 33,141,564 of CM035163.1, forward strand.
CTTCATCCACTACAAGAAAAAAGCCTATCTGCGACCAATAATATCAGCGACCGCTGTATTTGGCCGCGGATAATGGTACTAGCGACCGCTATCTGCGACCACTATGGATTCTAGTCGCTAGGTAAGTTTAGCGACCGCATGCGGTCGCTGATCGGTCGCCACTATGATTTTCCCTCCTAAAATTTTGGTGTGAAACCCTGGCGCGATTTCTTTTGCGACTACTCTCTATCAGCGACCGCATGGCAGTCGCTAACACGTCCACGTCATTAAAAATCTGCGACCGCATGCGGTCGCAGATGGCGGTCGCGGATGTATTTCAATAAACCGATGATTCATCATCACTCTTGATCCGTAATGTAAGAAAAAAAGAGGAGAAAAGAAGAGGAGAAGAGGGAGAAGGGGAGAAGAAGAGGGAGAGAGGGAAAGCCGTCATCGCCGCCGCCACCATCATCACCACCACAGCCGCCGCCGACGCCACCGCTACCTGCGCCGCCGCCACCATCACCACCATCACAGGTTTCATCACCACAGTCTTTTAAATTTTTTTTTGGGTCTCTCATAATATTGAATATTTAACAATTTCTCCAATTTTAATTTGGGACAAAACTAAAGGCTCCCTCAGTAAAAAAGAATGAATCCCAATTTCTTTCCTAATTTCAAAACTTATCTAGAAACACATTTGTATTTCTAAATGCTAACATTAAGCTAAGCTCTCTCTTCGGGACTACATGAAGTTGGTGACCAAGCTTAAGTTTATCTAAAATAAAATGACCTATATATCACACTATTATTTAGTTACAAGATATATTGGCCTAATTAGACCGAACACATGTATTTCTTTCTCTAAAAAATATGTACATCTATAATCTATGGAATATAAACTACCAAAAGAATAAACAAAACCAAAATTTAAAATATTTGAAGTTGGTTTTTTTTTTCATAGGAAATAGAAACTCCGTAAAGTCGGACTTTAGAGCATTACTCAGGAAATAAGGGTCAAAATGATAAAACACAATGAAAAGAATATGATGCCATTTATGCAAGTGTTCAAACCATGGTAAATGGTAATCATCTCTTTAACTACTAGAAGTGTAGAAGATATAGTGAAATGACAATTACATTTCTTTTTCCCCTTGTTTACGAAGAAATATATTTTCAAGCAAAATGCGAGATAGCGTCGTTCAAATCTTCTGAGTTGTTTGATAGATATATGCATCTTCCAACAGAGAAAAATGCAAGAGAAAAGAGACAAAGAAAGTTAAAGTAACAGACTAAGTGGAGATTACCTAGGAAATTAAGCATTATTAATAAAAGCTTGAAAGAAAAACAAGGCTTCAATTTATCGATGATATGGATTATTCAATAATTAGCATTACAAACAATGAAGCCCTCGATTTAACACGACAAGAAATCGTCACCTCAATAATCGTTTTTACTTTCTCGGGTTGAAAACTTTTAGCCAAGTGTGTGTGTGTCGTGTTTATATATTTGGTTGTGCAAAAACATATACGAAGTTCTCAAAGAATGACATTGATTCTATGAAAAGTCAATGCATTATTAATTTACCATTATTGCACAAATAAAGCGAATTGATTGTTGATTGCTTATGTTGAGCAACTATGTGAATTACTCCCTCCGTTTATTTTTAATTGACGTCTTAGATAAAAATATAAATATTAAAAAAATATAATTAATATTTTATTTAATTGACCAAAATAGTTATATAATCTTAATATTATCATTCAAAAATTCATTAATTAGAACAAATGAAAGAGAAACAAGTTAGTATTAATTTAACGTGTAGATAATATGAGAAATTAAATTATTAATACTACCTTAAAATCTATCAAATGACAAATAAAAAAAACATATGTAATAAATTTCACTCTCAAAAAATAAATAAAAAAGGCAAATTGAGTATTTCCTTAATTTTAGATATTGTCCTATAGATTTAGATCATTCTAGGGCCATTGCAAATTACTTATATTATATCATAGTTAGTATCAATAAAGATCTCACCATTCCACAAAAGGAGTTGCGTTTGTTAAATATTTTTGTTTAAAGAAATCTCCTTTCTTTTAATAATAGTACTATACAATGATATATATATATATATATATATATATATATATATATATATATATATCTTATGTATTTATATACATTGAATAATTCAGTATTTAATATAAACATAAATTTAAATAAATTGTTGTTGATATTGCTTTGAAATTGGGACAATTTTTGGGCTTCTTATTGTTTTTACTAATATTGGATTCTCTAAATTGTGCCTTGAATTATAGTTGTGCACATTACATTTTGTGTGTTGGGATTATATTTTCTTTGAAATTGGTCAAGTATGCATGCCCTCGTGCATGTGGATAGTCCATATTATAGGGGAGACTCTGTCGAATTTTTTTTCATATATAAGTCAAATGGCCATATAACTTGAACATGAGTATAACATAAAACATAACTAGGAATTAAGTTTATCCATAATTCAATCAAGAAGAAGGTTCAAAGAAGTTTTTCCATAATTCACAGTCGAGAAGATAAAGAAAATGACACACTATTAATATGTATGCTATAAGTATGACTTAGCTTAGAATAGAAAGAAAATGAAAAGTACAAACACAAACACAAACACTCTTTTCAATCACACTATTAATGAGTTGTTTCTAAAATATCCATACTTGTCTAAATCTTCATATATAAGTCAAATGGCCATATATGCATTCGTGTATATGTGATGGCAATGAGTATATGTGATGTTTTTTGTTGTGTTCAGAGATATGGACCCTCTAATCATATATAGGAATGCTTAAAGACCATATGTGTTCTATTGTAGGTATTTGGGATTTTGTGTGACTAGTGTTGTTAGATAGTGAGGAGTACATACATTGCCTATAGATAACATGTAAAAATGGTTCCCTAAGTTAGTTAAGGTCTACATGGTGTGTTGTGCAAATTCTTGCTTAAAATCATTAAAATAAGCTTTATAGAACAATGAACACTAAAATAGTGAATCACCATACACGGACCCCATACACAAGTTTCAATAGTCATAATAGGACATAAGAAAGCTACACAAACTAAAGGAACCAAGCCCAAGCCATTTTGAGCATGAGACTTGTTAAAATCACATTTTAAAGCCAAAAATGGACTATTTTGGACAATTCATAGTACGACCTTAAAGGACTATTATGAGAAGATACAAAGTTGCTCATACATGCTAGTAATGATTCCCAAACATGGTCATTAATAAAGCTGACAAGAAAACCAATTTAAGCTCTCTTTTCAGAGCCTAAAGTGAGCTTTGATAAGTCAAAATGAGTTAGATGATTAAATAAAGTTTGGTGATGCTAAAAGTAACCTTAAGTAACTTAAATATACACGCCTAGACTATCCTAGTGGCCTAGACTATCCTATCCTATTGTCCTTTTGTTTACATACAATTACATATATCCGATGTTCTCTATATCCGACATGTTTATGTACCTTTCATTTATAACTTATACTAACATCCTAAATTTTTATTTATAGATGTCTACGAACTCCGCAAAGACGAAAGCCTTGGGTTGGGTCTGAGGCCCTAATCATGTGTAGAAGGCCCCGGCTAATCCAGGATGATCGCATTCTTATACTGATCCGTCCTCCTTGAGATAAAGACGTAAGTTAAACATCATATATATATATATATAAGGGTTTTAATATAAATTATTGTATATTGTAGTGATTTTCAAGATAGTAAAATTGTGAAGTGCATTTCACAATTATCTTCTGTAACCGGCCTACGCTTGGTGATTAATAAATGAGCACACCTCTCGCCCATAAGGATCTGATTTGAAATTTGAATTTCGGTATATTTTTTATCACTCGATAGATAATACATAGTTAATCAAATAATATTGCTTAGTAATATACTTGTTTTAATATTATTATTGTTATTTTATTTGCGAAAACGATATAGATGGGACGACTTACGAGCATCGATTATTGAGACACTATTCGCGTAAGTCTGTGCATCTGAACTAAAGATAATTTGAACAAGGAATGACAAAAAGCCTGCATAATCTTTGAGATTGACCATCCAGATGGGGTGAAAGCGGTATGCACGTAAGCATAGCCCACAGTGGTGCGCCACGACCCATATAGGTGCAGATGTGTGACGAGTGGAAAGGCGAGAAATTTGGGTCAAGAAGGCGCAAGATCGCCGCCTCGAAGCAGATCCTCGTGTGTATCGACGGTGAGAAGGCAAAAGGCACGTGTCGAGGCTAAGAAGTATATCACAACGCAACACATTCTTTGCTGAGAATACGTATGTTATGTTTCTGATCATCTTTTGTAGCTAAAATATCATATGTTTACATAATAATATGAGGAAATGAACTATAGGAGTCTCGGTCTCAAGGTCAACCTATCAATTGGTTGGATGTGTATGTGGCCACCGCGATGGTCTACTGAAGTCTATTCGAGATAAGCGGTAATAAGTTAACTTTATCCTAATATGTTGTTTATAAATCATAACGACTTTCTTTAGTATTTTTTATTTATTTTTAACTATTTAATTGTTCATCTTCCGACAGACACTTATAAGGGCTTAATGAAGCAAGCGCTTATCCCGAAGGCACCCGCGTCCGTCGATTGATCAAGAATTATGGGAGAGGCGTCCATCGTGAAGAAAAATTATGTCAAAGGCCGAGGACAAAGACGACGCTTGACCATCGAGTGGCGCAGCAGACTCTGCCACCTAGTCTACTACGGATCATCAAGGTTATCCGAATTTATCATACTCCTCGCTTTGTTGTGTGAGAAGCGATCTGTCAGATTGTGATCTTCTTCAGATATCTTGGGCGGGCATCTGCAGTCTCCGAGTCTGATGAGTTGGCGGAGGCGATGGCGGCGTGACAGATCGGGAGGGCGAGCGAGCAAAGACAACAACAAGGCGAGTATATATATATATATCGTTTATTGTTTAGCTACATTGTCTTATATGTTTATAGTCTCGAAGTCGATGTCTTACTATATATGTAACATATATGTTTTATTACTTTGATAATTACAGGATCCTAATTTGGATGATTCATGAAGAAAGCGCTAGACTTATTTTTTTAGATTTTTAAAGCCTTGTACTCTTTTAGATTCATTCTTTGGACAATTGTATTAGTTTATATGGATGTTTACGATATCAATTATATTGTGTTGGATGAATGTTTTGTATTGTATTGGATGAATGTTTATTCATGGATGAATGTTTTGTATTGTATTGGATGGATGTTAATATGGATGCTTGTATATATATATATATATATATATATATATATATATATATATATATATATATAAGCGTGTGTTGGGATTGAAAGCGGTACAAAGCGAGGTTATTTTTGGGAAATCAATAAAATAGGCAAAATTAAAAAAAAAAAATCATCGATCGTGACGCGGTCGATCATTCTAAATGTATCAATGATCGCTTGAATCTAGCGGATCGTTTGCGGTCGCTATTATCGATCACGACACGTGTGACACGTCACGCGTGACAAATGACTCAAAGATAAGTCATAATAAGCGACGGTATCGATGGCCGCTACTTGCGGTCGCTAATTAGTTTGTAAGCTATTGTTGGTTGATGTCCTTCCAATGACAGATTATCTGCGATTCATATCGTGACCGGATACGGTCGCATGAGATATACCACCGGCCGACAGAAGTATGCGATCATTGATGTCTTGATCACCGATAAGCTTTTATGTTGTAGTGATCCAATCCTAGTTCCGTACCTTCTGTGTAAGACCCCAAATAATTAATAAATGAAATTTATTTTCCTCTATTATTTCTTTTAATTAGTAAGGGTTGATTTGATTAATGTGGTTAGTTATGGGTAAAATGCATAAATATTTTAAATAAGCGGTGGTTATAAAATATTTATTTTTGTCGGGAATATTCGTTTGGTCGTGGAATATTCTTACTTGGAGGAGAATATTAGACGACGATGGCGCGCGAATTTATGTGGGCCCCACAACGGAAAGCGATTGGATGAAGAAAGCGACAAATATAAGTTGTTTAAAAATAGCGAAGTAGTTATTAAGATTAACCTTTGTTGGAATACCCGATGGTTAAAACACGATGTCTGGCGTTGTTGCGACAAGAAGACACAGTATTTCACCAATTATTGAAGGCACTACTCAATAATGGTTCTGATAATTCTTATTCGGTATTTTATTTTATTGATTGATAATTCTTTGCGTTGATATTTTATATTATTGTTGTTTCAATAATTGTCATTTACAAGTATTTTCCATTATCAGACAATAATTCATATTATCTGAATAATATTATTAGATAACATTATTGACAATGTCTAGAAAGTTACATTTAAGGAGAGGTTTGGTCATCTAATTTGGCGCCAAGTAGGAGAGATCCTTATTGGAAAGCCCCTTTATCTGAGGGCGCTGGTTGTCAATAATGTGATTACGTAATATTATTTATGAATAATTAATTATTGATTTATATGATGAGGAAAATATTGATTTTATGAGGATATAGATGGAGAAAATATTTAATGTGACAATTGTTGAAAATTAATATTTTATCTTTTTCTGATAAAATAATTCATTTAAATATATTATTTTAATAATATATTAACGATGATATTTTTACAATGAATGTGGGATATATGAGTATATGAGGAGGAAGAGTATTTTTGTGGCATTAAATGTTTAACACATGTTTTGTGTGTTGGTGGACACAATTATTGACCGAAATTTGATTATAGCTTGTAAAATCGTCCGTTTGTGGATTTCGGTCAATTTTTGTTTAGAATTTGGAAAAACTTTCTTCTGCAAAGTTGTAGAGAATTGAATTTCCTATAATAAGTCGCGAGATTCGAATTTTTTGATAAAAGGGATATTTATTATAAATTATTGAAGTTCCGAAGTTCCGAAATAATTAATTTTTGGGAGTTTTAGTTAATTATTTTGAGAAAAACGTTTTTTGCAACTAAGTTTGCCTCACATGTGATTCAAATGGGCTGAGATCAGTTGTCTAAGATGGGCTAAGGAAAATGTGAAAAATATATTAATATTATATTCAATTTTCTACTTTGGTGTTCTAAGTATTTTCTTATAAATAGGGTGCTTAGGTTAGAATTGAAAATCACACCGTAAAGCGAAGTTTTCTCTATTTCTCTCGATATATTGAGTGTATTCTTGTGAGTATACTTTGAGTGTTGTTATACGGTGGAAGTTCCTTGATTTCGTATATCGCTTTTTTGATCGGAAATGCAAGTCTTTGTGAGGTAAGGGATATTATTATTAAAATGATATTATTACTTTCAATATCATTATGCCAAAGTATTGATCTGGACTTTTAATCAAATTTGGAACTTTTTGTACGGAGTTACTATTCACGTATCTGGCCTTTATTCACGTATCGACATTATTATTCATGAATACGACCTTATTCACGTAAAAATAAAATTTTTCCTTTTGTCCAAAATATCTCTTGTGGATACTAGTTTTGATTGTATCCATGTTTTGATCATTCTTGAATTTTACACCACTATGATTATTTATGAGGTATTTTGGACATGAAATAATTGAAATACGAATCCTTAATACTTGTTCTTTTGTTTCACTTTGGATTCGTTTTCTTTAAAATATTTTTCATCATCCTCGGTCCTAAATGATGATATTTACGAATATCTTTGGCACAGTAGTGCAAAGATGAATGATTTCTTGATGAATATCTTTGGTAGTAGTCTGAAAGATGAGCAGTGTTTAGATGAACATGACCGATGATGAATATCTTTGGTAGGTAGTGCAAAGATGAATATTTGATTCAAGATGAATATTGATTGATGTTACGGAGGATAAAATAATGACGATGAATTTATTAAATTCATAGATATTATTAGATTTCATCCTCTACGTAACTCTTCTATGAATTAATATTTTCCGCTGCGAATATTGCTCTAAAACTTGTTGTTTAATGTATTCTCTCATATTTTTTCCCTGTTGTAGACTAACGATAATTTGTTGTATATTATCTTGGTCATAATATTCTTTACTGGGCTAGTTGAGCTCACTCTTTTCCTTTTTGTTCCATTTTTCTCCTCAGGAGGCGAGAATGTAGCGAGTACTAGTCGGGGTATGGAATGAAGGTTCTAGAGAGAGTTGTTTAGTAGTCCTCTCCATTTTTGTAAAATAATGTATCAATAATTGTGATGAGGATTTATTTGAGTATAGATATTATGTCAGAAGATAATATTTGTATTCAAACTCACGCTTTTCTTGTTGTAATAATAAAGTTGTAGTTGTTTACATACCATGTATTGACAACTCGAGAATGGGTGATGTATACCTATTTTGGGGCATCACGGTTGGTATCGAGCTTAGGGATATGATCTACGGCGGAGATCGGGGAATAGAACTAGGAGGAGAGGCGAGTAAATCCTTCATTTAGTGTGTCCTACCTAAGCTTATTTGTTAGTTGGTCGATTATATAGGGATATTATGTGATATATTGATTTCTTAATTAACCCTTGTTTTATAGCGGTGATTTGAGAATGTCGTGAGAATATTAACAGTGGAAATGAGACCGTGGAGTGGAGGCAGCAGTTTACTCACCAACGAGGAGAGCGCAACAGCAGTGGCAATGTTCCTCCCTGTGAACAACACCCTTGGCGAGATGATGAGCGAGGGGATGTTTAAAAGCTTTTTGCAGTTCATGCAAAATCGCACGAGAGGAGACTCGTGTTCAAAATCTGAGGAGGAAATGATAGCAATTCACGGGTTGTCACAAACAGCGATTCAAAGAGTTGGACCGCCGAATTTAAGGGAAAGCGGATCCGATCATGGCGGAAACATGGGTCAAGCAAATTACCAAGATATTCGATGTCTTGGGATGCGGAGAACGAAGGTTCCATTCGCCACCTTTATGTTAAAAGTGGTGAGGCGGACTCTTGGTGGGAGTCGTGAAGCGGACCGACCTGCCGCACTTAGTATGTCTTGGGAAGCGTTTAGAGACTTTTCAACAAAAATACTTTCGAAAGTGTTCGCTATATGAAGGAAGTGGAGTTTATTAGGTGGAGCGCGAATAACATGGCGTGTCCCAAAGACGAGGCGAAGTTCAGCGGAGTTATCCACGTTGCACCTCATTTGGTGGAGAATGGAGCGTATGACGCGGATGTTTCTTAGAGGTTTGAAACCTAAGATACGTCGATTATCTCATTTCTCATAAATTTTCTCTCTATTCAGGATGTTGTAAGCAGGGCTCAATTATTAGAAGCGAGATAACGAGTACGGTCAACCGAGGGACCACAACCGAGGATCATCTAGGGATAGCGATCAACAAAACAACGATAACCACGGAGAAAGAAAAAACGGACAAAAATGGTAACCACTCTGGTGGTAATCATGGCCATGAAAATAGAAAAAGCGAGTGGGAGGAGATTTTAAAAAGAGGAGATTTAACAACGACCATGTGAAAGGCGACGATTCCGTGAAGAATTGGTTCTAAGGAGGAGAACGACCACCCCATTCATATCTTATAAATGCGTGAAAGAAGGACATATCGGTCAAAGCGCCCACACACAGATTCAAGGTATGCTATAATTGTGGAAAGGAAGGACATATCGCTCGAGATTATGCGGTAGCAAAACCTAGTTCAATGGGGGCGGTGACTCAAAAGACTATCGGAAAAGTAAAAGTCAAGCGGTTCTGGAAAGGCGTTTGTTGTGGTGGTCAAAGTGCGAGAACCCAAACGAGGTGATCACGGGTAAACTATTTATAAATTCTTGCGAAGTTTATACCTTACTTGATCTACGGTGCTACCCATTCATTTATCTCTCCGCTTGTGCTCAACGTTTAAACTTGACTCAGGAGAAATTAGACTTTGACCTATCTATGGAAACTCTGTTAGGAGAAACTTTCATCACATCCATTGTTTATAAATCTTATTTGATTCAAGTTGGCACCATCACCTTACCATTGACCTTATCTCTTTAAAGATACTTGCTTTTGATGTGATTTTAGGGATTGATTGGTTAACTACTCATCATGCCAAAATTGATTGTTTTTCGTAAGGTTGTTAGTTTTCATATTCCTAACTTGACTGTTATGCGAATTCAAGCAACTAAACCATTAAAATCAATCATCGTCATATCTAATCATAAAGCTATTCGTTTATTGAAAAAGCGGATGTCAAGCTTTTCATAGCTCATGTTATGAATTTGAATAAAGACACGTCGATTTGAATAATATTTACATTGTTATCGACTTTCCGACGTATTTCACGAAGAACTTCCGGTCTACCCCCGGAGCGTGAAGTTGAATTTTTATTGATCTTGAACACGGTACCAAGCACATTTCTAAAACCCCATATCGAATGGCTCTATTGAACTTCGAGAATTAAAGGTCCAACTACAAGAGTTGTTGGACATCGGTTTCATTAAATCTAAGTACATCTCCTTGGGGTGCTCTGTTTTATTAAGTAAGAAAGAAGAAAGACGGAGTATGCGACTTTGTATTGACTATCGAGAATTGAACCATTTCACCATCAAGAATAGGTATCCTCTACCTCGTTTTTATGACTTGTTTGACCGATTTGCAAGGAGCACAATTCTTTTCAAAGATCGATCTTCGTTCGGATATCATCGGTGAAGATTAGAATCGAGGATATTCCAAAGAGCGCCTTGAGAACTCAAAGTATGGGCATTATGAATTCTTAGTCATGTCTTTCGGATTGACTAATGCTCCTGCGGCTTTCATGGATATGATGAACCGAGTATTCAAGGAATATTTGGATCAATTCGTTGTTGTCTTTATTGATGACATCCTCGTATATTCCAAAAGCCGTGAAGATCATGAGCACCATTTGAAACTTGGTACTCCAAAGGCTTCGTGAAAACAAGCTTTATGCCAAGTTGAAGAAATGTGAGTTCGGCTTGAGGAAGTAGCATTCCTTGGGCACGTGGTGTCGAAACATGGAGTATCTGTTGATCCGCAAAGATTGATCGAGCAATACAAAGTTAGAACAACCAAGAAGTCGGTGGATCAAGTACATAGCTTTTTGGGCTTATTTGGTTATTATCGGAGATTCGTGGAAGAGTTTTCTCGAATTGCTACTCCATTAACCTTGACTAACTCCGGAAGGATACAAAATTCGTTTGGAAGCGAAGAATGCGAGAAGAGTTTCCAAGAGCTTAAGAGGAGACTCATTTTTAAGACTGTTTCTAACAATACCATCCGATACGGATGGATTTATTATCTACAATGATGCTTCGAGGCAAAGGGTTAGGATGTGTTCTCATGCAACGTGGGAAAGTCATAGCATATGCCTCGCGACAACTTAAAGAGTATGAGAGGAATTATCCTACTCATGATCTAGAGTTAGCGGCGATCGTTCAGCGCTTAAAGATCGGAGGCACTATCTATATGGGGAGAAAGTGGAGATATATTCGGACCATAAAAGCCTCAAATATTTCTTCACATAAAAGGAACTCAACATGCGGCAATGACGTTGGCTCGAGTTGTTGAAAGATTACGACCACACTATTCAATACCATCCGGAAAAGTGAGCGTGGTAGTACGACGCGTTGAGTAGAAGATCATATGCGAGGAACGAGTGCGATGATGTCAAGTATACGCGTAGAGAGCCAACTTTAATAGAAAAAGTTAAGGTTGCTCAAGCCACCGAATCTTGAGGGATGATGCGTATGAAGAAAGAAAACAAGAAGGTGTTATTCCTAAGCGAGAATCGATGAAGAAGGAATACTTGAGTCCACTCCGGACTCGTGTTCCTAACGACTACGATTTGAAGTACAAGATTATGATGGAGGCACACAATACACCATTTTTAATCCATCTGGAAGTACTAAAATGTATTGTGATTTTCGACATACATTTTGGTGGAACAATATGAGAGAGAGATTGCAAAGTTTATCTCGATGTGTTTAACTTGTCGGCGTGTAAAGGCGAGCAACTAGTACCTAAGGGTTCGTTGCAACCACTTGAGATTCGAAATGGAAGTGGGAACACATTACCATGGATTTCATTACGGGTCTTCCTACGGTTTCTCAAGGCATCAATGCTATTTGGGTTATTGTTGATAGATTAACCAAGTCTGCGCTCATTTCTACCGACACTGGAGACTTATTCCTTGAACGTCTTGCTCAGACAGACGTAGATAAGATTGTGAGATTACATGGCATGCCAGTATCCATAGTTTGGATCGTGACCCAAGATTCACTTCAAGATTTTGGGTTAGCTTGCAAAAAAGCTATGGGCACGGATTTATTGATTGATTCAAAGATACCATCCTCAAGCGGACGGACAATCGAGAGAGGACTATTCAAACTCTTGAAGATCTATTAAGACTACGTGTCCTAGACTTCAAAAGGAGTTGGGATAAGTATTTACCATTGGTGGAATTCTCCTACAACAACGATTATCGTGCAAGCATTGGTGTGGCCCCATTTGAAGCATTATATGGACGAAAGTGTCGCTCTCCAGTATGTTGGGACGAGGTAGGTGAAGCAACATTGTTGGGACCCGAGTTGGTACGTATGACTACTTTAAGACCCCAACTTATTATTAATGAAATTTAATTTTCTCTATTTATTATTTTGAAATAGTAAGGGTTGATGTGATTAATGTGGATAGTTAGGGGTAAAATCATGCAAATATTTCAAAATAAGCAAGTGGTTATAAAATATTCATTGTTATTAGGGAATATTCGTTTGGTCGTGGAATATTAAATCTATGTCGGGGAATATTAAATGACGATTTGGTAACTGACCATGTGTAAGCCCCATAACGGAAAGTGATTGGATGAAGAAAACGACAAATATAAGTTGGTTAAAAATAGCGGCGTAATTGTTATTCAATTATCTTTGTTAAAATACTCGGTGGTTAAAAAACAAGAAGATTACCGGTATTGCACCAATTATTGATTCTTACATAAGAAGGCACTACTCAATAATGGTTACAGTAATTACTGTTCAGTATTTTATTGAGTTAATAATTGCTGCGTTGATATTTTATATTGCAGTTGTTTCAATAATTGTCATTACACAATATTTTTCATTATCGAAGCTATAATTCATATTATCTGAATAATATTATTAGATAACATTATTGGCAATGTCTAGAAAGTTCTGTCTAAGAAGAGGTTTGGTCACCTAATTGCGCGCCAGTAAGGAGAAATTCTTATTGGAAAGCCCCTTCTTTCCTGGGAACTGTCTGGTTGTCAATATTGTGATTCTGTAATATTATTAGTGAATAATTAATTATTGATTCATATGATGAGGAAAATATTAATTTTATGTGGATATAGATGGAAAAATTTTTTAATGTGACAATTGTTGAAAATTAAAATTTTATCTTTTTTACGATAAAATAATTCATTTAAATATATTATTATATTTTAATAATATAATAATGGTGATATTTTTACAACGAATGTGGGATATATGAGTATATCTGAGGAGGAAGAGTATTTTTGTTGCAATAAATGTTTAAAACATGTTAAACATGTCGTTGGACCCCATTTATCGATTGAAATTTGATTATATAGCACGTAAAATTGCCCGTTGTGGATTTGGTCAATTTCTGTTTGGAATTCGGAAAACTTTCTTCTGCAAAGTTGTAGAGAATTGAATTTCCTATAAAAACTCATGAGATTCGAATTTTCTGATAAAAGGGCTATTTATTGTGAATTATTGAAGTTCAAGCTCAAAATAATTGATTTTTGGAAGTTTTAATTATTATTTTAAAGAAAAACGTTTTTTGCATTTAAGTGGGCTAACATGTGATATTAATTTCTGAAATCAGATCTTCAAAGATGGGCTAAGGAAATTTATAATATATACTAATATTTTATTAAATTTTTTTTGCTTTGGTGTTAAGCATTTTCCTATAAATAGGGTGCTTGGGTTAGAATTGAAAATCACACACGTAAGCTCAAGTTTTTTCTCTCTATATTATCGGCGTATTCTTGTGAGTATTTTGAGTATACTTTGAGTATTGTTAGGCGGTGCAAGTTCCTTCAAAGACTATACCCGGTATTCCAAATTAGAAATCTTAATCTTTCGAGGTAAGGGATGTTATTTTCTTCTCAAATGATATTATTTCTTCAATATCATTATCTTTGAAATATTGGTTGGAACTTTTTATCAAATTTGGAACTTTTTCATGCTTGGGGTTACTATTCATGAGTTACTATTCACGAGTTACTATTCATGAAGTTACTATTCATTAAAGTACTATTCATGAAGCGTGAAGATGTTTTTTGTGGAATTTCTATCTTTTGGTGTGAGTTACTATTCACGTGATACTCAAGACTATTCACGATACTCTGACTATTCATAGAAAAATAAAATTTCTTCTTTTTGTCCAAAATATCTATTTCGGATACTAGCTTTGATTGTATCCATGTTTTGATCATTCTTGAATTTTACACCACTATGATTGTTTTTGAGGTATTTTTGAACATGGATAAAACAAAGTACGAATCCTTAATCCTTAATCCTTGTCATTTTATTTCACCGGATTCGTTTCTTTAAAAAAATATTTTCATCATCTTAGGTCTTAAATGATGATATTATTGAATATCTTTGGCTTTTTGTAGTGCAAAGATGAATGATTTTGAAGAATATCTTTGGGTACAGTAGTGCAAAGATGAGCAGTGTTTAGATGAACATGACTAATCGATGAATATCTTTGGCTTGTAGTGCAAAGATGAATATTTGATTCGGATGTATATTGATTGATGTTACGAGGATAAAAGATGAGCGATGAACTTTTAAATTCATACATAGAAGATAGTAGTTTGCATTCTCTACTTAACTCTTCTAATGAATTATTATTTCATTGCGAATATTGATTTAAAATTTGTTGTCTATTGTATTCTATTAGTTTTCAAGTTCCTAACCAACTTTGTTATGCAATTCAACAACTAAACCATTAAAATCAATCACTATCATATCTAATCATAAAGCTATTCGTTAATTGAAAAACGGATGTCAAGCTTTCTTAGCCCATGTTATGGATTTGAATAAAGACACGTCAAATTTGAATAATATTCTGTTGTTATCGACTTTCCGACGTATTTCGAAGAACTTCCGGCCTACCCCCAGGCGTGAAGTTGAATTCTTTATTGATCTTGAACCCGTACAAAGCCCATTTCTAAAACCCCATATCGAATGGGCTCTATTGAACTTCGGGAGTTAAAGGTCCAACTACGAGAATTGTTGGACATCGGTTTCATTGGCCCCTAGTACATCTCCTTGGGGTGCTCTGTTTTATTCAGTAAAGAAGAAAGAGCGGAGTATGCGACTTTGTATTGACTATCGGAATTGAACCATGTCACCATCAAGAATAGGTATCCCTCACCTCGTATTGATGACTTGTTTGACCCGATTCTAAGGGCACAATTCTTTTCAAAAATCGATCTTCGTTTTGGATATCATCACCAAGATTAGGCGAGGATATTCCAAAGGCGCCTTCGAGAACTTCGGTATGGGCATTATGAATTCTTAGTCATGTCTTTCGGACTAACTAATGCTCTGCTGGCTTTCATGGATATGATGAACCAAGTATTCAAGGAATATTTGGATCGGGTTCGTTGTTGTCTTTATTGATGACATCCTTATATATTCCAAAAGTCGTGAAGATCATGTGCACCATTTGAAGTTTGGTACTCCAAAGGCTTCGTGAAAACAAACTATATGCCAAATTGAAGAAATGCGAGTTCGGCTTGAGGAAGTAGCATTCCTTAATCACGTGGTGTCGAAACATGGAGTATCTGTTGATCCCGGCCAAGATTGAAGCAATAAAGTTAGAGCAACCAAGTCATGGATCAAGTCACGTAGCTTTTTGGGCTTAATTTGGTTATTATCGGAGATTCGTGGAAGGGTTTTCTCGAATCGCTACTCCATTAACTCGGCTAACTCGGAAGGATACAAAATTCGTTTGGAGTGAAGAATGCGAGAAGAGTTTCCAAGAGCTTAAGAGGAGACTTATTTTTTAAGACTGTTCTAACAATACCATCCGGTTCGGATGGATTTGTTATCTCTGATGATGCTTCGAGCAAAGGGTTAGGATGTGTTCTCATGCAGCGTGGGAAAGTCATAGCTTTATGCCTCATGACAACTTAAAGAGTATGAGAGGAATTATCCTACTCATGATCTAGAGTCAAGCGGCAATCGTTCTGCTTAAAAATATGGAGGCACTATCTATATGGGGAGAAAGTGGAGATATATTCGGACCATAAAAGCCTTAAATATTTCTTCACTCAAAAAGAACTCAACATCTGGCAATGATGTTGGCTCGAGCTATTGAAAGACTACGACCACACTATTCAATACCATCCGGAAAGGCGAACGTGGTGGTGACGCGTTGAGTAGAAGATCATATCTTGGAACGAAAAGTGCGATGATGTCAAGTATCGCGACAGAGCCAACTTTAATAGAAAAAGTTAAGGTTGCTTCAAGCCACCCAGGCCGAAATGACGCGTATGAAGAAGAAAGTACAAGAAGGAGCTATTTAGGGCGAGAATTGATGAAGAAGGAATACTTGAGTTCACTCTAGACTTTGTGTTCCTAACGACTCGATTTGAAGTACAAGATTATGATGGAGGCACACAATACACCATTTGCAATCCATCTCGGAAGTACTAAAATGTATCGTGATCTTGACATACATTTTGGTGGAACAATATGAAGAGAGAGATTGCAAAGTTTATCTCAATGTGTTTAACTTGTCAACGTGTAAAGGCGGATCATCGGTACCTAAGGGTCCGTTGCAACCACTTGAGATTACGAAATGGAAGTGGGAACACATTACCATGGATTTCAATTCACTGGTCTTTCTACGGTTTCTCAAGGCATCAATGCTATTTGGGTTATTATTGATAGATTAACCAAGTCCGCTCATTTCTTGCCGATCACGGAGACTTATTCCTTGAACGTCTTGCTAGTATATACGTGAATGAGATTGTGAGGTTGCATGGCATGCCAAGATCCATAGTTTCGGATCGTGACCCAAGATTCACTTCAAGATTTTGGGTTAGCTTGCAAAAAGCTACTGGAGCGCGGATTTTGTCGTGACGCCCCCAAAATTAGGTATCGTCACCCATCTTGGGTCGCCACTTACATGGTACATAAATTCAAATACAAACGTCTTAACATAAGCTGCCGGTATAATACGACATAACCCGTGAGTTTGAATACAAATATCGTCTACTAAATATTATACAAACTCAAAAGGAGTCCTCATTACAACTATTATCACCTATTATTTCACGAATAGTGAGGACTACTAATGCTATCTTCAGGACCATCACTCGCTTCCCGAGGCGTCTCAAATTTATATTCTCATTTCAAGAGAAAAAGTGAAAGAAAGGGTGAGCTCAACTAGCCCAAGAAGAAATATTATGACTAAGATAATGCGAATAAATTATCATTAGCCTTTCAATGATGTTAAACCGATAAAATACAATAGACAACCGGTTTAAGCTGCAGCAATGAATATGTAATCCATTAAAAGAGTCAAGTAGAGAATAAAATCTACTATCTTTTAGGTTTTAAAAGGTTTTCATCAATTTTTTTTTATCACGAGACTCAAACTTAATAAATAAACCACCACATCTAATCATCCCTCGCACTACACGGCCAAGGATTTTCATCAAATTATCAATGGTCATGACTATACCGAATCACCCCGGTCATAATCATACCAAAAACTATCCATCATCGCATTACGGTGCCATCGAGGACTTTTGTCACATCATTTATATCAAGTCATGATTATACAAGAATGATCCTCGGTCATAATCATACTAAGTTCATCTATGCACGTAAGCCAAAGATAACATAATATAACATGAGGATGATGACAATGACATAATAATTCAATAAAACAAGTTCAAGAATTATTTAATCCATGAATTATTAACGTCCAAATTGTCAACATGATATTGTTTTCGTGAGAGTAAAATTCAAGAATGATCGGAAGAATATTTCCGTGAAAAGATACTGGATGAAACGCAAATATCAAGGATATTCTACTAATTTCATGGAGTATAGAAGTCAAAGTTTTAACCAACTGGGTATAATAAAGAATGGAATAACAAAAGAAATCACCATGCATGCGGTACTTCATTATAGACAAAGTTATTCCAACAGAATAATAATAATGAAACCAGTCGGTGAAATTCACACCAAGCGAGGATGTTCAACAGAATAATAAAGATGGAACCGGATCCGGTGTAAAAACACATGATAGGATATTCCAACAGAATGATAAAAAGGCGGAACCGGTCCGGTGTAAAAAACACATGCATGAGGATGTTCCAATGAATAATAAAAAAGCGGAACCAGTCGGTGTAAAACACATGAGATGGATGTTCCAAATGAATAATAGAAGAATGTCACCAAGTATAGGGTAAACCACGTATCTGATTATGTATAGGGTATGTCACGGTATCTGAGTTATTCAACAGAATAATAAAGAATGGAATAATGAGAAGAAGATCACCAAGTATAGGGATTCAGCGTGATACAAAGTTATTCCAATGAATAAATAAGGATGGAATAACATAAGGATTTCACCAAGTATAGGGTATACGCATATACGAAGTTATGTATAGGGTATACCACTTTTACAAAGTTATTTCAGCGAATAATAATGAATGGAATAAATGAGGTTCTCTTCATGAATACAAACGAATAATATCCCTTACGTACAACAAATAATACCCCTTACCTTAGAAGAACCTGAATATGGCAAAGTGAAGTAGCGAGAATACTTTTCTTCTTTCTCTCTATAGTTTCTCTCTCAGAGTTTCAATTGAATTCGTAAGAAAATAATGAAGGAATGAGCTTTATTTATAGGAAAATAGAATGCATAGTAATTAATCCATGAAGCGGTCCAGATTGATTTACTTTAACTGACTATCCATATTTAAAGCAAAATCTTTTAAATAAAATATAATATATTCTATTTATATAAAAACATTTTACTATGCAAACACTATGCAACACTATGCAAAAACACTATGCAAAACACTATCGCAAAACACTATGCAACACTACGCATAATAAAATATAATATATTCTATTTATAAAATAACTTTAATAAAGTATTACATTTTATATAAAAGATGTTTCGCTTTTTTATTATGTTAATAATACTGAATAAAACAAAACGTCATTATCGCTATAATAATTCATATTATTAATCGACAATAATGGAATCAAACCTGAGTGACTTCTCACATAAGCATCGATAATCAATACCGTAGCTGCTACTATACAACCACACGACATCGCATTTTACTATCGAGTAGTTCAATGAAGATCAACGGTAAAACTTCCGTCGTTATTTGATAAAATATTTTTGTCGTTTTCTCAATCAAATGATAATAATTTCGCTAGGGGTCCACCAATGATTGAGTAGTTGTATGCGAATATTCCCTCGCTAAACCGAATATTCCCAGACCAATCGAATATAATATAACCACTTGCATACTTTGCAAAATTTATAAATACTACCCACAACTATAATATTATCTCAAATTCACACCATAATATTAAAAATTATTTCGACAAAATTTAAATCTTTATTGAAAAAATCTGGGGTCTCACAAATAATGAGTAGTTAATCAATCGTTTTCAAAAATTACCTCAAAGGCAAGTATTTTCAAAGAGATAAGATCGACAGTAACGTGAAAGTGTTTATTTGAATCAAACAAGATTTAAAAATAGTAGCGATAGAACGAAGGCTCCTACTAACTAAGTTTCAACCAATAAGTCAAAGTCTAACTTCTCCTGAGTCAAATTTAAACGTTGAACGCAAGCAAGAGAGATAAAATAATGGGTAGAACCCAGATCTTATAAGGTATAGACTTCGCAATTTATAATTAACTAACCCGGTGCTAAACCGCTCGCATTTACTCGCTTTTGAGAAGTCATGAAAAATGCACTTCCTAAAACCAACGACTTTATTTTGTCCATATCCACCTTTGGTGCCACCGTCGACTAGACTTGACTTTGGTGCACAACAAAATTGAGCTAAATGACCTTCTCTTCTTGTAATTTCCACTTCTATTATCTTTGCCATGATTACCATAGAAGTGGTTACCATTCTTC
Organism: Panax quinquefolius; assembly: GCA_020205615.1. Classification (NCBI taxonomy): domain Eukaryota; kingdom Viridiplantae; phylum Streptophyta; class Magnoliopsida; order Apiales; family Araliaceae; genus Panax; species Panax quinquefolius. The sequence continues at coordinate 33,161,710 of CM035163.1, forward strand.
GCATGATAATTTCCCCACGATGGTTATCATTATTCGATGGCCGTTGCCACCAAAAGATGATTATTATCGTGTTGTTGGTCGTTACCTTTTGTTTGAAATTTGAATCAACACTCTCATGTGCTTCATTGCTTATCTCGGCATTTTCGGATGCCATTCTCAAACCTTTGTCACAAAACAAGGGTTAATTAACATATCACATATTATCCCTATACTCGAATCACCAATTAAATACCATATAAATTTAGGTAGGTCATACTAGCGAAGGAATTCCCCGTCTCTCCCTCCTAGTTCTTATCTCGCATCTTAGCCTGTGGATAACATAAGATTTCACCAAGTATAGGGTATCGCCGCATATACAAAGTTATGTATAGGGTATACCACTTTTACTGAGTTATTCCAATGAATAATAATGAATGGAATAATGAAGTTCTCTTCAAGAAGAAAAGAATAACACCCTTAGTAAAGAACCTGAATATAGAAGTAGTGAAGTAGCGAGAATACTCTTCTTCTTTCTATAATTTTCTCTATAGCTTCTCTCTATAATTTCTCTCTCAGAGTTTCTATGAATTGTAAGAAAATAATGAAGGAATGAGCTTCTATTTATAGGAAAATGGAATGCATAGTAAATAATCCATGAACGGTCAGTATTGATTTACTTTTAATCGACGGTCCATATTTAAAGAAAAATCTTTTAAATAAAATATAATATATTCTATTTATATAAAAACATTTTACTATGCAAACACTATGCAATACTATGCAAAACACTATGCAACACTATGCATAATAAAATATAATATATTCTATTTATAGAATAACTTTAATAAAGTATTCTATTTTATATAAAAAGATGTTTCTGTTTTATTACGTTAATAATACGAATAAAACAAAACGTCATTATCGCTTATAATAATTCATATTATTAATCAATAATAATAGAATCGGTGAGTGACTTCTCACATAAGCATCAATAATCAATACCTGGTAGTGCTACTATGCAACCACACGACATCGTACTTTTACTACCGAAAGTAGTTCAACAAGATCAGCGGTAAAACTTCCGCCGTTATTTCAATAAAATATTTTGTCGTTTTCTCAATTCGACAATAATTACATTAATGGGGTCCACCAATGATTGAGTAGTTATACGAATATTCCCTCGCTAAACCGAATATTCTCCAGGCCAATCGAATATAATATAACCACTTGCATACTTTGCAAAATTTATAAATACTACCCACAACTATAATATTATCTTAAATTCACACCATAATATTAAAAAATTATTTTGACAAAATTTAAATCTTTATTGATAAAATCTGGGTCTCACAATCTCCCTCCTTATGGAATTTTCGCGCTCAAAATTAGTACGACTGGTATGATAAAGAGGTGAGGATACTTTGAATACCTTTATCATTTAAATTCATCTTCATAATCCTACCAAAGATATTCATTAACAATTCATCTTTGCACTACTGTGCCAAGATATACTGTTGTAAAACCAATAATCTTTGAGACGCGACTTAATAGTATCACGACCACTAATTATCCATGCACCAATCGCCAAGGATATTCGTGTTTTTAATCTGGCCATGATTATACCGAATAATCCGTGGTCATAATCATACCAAGTCTATCAATGCACTACGACCAAAGATGACTTTTACCTATATCCATGAATTAATTTTTCATTCACGAGACTCATTTCAATAATTAATCCATATCATCGAATCATCCCCGCACTACAAAAGCCAAGGATATTCATTAGTATCACGACCACGAATTATCCATGCACTACTACCAAAGATAATCGTGTATTCATTAGTATCGCGACCACAAATTATCCATGTACTACTACCAAAGATAATTGTGTATTCATTAGTATAACGACCACAAATTATCCATGCACTACTACCAAAGATAATTGTGTATTCATTAAGATATCACGACCACAAATTATCCATGCACTACTACCAAAGATAATTGTGTATTCATTAGTATCACGACCACAAATTATCCATGCACTACTACCAAAGATAATTGTGTATTCATTAGTATCACGACCACAAATTATCCATGCACTACTACCAAAGATAATTGTGTATTCATTAGTATCACGACCACAAATTATCCATGCACTACTACCAAAGATAATTGTGTATTCATTAGTATCACGACCACAAATTATCCATGCACTACTACCAAAGATAATTGTGTATTCATTAAGTATCACGACCACAAATTATCTATGCACTACTACTAAAGATAATTGTGTATTCATTAAGTATCACGACCATAAATTATCCATGCGCTACTACCAAAGATAATTGTGTTTTCAATTACGGTTATGATTATCCGAACAATCCTCGGTCATAATCATACCAAGTCCATCTATGCACTACAGCCACGAGATGACTTTCAACATAATATAAGTAATGAGGATAATGATATAAAGAATCAATCAAATGAGATAAAGGATAAATATTAAACATTTATAATATAATTTATCCGAGATTCAAGAATATCCCCATGTTATCAATCACTTAATAATCTCATAATCTAATATCATTAATAATATAACAATATTTTAATCACTTTAAATTTATAAACAATTTATCTTAATTGTTTACGCTTTACCATATAATGCATTTAATCATTCAAAATGCCATACTCATAAGATATCATCACCAATTATCAAATCTCTCAAAAAATATGCATATACTCTATATAGGATTCTCTAGCCATAAAATCCTATTTTCAACTTTGTTACTTCACATAACATATTTAACTCATATGTTCGTAACTAAACTATTTTCATGAAAAATACCAAATCAGTCCCAAAAATATTTCTTTTCTGGGATTTAGCATAATATAGTCCCATGATGAAAATATATTTTTCTCGAAATTTTTAAAATTTATTTACTATTTATCAAAAATAAATTTCTAATTAATTTCTTAAGAAATTAGCTACCTCAAGTTTAACTCCAAAAATTCCTAAATCTTGGCAGGACCTTACACATGTTAACGTGAGCTTCTAGTTTAAATTTCATGGTCATCGGAGTTATAGAACTCGGTTATAGCGTTTTAAATCGAAAAAACCTAAATATTGAAATAGTCATAACTTGCTCATTTTAAGTCAGAATGAGCTCATTTTTGGACAGGAGGTACTTTATACCATATACCTTCATGTCCCAAAAGGCCAGAATTTTTCTCATAATTTAAGTGGCCGAAACAGCCCCTTAAAGTTTCTGGGTAGTAGCATTTTCGAAATTTACAGCTTTGGCCTCCTTTGCTAAAATCAGTCCACACAAAAATATACAACACCTTTTCCTGTAATTCCACTTGGATTAGTTAGGTAACTCATAGATCTAACTCTAGGACTTGACCAGACTCAAAAATTCAAAATATAATAAGAGATATGGTCAATTGAATTTCATGTTACGTTTTTCACCAAAATCTGATTTTCAACTCTTTGTGATTTCTAAGAAACTTTCATGTTTTTACATACTAACCAACATAACTCATCATAAAACTTACTAATACCACGAATACCCATGATTTTCATTATTCCAATGCTTTTATTATGACTTTCATCATAAACCGTAAAACCTGCTCATTTAGTTGAAGAAATATTTGAGGGTTTAAGAAATGGGGTTTTCAGACGGGGTCAATACAAAATTCGATTTCAAGCTCTAGGGTAGGCTAGGAAATCTTCAAGAATACGTCAAGAAATTTATTAATGATAGAAATATCATTCAAAATCATTACTCTTATCCAAGACTTGGATAGTACGTCACATTGATACCAATTGTGACTTCTATCCCTTAACCTAGATAGCACCTCACAATGATACCTATAAACTTGCCATCTTCATTCACGATGTCGCCTACAGAAAGTCTGGCTTCGGTGCATTCCACACAAGGAAGTCAACAATGAAAGGATCGGGCTCTTTTCTTATGTCTTGATATAACAGTGATTAACTTTAGGATTTGGTTACTTTGAATTCGTATAACAGGTTGGTTAGGAATATGAAAGCTAACAACCTTACAAAAAGAATAATGTGACGCCCCCAAAATTAGGTATACGTCACCCATCTTGGGTCGCCACTTACATGGTACATAAATTCAAATACAACTTACTAACCTAAGCGTCAGGTACAATACGACATAAACTATATAGAATTTGAATACAAATATTGTCTACTAGATATTATACAAACTTAAAAGGAGTCCTCATTACAACTATTATCACACTATTTCACAGAAATAGTGAGGACTACTAATGCTATCCTCTCGGACAATTACTCCGTTCCCAGACTCGTCAAACTATGTTCTCATTTCTGAGAGAGAATAAAGTGAAAGAAAGGGTGAGCTCAACTAGCCCAAGAAGAAATATTATGACTAAGATAATGCGAGAATAAATTATCATTAGCCTTCAACAGTGTTAAACTGATAAAATACAATAGACAACCAGTTTAACTGCAGCGGAATATGCAATCCATTAAAAGAGTCAAGTAGAGAATAAAATCTACTATCTTTTAGGTTTTAAAAGGTTTTCATCAATTTTTTTATCACTGAGACTCAGCTTAATAAATAAACCACCACATCTAATCATCCCTGTACCACGGTCAAGGATTTTCATCAAATTATCAATGGTCATGACTATACCGAATCACCCCTGGTCATAATCATACCAAAAACTATCCATCAACCTTTGCATTATGTGCCACCGAGGACTTTTGTCACATCATTTATATCAAGTCATGATTATTAGAATGATCCTCGGTCATAATCATACTAAGTTCATCTATGCACGTAAGCCAAAGATAACATAATATAACATGAGGATGATGACAATGACATAATAATTCAATAAAATAAGTTCAAGAATTATTTAATCCATGAATTATTAACGCCCAAATTGTCAACATAATCTTGTTTCGTGAGAGTAAAATTCAAGAATGATCGGAAGAATATTTTAGTGAAAAGATTTGGATGAAACGCAAATATCAAGGATATTCTACTAATTTCATGGAGTATAGAAGTCAAAGTTTTAACCAATTTGGGTATAATAAAGAATGGAATAACAAAAGAAATCACCATGCATGCGGTACCAGATGACAAGGTTATTCCAACGAGAATAATAATAACGGAACCGTGTCGGGTGAAATTCACAACCGACGGGATGTTCCAATGAATAATAAAGATGGAACCAGATCAGGGTGTAAAACATACGAGATAGGATATTCCAACAGAATGATAAAGAGCGGAACCCGGTGGGTGTAAAACACATGCGCAGGATGTTCCAGCGTATATAATAAAAGATTTTAACCGTCAAATTGTAAAAACATGCATGAGGATGTTCAAGCAGAATAATAGAAGAATGTCACCAAGTATAGGGTAAACCACGATACTGATTATGTATAGGGTATGTCGGCGTATCTGAGTTATTCCAATGAGTAATAATAAAGAATGGAATAATGAAGAAGATCACCAAGTATAGGGGATTCAGCGTATCTGAGTTATTCCAACGAGAATAAATAAGGATGGAATAACATAAGGATTTCACCAAGTATAGGGTACGCCACATATATACGAGGTTATGTATAGGGTATACCACTTTTACAAAAGTTATTCCAATGTAATAATAATGAATGGAATAACAGAGGTTTTCTTCATGAATACAAAGCGAATAATATCACTTACGTACAAACAAATAATACCCTTACCTTAGAAGAACTGAATATTGGCGCAAAGTGAAGTAGCGAGAATATTTTTTTTCTTTCTCTATAGTTTCTCTCTCTAGAGTTTCAATTGAATTCGTAAGAAAATAATGAAGGAATGAGCTTTATTTATAGGAAAATAGAATGCATAGTAATTAATCTATGAAGCGGTCAGATTGATTTACTTTAATCGATGGTCCATATTTAAAACAAAATCTTTTAAATAAAATATAATATATTCTATTTATATAAAAACATTTTACTATGCAAACACTATGCAACACTATGCAAAAAACACTATGCAAAAACACACTATGCAAAACACTATGCAACACTATGCATAATAAAATATAATATATTCTATTTATGAATAACTTTAATAAAGTATTACATTTTATATAAAAGATGTTTCATTTTTATTACGTTAATAATACGAATAAAACAAAACGTCATTATCATTATAATAATTCATATTATTAATAAACAATAATGGAATCAAACCGGTGACTTCTCACATAAGCATCGATAATCGATCTGGTAATGCTACTTATGTAACCACGCGTACATCTTTATTTCTTTTACTACCGAGTAGTTCAACAAGATCAACGGTAAAACTTCCGTCGTTATTTCAATAAAATATTTTTGTCGTTTTTCAATCCGGCAATAATTACATTATTAGGGTCCACCAATGATTGAGTAGTTTATACGAATATTCCTTGCTAAACCGAATATTCTCCAGAACCAATCGAATATAATATAACCACTTGCATACTTTTGCAAAATTTATAAATACTACCCACAACTATAATATTATCTTAAATTCACACCATAATATTAAAAATTATTTTGACAAAATTTAAATCTTTATTGATAAAAACGGGGTCTCACATTTTGCGATTTAGTTCTAAGATACCATCCCCAAAACGGACGAGACAATCGAGAGAGGACTATTCAAACTCTTGAAGATCTATTAAGACTACGTGTCCTAGACTTCAAGGCGGTTGGGATAAGTATTTACCATTGGTGGAATTCTCCTACAACAACAAGCAGTTATCAGGCAAGTATAGGTGTGGCTCCATTCGAAGCATTATATGGACGAAAATGTCGTTCTCCAATATGTTGGGATGAGGTGGGTGAAGCAACATTGTTGGGACTGAGTTAATGCACGTATGACTACCGAAAAGATTCAAATGATTCGACAACGTACAAAGCGGCACAAGATTGACAAAAGAGTTATGCGGATCTTCATCGAAGGGCGTGGAATTTAGTGTAAGGGATCATCGTGTATTGTTGCGAGTTGCTCCATGGAAGGAGTTACAAGATTTGGGAAGAGAGGAAAGCTCAATCCACGATTTATTGGTCCATTTCAAATTCTTGGCCAAAGTAGGAAATGTAGCCTATAGACTTGCGTTACCTCCAAGTATGTCTCGTGTTCATAATGTGTTTCACATATCGTACTTCAGTAAATATGTGAAAGACCGAACCACGTTATAGAATTAGAACCAGGACGACGAAATAGTAGAAGACTTAACGTATGAGGAGGTACCTTTCAAGATCTTGGATAGGAAGGAGCATGTCCTACGCAAGAAAGGTCATACCACAAGTTAAAGTTTTGTGGAGGAATCATCTTTATAGAGAAATGACACAGGAATTGGAAGCGGAAATGAAAGCGAGGTATCCTCACCTTTTGAAACACAGTGCGTCGCACGTCCAATTTCGAGGACGAAATTTCATAAGGAGGGGAGGTTATAAGACCCCAACTTATTATTAATGAAATTTAATTTTCTCTATTTATTATTTTGAAATAGTAAGGGTTGATGTGATTAATGTGGATAGTTAGGGGTAAAATACGCAAATATTTCAAAATAAGCAAGTGGTTATAAAATATTCATTGTTGTCGGGGAATATTCGTTTGGTCGTGGAATATTAAATCTTTGTCGGGGAATATTAAATGCATGACGCACGAAGCCATGTGTGGGCCCCATAACGGAAAGCGATTGGATGATAAAACGACAAATATAAGTTGGTTAAAAATAACAGGCGTAATTATTACCAATTAATCTTTGTTAAAATACTAAATTGGTTAAAACACAAGAAGCGATGGCACGGTATTACACCAATTATTGATTCTTACGTAAGAAGGCACTACTCAATAATGGTTACGATAATTCTTGTTCAATTATTTTATTGAGTTAATAATTCTTTGCGTTGATATTTTATATTCTTTTGTTGTTTCAATAATTGTCATTACACAATATTTTTCATTATCGAAGCAATAATTCATATTATCTGAATAATATTATTAGATAAAATTATTGGCAATGTCTAGAAAGTTACATCTAAGGAGAGGTTTGGTCACCTAATTGCGGCGCCAAGAAGGAGAAATTCTTATTGGAAAGCCCCTCTTTCCTGAGGAGCGCTCGTTGTCAATATTGTGATTTCGTAATATTATTTGTGAATAATTAATTATTGATTCATATGATGAGGAAAATATTGATTTTATGTGGATATAGATGGAGAAAATTTTAATGTGACAATTGTTGAAAATTAAAATTTTATCTTTTTACGATAAAATAATTCATTTAAATATATTATTATATTTTAATAATATAATAATGGTGATATTTTACAACGAATGTGGGATATATGAGTATACGAGGAGGAAGAGTATTTTTTGTTGCAATAAATGTTTAAAACATGTTAAACATGTAAATTGGACCCCATTTATTCGAATGAAATTTGATTATAGCTTTTGTAAAATTGCCCGTTTGTGGATTTGGTCAATTTACATTTGGAATTCGGAAAAACTTTCTTACGCAAAGTTGTAGAGAATTGAATTTCCTATAAAAATACGTGAGATTCGAATTTTTACGATAAAAGGGCTATTTATTGTGAATTATTGAAGTTAGAAGCTCGAAATAATTGATTTTGGAAGTTTTAATTATTATTTTAAAGAAAAACGTTTTTTTGCATTTAGGTGGGCTAATATGTGATATTAATTGCTGAAATCAGATCTTCAAAGATGGGCTAAGGAAATTTATAATATATATTAATATTTTATTAAATTTTCTGCTTTGGTGTTCTAAGCATTTTTCTATAAATAGGGTCTTTGAGGTTAGAATTGAAAATCACGAAGCGAAGTTTTCTCTCTCTATATTATCGAGCGTATTCTTGTGAGTATTTTGAGTATACTTTGAGTATTGTTAGACGGTGCAAGTTCCCTTCAACACTATACCCGGTATTCCAGCTATAAGTACTAATCTTTCGAGGTAAGGGATGTTATTTTCTTCTCAAATGATATTATTTCTTCAATATCATTATCGTTGAAATATTGGTTGGAACTTTTTATCAAATTTGGAACTTTTTCATGTTTGGGTTACTATTCATGAGTTCTTATTCACGAGTTACTATTCATGAGTTCTTATTCACGATTCTTATTCACGAGTACTATTCAGCGTGAAGCGTGAAGATGTTTTTTTGTGGAATTTCTATCTTTTGGTGTCGGAGTTACTATTTTTACGATACTCGGACTATTCATTCAGAAAAATAAAATTTCTTCTTTTTGTCAAAATATCTATTCGGATACTAGCTTTTTGATTGTATCATGTTTTGATCATTCTTGAATTTTACACCACTATGATTGTTTTTGAGGTATTTTTGAACATGGATAAAACAAAGTACGAATCCTTAATCCTTAATCCTTGTCATTTTGTTTCTTTGGATTCGTTTCTTTAAAAAAATATTTTCATCATCCTCGGTCTTAAATGATGATATTATTGAATATCTTTGGCCCGTAGTGCAAAGATGAATGATTTGAAGAATATCTTTGGGTCAGTAGTGCAAAGATGAACATGTGTTTAGATGAACATGATTAATGATGAATATCTTTGGGCTGTAGTGAAAAAGATGAATATTTGATTCAGATGTATATTGATTGATGTTACGGGGATAAAAGATGAGCGATGAACTTTTAAATTCATACATAGAAGATAGTAGTTTGCATTCTCTCTTAACTCTTCTAATGAATTATTATTTCATTGCGAATATTGATTTAAAATTTGTTGTCTATTGTATTCTATTAGATTTTTCTCTGTTGAAGACTAACGGTAATTTGTTGTATATTATCTTAGTCATAATATTCTTTTCTTGGGCTAGTTGAGCTCACCCTTTTCCTTTTTGTTCTATTTTTCTTCTCGGGAGGCGAGAATATAGCGAAGTATTTAGCCGGGGTATGGAATGAAGGTTTTAGAAAGGATTGTTTAGTAGTCCTCACCATTTTTGTAAAATAATGTATCAATAAATGTGATGAGGATTTATTTGAGTATAGATATTGTCAGAAGATAATATTTGTATTCAAACTCACAGCTTTTCTTGTTGTAATAATAAAGTTGTAGTTGTTTCTGTACCATGTATTGACAACTCAGAATAGGTGATGTATACCTATTTTGGGGGCGTCACAACTACAGAAAAGATCCAAATGATTCGACAACGTATACAAACGGCACAAGATCGACAAAAGAGTTATACGGATCTTCTTCGAAAGGACGTAGAATTTAGTATTGGAGATCATGTATCATAACGTGTTGCCCCATGGAAGGGAGTTACAAGATTCGGAAGAGAGGAAAGCTCGATCCACGATTTATTGGTCCATTTTAAATTCTCGATGACCGAGTAGGTAATGTAGCCTATAGAGTCGCGTTACCTCCGAGTATGTATCGTGTTCATAATGTGTTTCACATATCTGTACTTCGTAAATATGTGAAAGACCCGAACCACGTTATTGAGTTAGAAGGGGAGGTTGTAAGACCCCAAATAATTAATAAATGAAATTTATTTTCCTCTATTATTTCTTTTAATTAGTAAGGGTTGATTTGATTAATGTGGTTAGTTATGGGTAAAATGCACAAATATTTTAAATAAGCAGGTGGTTATAAAATATTTATTTTTGTCGGGGAATATTCGTACGACGGTGCAGCCTTGTGTGGGCCCCATAACGGAAAGCGATTGGATTAAGAAAACGACAAATATAATTTGTTTAAAAATAACTACAGCGTAGTTATTCAAATTAACCTTTGTTGGAATACCGATGGTTAAAACACGATGAATACGCGTTGTTGCACAAGAGCATTACGCAGTATTTCACCAATTATTGAAAGGCACTACTCAATAATGGTTACGATAATTCTTATTCATTATTTTATTTTATTGATTCAATAATTCTTTGCGTTGATATTTTATATTATTAATGTTGTTTCAATAATTGTCAAGATTACACGTATTTTCTATTATCTGAGAGCAATAATTCATATTATCTGAATAATATTATTAGATAACATTATTGACAATGTCTAGAAAGTTACATCTAAGGAGAGGTTTGGTCATCTAATTGCGGCGCCAAGAAGAGAGAGATCCTTATTGGAAAGCCCCCTTTATCCACAAGGCGCACTGGTTGTCAATAATGTGATTCGTAATATTATTTATGAATAATTAATTATTAATTTATATGATGAGGAAAATATTGATTTTATGAGGATATAGATGGAGAAAATATTTAATGTGACAATTGTTGAAAATTAATATTTTATCTTTTTACGATAAAATAATTCATTTAAATATATTATTTTAATAATATATTAACGATGATATTTTTACAATAAATGTGGGATATATGAGTATATGAGGAGGAATAGTATTTTGTGGCATTAAATGTTTAACACATGTTTTGTGTGTTGGTGGACACAATTATTAATGAAATTTGATTATACTTGTAAAATCGCTTGTTTGTGGATTTCGGTCAATTTTTGCTTGGAATTTGGAAAACTTTCTTCTGCAAAGTTGTAGAGAATTGAATTTCCTATATAAGATCAAGAGATTCGAATTTTCTGATAAAAGGGCTATTTATTATGAATTATTGAAGTTCCGAAGTTCTGAAATAATTAATTTTTGGGAGTTTTAGTTAATTATTTTGAGAAAAACGTTTTTTTGCAACTAAGTTTGCCTCACATGTGATTCAAATGAGCTGAGATCAGTTGTCTAAGGTGGGCTAAGGAAAATGTGAAAAATATATTAATATTATATTCAATTTTCTACTTTGGTGTTCTAAGCATTTTTCCTATAAATAGGGTGCTTAGGTTAGAATTGAAAATCACACCAAAAACTGAAGTTTCTCTCTATTTCTCTCTCGATATATTGAGTGTATTCTTGTGAGTATACTTTGAGTGTTGTTATACGGTGCAAGTTCCCTTTTGCCCTGTATCCAGTTTTTCAGTCAGAAGTACCCTCTTTGTGAGGTAAGGGATATTATTATTAAAATGATATTATTTCTTTCAATATCATTATGCCAAAGTATTGATCTGGACTTTTAATCAAATTTAGAACTTTTTGTGCGAGTTCTTATTCACGATATCGACACTTTATTCACGTATACGATTTTATTCATGAATACTAAGACTATTCACGGAAAAATAAAATTTTTTTTTTGTCCAAAATATCTATTGTGGATACTAGATTTGATTGTATCCATGTTTTGATCATTCTTGAATTTTACACCACTATGATTATTTATGAGGTATTTTGGACATGAAATAAATTGAAATACGAATCCTTAATACTTGTTCTTTTGTTTCTTTGGATTCGTTTTCTTTAAAATATTTTTCATCATCCTCGGTCCTAAATGATGATATTACGAATATCTTTGGCTCAGTAGTGCAAAGATGAATGATTTCTTGATGAATATCTTTGGTAGTAGGCAAAGATGAGCAGTGTTTAGATGAACACGAATGAAGTGATGAATATCTTTGGTAGTAGTGCAAAGATGAATATTTGATTCAAGATGAATATTGATTGATGTTATAGGGATAAAATAATGATGATGGACTGTTAAATTCATAGATATTAGTAGATTTCATCCTCTAAGTAACTCTTCTATGAATTAATATTTTCCGCTGCGAATATTGCTCTAAAACTTGTTGTTTAATGTATTCTCTCATATTTTTTCCCTGTTGTAGACTAACGATAATTTGTTGTATATTATCTTGGTCAAAATATTCTTTACTGGGCTAGTTTAGCTCACCCTTTTCCTTTTTGTTCCATTTTTCTTCTCAGGAGGCGAGAATATAGCGAGTACTAGTCGGGGTATGGAATGAAGGTTCTAGAGAGAGTTGTTTAGTAGTCCTCACCATTTTTGTAAAATAATGTATCAATAATTATGATGAGGATTTATTTGGGTATAGATATTGTCTAGAAGATAATATTTGTATTCAAACTCACAGTTTTACTGTTGTAATAATAAAGTTGTAGTTGTTTCTATACCATGTATTGACAACTCAAAATGGGTGATGTATACCTATTTTGGGGGCGTCACATTCTGAGTCCGTTCCAATTAAGAGAAGCCTACTTGACATACCTCTACACGATCGGGCGAAGGTCCTCCGTGTCAAAAAGTTGAGGACAAAAATTACCCCTTTGACTGCTGATGAACTTCAAGTTCCTCTCTTCCTGACTGACATCCCTCCAACAGTTCCCACAGAAATTCAAGTGCCGGACGAGGGCGAGGCACTCGAATCCATTCCTACGCACCCTCGAAAGAGAAAACAACCATCTGATAGTCACCCAGGGTCTACTTCTATCCCTTTACCGGTCCATGAATCTAACCCTGTTCGATCCCCCTCTCCAGAAAACATATATGTGGATCCCTCGCCAGTTTGTAATCAGTCCATGCCCTCTCCTCCAAGACAGTCAACCTCTGAATTTCAGCATGATGCTATGGCCTCTTTAACCATGTGGCCCCGATTTATTGCCAACTTCCCCTTCCAATTATTTGATGCTTTCGTCTGTGACACCGATGACCATCGATTTGGTAATAGTTTAAACATGGATCTGCTCAAGGAAGGCATGAGTTATCTGGCGAAGGTAAAGTGGTTTTCTCTGCAATTTTCGTATTTATCTTCATATTTAGACATTTGAAATTGGTCAAATAATGCTGAATATGCGTAGGCGAATGCTGTATTTGGACGCCTGCATCCAAAGTCTATCGAAGCTGAAGCCGAAGAAGAGGCAATGAGAAAGGAGAACGCTATCTTGAAGTCTGCTTTGGCTCGGGAAAAGACTCAACGTGAGAGCGTTCTTCACACAAATGAGGGTCTTTGGAAGGAGTTGGCCCAGACCAAAGAAGATGTGAAGACATCCAATGAGGAACTGAAGTCATCCAAGGCCCAATATCAAGAGATCGTCAAAATGAATGTTGACTTGGTTTAGAGGAATGAGATAAGGATGGAGAAGGTCAAAGAATTAAAGGCTGATGTTAAGATTCTGACCAAAACGATCGAAAAGCTAGAGCTAGCAGAAGCTCGTCATCTGAATAGGCGTCAGAAGCTCGAAGAAGAAATCCGGGAACTCAAGGCCCTTCGGGACCTTGGACCTCCTTTGACCGATGATCTTCGGAAGCAGATTTGTGAAGAGTATCAGAAATCGGATGAGATCAACGGAGAGATCATGAAGATATATTCTGAAAGCTATGAGCTCTGCCGGAGTCGTGGCAAGGAGAAGTTGATTACAGCTAACGTGGATCCATCCCTGATCGATTCTTCAGATGGTGAGGATAATGCATGAAGTGAATGCTCTTGTCTTTCCTGGATTTTATTTAAGAATATTTGTGAAAATTTCTGTTAATTTGGAAATTGTTTAAGGATTTGGTTTTAAAAACTTCTATCAGAACTTTAATGTTCTAAAATTATGTTGGAATTTATGTTTTTATGCAATAGGTTCTCATGAATAGATTAATGGAGTTTCAACTTTCTATATCCTGACTTTTGCATAATGTTTTTTGTTTCTTGTCAACGATTCAGTACCAATGGACTTGAATGAACTGAGCTTAGATTGTGAATTAGTTAAGGCATATAACAGTTAAGAATGAAATGAAGTGAACTGAATTTAATGGATAGAATTTAATGAACTAAATTGAATGAACTGAACTTAACACTTGAACAAAATAAAGTAATGTATACTTATCATTTTCGAAGTGTGAGATCGGTCATGTGTCAGATGAATTCGGCTGATCCTCTTTGCACCATCGAAATTTTGTTTACCACTCGGGGTGAAACAATTATATAGGAACCAAGATATAAGGACCATGGAATTTGTCTACCACACGGGGTCACAAATTCATAAGGACACTCCTGACAATAAGGCTACCATCGAATGGCCAGCAAGTCCGACCATACCTCCTTACTCCAGTGCATTTTGTTTACCACTCGCGGTAAATCAAAATTAAGAGGATCATGGAATTTGTCTACCACGCAGGGTATAACAAAACCATAAGGACACTCCTGCCGAAGAGGCTTCCATCGAATGATCAGCGAGTCCACCCCGTCCTCCTTACCTCGGTGACTATTGATTTACCGCCCTCGGTAAAAGCAATATAAAGGAACATATGATTTGTCTACCACGCTGGGCAACAAATAGATAGGCTACCATCGAATGGCCAGCGAGTCCGACCATACCTACTTACACCATTGTGAACTTAGGACAAATAAGAAGAGGATCAGTTGTGAAAAAGTGAACTTTTATATATGGTGAACAATCATGTACAGACTTCTTGGCAAACTGACTCGATCTCTACTGGAAATATTTTCGAAGCCTGCCTGCATGCCAAGTGTTCTTGATCTCGGATCCATCTAATGCTTTTAAATGATAAGTCCCTGGCTTTGGTACTTCGATCACCTCATACGACCCTTCCCAGTTCGACATTAACTTTCCTGTGTTTTGAGGTGCAGACGCTTCGGCTTCTCTGAGGACGAAGTCCCCTACTTCGAATCTGCGAAGTTTAACCCCTTTGTTGTAATGCTTAGCTACTCTTCGTTGATAAGCAGCCAATTTGAGCAAAGCTACCTCTCTGACTTCTTCTAGCAGATCCAAGTTGGCCTTCAGTCCTTCGTCATTGTAGATCTCTTTGAATTGACTGACCCGAAGACTTGGAGATCCAATTTCGACTAGGACTAAGGCATCAGTACCATAGGCCAATCGAAAAGGTGAATCCCCTGTGGTGGTCCTCGGTGTAGTCCGGTAGCCCACAAAGACGCCGAAAGCGATTCTTTCGGACATCTTCCTTTAGCTTCATCCACCGCACTTGATCCCGATTCGGCAGTCCGTCTGTTGGTCACCTCGACTTGCGGATTCGATCGTGGATGAGCCATAGAAGTCTTCTTGTCTTTGAACCCAGACTCCTTCAAAAAATCCTTCAAATTTTGATCCCACGAATGGCGTCCATTATTCGATATCACCACTTTGGGAATTAGAAGCTAAATATTACGGACTCTTTCATGAACTTCAAACATTCCTCCTCTCGTTATCAACCAAGTAAACCGCCTCTACCCACTTGGTCATGTAATCAATAACAACTATTACGAAGCTAACTCGTCCCTTAGCTTTTGGCAATGGACCCAATATATCAACCCCCAAACAAAGAAAGGGTATAGGAGATAGAATCGAGTATAGCTCTTTCCGGTAGGTGATGTGGGATCGGATTTATTGGTGACGACACTTCTCACACTTCTTCACATACTCGGTAGCTTCCTTGAAGATCGTTGGCCGATGTAGTACCCTTAGAAGAACTTTGGATGCTAATGACTTAGCAGCCATGTGATCGCCGTAGATGCCTTCATGAACCTCCCGAAGGGCATACTCAGCTTCAGACGGAACCAGACACTTCAATAGTTGTGACAAAAATGCCCTTCGATAAAGATCCCCATCAATAAGAACGAAGTTGGCACTCTTGTACTTGATCTTCTTTGCCAGCATCTGATCTGAAGGAAGGACGCCATCTGCCAGATATTTAATATAGAGGGTCATCCAGCAGTTAGATCGTTCGATACACATTACTGCTTCATGCTGGACACTCGGCTGCTACAAAATTTCTAAATAAACCGATCCGTTGAAAACATCTGCATCTGTAGTGGCCAGCTTCGACAGTGGATCAGAAATGGAATTGTTGTTACGCTCTATGCCTTGTAACTCATAAGAAATGAAGTACTGAAGTCGGTTTTTCAATTCTGCCAGATACTTGATCATCGTGGTCCCACGAGCTTCATAATCTCCCGACAGTTGTTTGACGACCATCTGAGAGTCACTGTAAATGATCAGCTTCTGGACCTCTAGACTCTTCACCAGTCGAACTCCTGCTAACACTGCTTCATACTCGGCCTCGTTGTTTGTTGCTTTGAACCCAAATATGATGGCTCTTCACGACTGAATCCTCCGGACTCACATGATAATAATTCGCCCCACTAACTTGATCACCATAGAGGATCCATCTACATACAACATCCAAGAATTTCGACCTCATTGAAGAAGCGCAGCGGCTCGATCGGACATCTCAAACCACGGTAGTTCTAAGATACTCGCCGGTGAACGAGCACTCCACCATAAAATCGGCCAAGGCCTGACCTTTGATAGCGGTTCGGGGGTGATATTCAATGAAAAATTGGGACAACTCCATAGTCCATGCTGCTAGTCTCCCTGAAACCTCTGGCTTTCCCATCACCTTATTCAAAGGCTGATCCGTGAAAACGACCAGGAGTCGACCTTGAAAATATTGCCGAAGCTTCCGACTAGCAATTATTAAAGCAAAGGCAAATTTCTCAATATTTGGGTACCTGGTTTCTGCATCTCTTGGGACATGACTGACATAGTAGATTGGATGTTATTTTCCTCCTACTTCCCGAACTAGAACAGCTCCTACTGCCAACGAACTAGCAGCCAGATATAAATACAAGGTCTCGGCCGGAGCAGGTTTCGCCAATAAAGGAGCCGAAGATAGATATGTCTTTATGCCCTGAAAGACGTCTTCGCATTCGGAAGTCCACTGGAACGTCTTTGCATTCTTCGGTCCTTTTAGTGTATCAAAGAAAAGAAGGCATCTCTCAGCAGATTTGGCGACGAACCTCCTTAAAGCCGCAATCCTACCAGTCAGACATTGGACGTCTTTGAACGACTGAGGAGTCTTCATGTCAAGAATAGCCTGGATCTTCTCTGGGTTGGCCTCGATGCCCCTCTGACTGACCAGATATCCCAGAAACTTTCCTGCACCGAGGCCGAAAGTGCATTTGGCCGAATTGAGCCTCAGCTGGCGATGACAGACAGTCTGGAAGCATTCCTCCAGATCGTCCAAATGCTTCTAAACCTGCATGCTCTTCACGATCATGTCATCTACATAAACCTCCATGTTTCTCCCTAGTTGCCTGTTGAAGACGAAGTTCATCATTCTCTGGTAAGTGGCTCCAGCATTTATAAGGCCAAAGGTCATCTTCTTGAGGCGCATAATCGAATCTGTGTGTAATGAATCTTTGTCTTGGAATGTCCTTCTTGCACATGGATATTTGGTGATAACCTGAAAAAGCATCCATAAAGCTTAGTAATGCATACCCCGAAGTGGCATCGATGAGCTGGTCGATATGGGGCAAAGGATAAAAGTCCTTCGGATAAGCTTTATTCAGATCGGTGTAGCCGATGCAAACCCGCCATTTTCCAGTCTGCTTCTGCACCAACACCACATTCGCCATCCATTTCGGGTAATCATTTCATAGATGAAGTCTGCAGCTAACAACTTTGCAATCTCCTCATCAATGATCTTCTGTCGCTCTGGTGCAAAGATCCGCCTTTTCTGCCGAACTGGCTTCTTCGAGGGATCTACATCTAGTCTGTGCTCAGCTATCTTTCGGCTAACTCCAGGCATGTCCTGTGGTTCCCATCCAAAAATGTCCACATAGCAGCGAAGGAGCTCCATGAGGTTTGTCCAAAGAGGTTCTGGCAGACCCAAACCAATCTTCACTGTCTTTTCTAGCTTTCCAGGGACTAGCTCGATCTCTTCCGTCTCTCCTGCAGGAATTACCAATGGCTCCGAGCAGCTTTCAGTGAAGGGCTCGATCACAATTGCCATGGTTTGTTTTTCGCTTGTCGAATTTCACCCACTAAGAAGAAATAACCGCATTTCTATAACATCGTCGGGCCGGATCTAAGTCCCCGCCACTTCTCCGACTCCATGTGCCGGGGAACTTGATTTTGAAGTGAGGGATGGAAGTTACCGCTTGAGAGTCATTTGTCAGTGTAGCCTTCCCAATATGGCGTTGTAAGGTTTAATCTATACGCACAACATAAAATTTACATATTATTTCTACCGTTGAGGAGCTGTGCCTAAGATTACTGGGAGCTCGATGGTGCCTGCAACTCTGACCGGATCGTTGCTAAAGCCATATAAAGGAGCCTCCTGCCCGACCTCCATCTTCCGCCCATCAAGATGTATCCTTTGATAAGCATGGGCATATAAAATGTCTACAGAAGACCCGTTGTCTATCATTATGCGCTTCACATCTAACGAACCCACCTGCGATGTGATCACCAACGCCCCCTCATGCGGCTCGATAGGCTTCGAAGGATAATCTGCATCGGTGAAAGAAATAACAATCCCTGGAAAAGGTCTATCGGCCTTCGGGGGAGCACCCGCCACAGACATGACTGAATCCAGATATCCTCTCCTCTTCTTCCCTACTAAATTCCCTGCCGTCCCGCCAGTTATGACATCAACGACGTGCCTTGGCGGTGGTATTGGAATACTTTGGGCGGGTAGGACCGTTTGAACGGTCTGAACAGTACAATCAGCATTTTGCTAACCTTGCTGATCCCTCCCGGCCACGTACTGAACCAACAAACTGTTTTGAATCTTCCTCTCTACGAAATCTTTCAAATTGCAACATTCGTTAGTATCGTGACCAGCGGCTTGATGGTAGCCACAATATTTTCGGGTATTGCCCTGCCCTGGCTTGATGTGGTCATGAGGCGGCTCATAGAATGACTGGTTCCTGATCTGGTCCAAAATCACCGACCTATCCATGTTCAGCTTGGTGTAAACCTTATTCACCTTCGAGGTGGACACAGGTGGACGACTACTCCCCTGTCGCCATGAGTTATTGAACTTCTTCGAACTGCCCTCTGGCCGATCATTATATCCTCCCCCTTTTCTCTGATTGCCATCTGCCTTAGGAGCATCTGCATCCTTTAACTGGTCCAAAGAAGGACGTTTCAGGCTATTCATAGCCTCCTCTACAACAATATATCCTTCTGCTTTGTCAAAAGCTTCTGCCAGGCTCTTCGGATGGTGGAACATCAACTTCTTCACCAACTTCTCGGACTTTACCAGATTTAGCCCATTCTGAAACAAACCTACGGCCTGGAGATCATTGAGGTCGGACACCTGACCAACTGCTTCTCTGAACCTCTTCACATATTGACCCAAGGACTCGTTGGTGAACTGTCGGACCTGTGCTAATGAACCAGTGGGCTTCCCTCTCCTTCGGTTGCTCCCAAAGTGGGCATGGAACTTATCACAAAGCTCGGTCCAAGAGAAAATTGAATCTGACGGCAAAGTCCCCATCCACTGCCTCGCATCTTTCCTCAATGTCGAATAAATGTGTGGCACTTGGCGACATCGTTGAAATCATAATAATCCATGAGCCATTCGAACGCCGCTGGCTATGGTCGTAGTGGTCCCCTTGACTCATCGTAACTCTCCATACGAGGCAACTTCTTGGTGATATCCGCCTTCTCCTTGAGAATATCCGAGGAAAAGGGATGCCTTCTTCCCGGAGTGTCCTTCACTGTTGAACCTCTATTAAGCGCTTTGAGCTCTTTCAACTCCTTCACTAAAAATCAACACCTTTGGGTCATGAGGAGACCTCTTTCTCGAACGACATTCGCCTCCGAGTGGATCGACCTCCCTCCGCCGATCCTATTGCCCTTGTGGGGCTTCTGGATCTATTTCGGCGTACAATTCTATCCTCATGATGAGAATGGTCACGCTGATGCTCTCTTCTTCGGTTTTCTCACGATCTCCTCGACCGCTCTTTCGCTGCCGTCGCGTCTAGATCTTCGAGAACTAACGACCACCAGTGCCTTCTTCGAGGCCACGGGAGTTCTGCTCCTCGATCTCCTTCTACCGTGAGAACGATCCCTAGACACATGTATGGAATGCTCCGACTTTTTCCCCTCTCGCCGTGGCATCTCCTTATGCTTACTCTGTCTTTCGGACTGAACATGGCTAGATGCTTCGTCTCTTAATTCCGCCACCCGAAGCATCTGCTCGGCTATATCTTCCTTCTGCTTTAACAGGACCTCCAAGGCTTTATCTGCTTCGTCTGCCATCTTCGCCAACTTGGCAGCTTTGTCCTCCTGACCACTTCGGCGATGAGTCCTAGTCGGTGAGCCCTCTGCTCGCCCCCGACCACGATCATGCCCTTTATCAGCATCAAAGACCAACCTCCGTCTGGCTTCACCGTGGATCTTCGGACGGAGATCACCTGAATTATGCTTAGAGGCCGTGCTCTCGTGAGCACTTTTAGAAGGACCCAGACGTTCTTTTACCGAAATACGAGGCAGTGACGAGCTTACAGCCATCGCCTGCCCCTCTGGAGTACCGTCTCTACTCCTCACCATCTTCCGAAGTAGATTAAATGGATGTGATTGGAAATTTCAATGACACTAGAACTCGGCCCTCCTTCTAGCGCCAATGTTAATGCCAGGATCTTTTACCGCGTCCCAATCACGTAAGACGCCTGATCCTGCACAGTAAACACGATAAACACCACAAGCTTGACGGCTGGACCGTCGGGGGATAGCTCAGGCGTGAGAGTCAGTATCGGTGTTCACAAGGTTAACAATGGAGGATAATAATGTCTAGTGTATTGAGAGAGAGAATAATTCTCCATTGTGTGTGTGTGAATATAAATGTGAACGTACCTGGTTGTGAAGGCTTAGTTGATAGGTTATACTCTCTTGCCTGGTTTACCGTGCCACCTACTACTAACTGACATTACACCGATCGATGGCTCTCTGCCGATCGCATGCAGCCTATCCACTACCTTTGGTCTTGTTTTTCGCCACGTACGGCTTATAATCCCAAACCACATTAATGCATGGCAGGTGTCTTAGTCAACTGTCATACTTTTTCATCATTGCAAGTCAAAGTAATATATATTAAAAAGATCTAATAGGTTAGTCCAATGAACCGACCCGGTTTAATAGGGTTAAATAGAAGTAATATGGTGACTAGGCCCAGTGACTTTTAAGGTTCAATAATGAAGGCCCAATAGATTAATTAAATAAATAAGCCCAATTTACTCGGCCCAAAGAGGGAAAATATCATGACCCAACACCAAGTACGTTGTTGATTGCTTGATCTCAATGGATAATCAAACTCAGTGGGATTCAAAAAGCCATGAAGGGCAGCACAAAGAACACATTTGCATGCCATTATCTTGGTCCAACACCCCACTAGTGTGCACACCAAGGAATAAATTATTCATCAATGCAGCAACATGTCTCAACGGAAAGAATTTGATGCAACGGGAAAGTCTAAACGGTAAGATTTTAGAGGCATCTATATAAGGCAAACAGATTGAAGTTTACAATCAAGCAAGTACAAATGAACAAATCAAGATCTGTCAAAGCCTCACTCTACGATTGAAAGAAATATTTTGCTTCGCTACTAAGTTCATCAAATTAATTCATGTTTAAGGAAACTTAGTTGCACAATACACTATCTAAACAAAGTGTAAGAGTTTCAAGTCTGCTGGGGTTGAAGAGTTCTTAGTGAACTAGAGTTCCAAGGTTGGTAGTCTTAAAGAGTAGTCAGTGTACTAGAGTTTCAAGGCTGTTGGTCTTGAAAGAATCTTATTGATTCAAAGTTGTAACGATATCCTTAATGAATTTTCTACTAGAGGAGTTGAATAGTGGATTATGAGGCTTGAGTAACAACTTAAAACACCTATGTCTTTTACTTACTATCCATTAATTGCTATATCTGTTATATCTTGCTATACTTGAACTGTGATATCTGCTCTATCTTAAAGGGGTTATTCGATCATATATTTCGTTTTGCTTAATTAAATTATTAATTAACAAATCTGATATAGTTCATTCTCTATTAACAAGTGAAATTTTTTTAAAGAATCTATTCAATCCCCTTCTAAATATTTTTTATGTCTCTGGAAACTAACAATGTCAACTAAAATTCAAATTATAACCGGTACAAGAAATCAGAATACAAGTAAGAATATTTAAACCGTTTATTTTTTTGTAAACATGTACTGATATATTTGGAAGAATTTTATGTGGAAAAATTTTCATCATGTGAATTTAAGGAAAAATTAATGACTATATATATTTGTATATATATGCCTATAAAAGTTTTTTAAAAAAAAAATTATTATTGGGCACTCCTTAATTTCTCTTAGTTTTCATTGTAGCCAAGATTTTTTAAATTGTTAAAATTAGTTGAAAAATAACAAATTTTGAAAATTGGGCTCTTGTTTATTTGTTCAATATGTAGCTTATTTTGGTGTTACATTGTCGTGAATTTTGTGGAAAATAATAGGGATACATATTTGTATAATTGACATGCATCGTGGAGGCATAATTAAATAATTTGATGTCAAAAATTTATTTGATTTTCTCGTTATTATTTGATTTGATATAAAATTTTAAGAAAAATAAACATGGAATAATTTAAATAAAATATATTACGTCATCCCAAATTACGGAAAATACCATACAACACATGGAATTTAACAAAAGTACAAAAAATATTACTCCCTCCGTCTCTATTTAAATGACGTTTTAGAGTTTTTTATTTGTCCCTAATTATTTGACGTTTGTTCAAATATAGGAGAATTAATGATAATTTTTTCAAAAGTACCCCTCATTACTCTACCTATTTTTTTTTGTACTTTAAACTCTTTCTCTCTCCTTATCCCAACAAAACTCTTTGTTTTTTACTTTCCCCTCTCTTTTTCTCTTGTTTATCGCATTTTTCAGCCGTCTCTTCCTCTCCTCAGATTAATTACGATGTTAAGAAATTTTATTTTTTCAAAGGATTTTTTCCTCCATTTATATGAATTCTTCAATGGAGATCTTCTAATCTTCTCGCATAGAATTTATTTAGTCACAAACACCATGAATTGTAAAGAAAATCCTTTATTTAACAAAGGAATGGCTCAATTGATTGCAAAGAAAATCCTTTATTGAACAAATTTTTTTTAAAGTGCATGGCTGATGGCACCATTTTATTGAAAACTATAAAAATGAAGTTTCAAGTTCTGTATATTAGTACGAGGGAGAGAGTCTATAGTTAATTTCTAAAGAATTTGATAGTAGAATTTGATAGGTTTTTTACGGGAATTGATGGAGAGAGAGACAAATAAGTAAATGAGGTATGAGAGTTTTTTTAGGAGATAATTATAAAAAAATATGTGTGAGAGAGAGTATGAATAATTATGATAAATTAATGATTTAAGGGTATTATAGATAATTGAGTAATATATTTAATGCTTTTCAATCATTATCTTAATTCTTGTGTTCATCTCTAAAACGTCATTTAAAGAGGGACGAAGGGAGTATTGCATAGGTGTGGGTTTGGAATATTTACCTATGCGGATGTTATTACCAAAACAAACGTTAGTGTCGTGTCCGTCCTAATTATAGCGACCAGAAATAAATATCTTTCACTTAAACTGTGGTGAGATAACAATTACTCAAGAGGATGTGTATTTTAAATTTGGGATGCCTGTGTTGGGAAAACGTAAGTGTTTTGGGTCACCCCTAGTTAGACCTGGCAATATAGTTGGTTAACTGTTGGGTCAAACCATATTAACTGAAACCAAATGGGTCGGTTAACTATTTTTATTTAATTGGGTTGAGTAAAGTTTGGAATCATATTTTTAAAAAGAAATATAGTTCCAACCCGGTTAACCATTTTTCGACCCATATTTTATTTCAAATCTAAATCAAAAGTTCTTTCCACCCATATTTACATATTCAAGAAGTTCAACCACTCAAGTACCCACCCACCCACCCACCCCAACCCACCCCTTCCCACCTACCCCCACCCCACCCCAACAGCCCACCCACCCCACCCCACCCACCCCACCCCACCCCACCTCGCCCAGCCCCGCCTCGCCTCACCCACCCCACATCACCCCACCTACCCCACCCCAATCTACCCCACTCCACCCCACCCCACATCACCCCACTCCACCCCACCCACCCACTCACCACACCCCACCCTCCCCTTACTCCTCACCCACCCCCCCCACCCACCCACCCCACCACTTCCACGCCCACTACCACCCCACTCCATCCCCACCCCACCATAAAAATAATATGTACACCACCCCATATTATTTTTTTGGGAGAGGAGGGTGGGGGTAGGTGTGGGGGTGAGGTGAGGTGAGGTGGGCCTGTGAGTGGGATGGGTGGGGTTAGGTGGGGTGGGGTGAGGTGAGGGTGGGGGGGGGGGGTGAGGTGAGGTGTGGGGAGGTGGTGAGTGGGGGGGGTGAGGGTGGGGGGGGGGGGGGATGGGGTATATACATAAATCACATAATATTAGTGTCAAATCAGGCCTTCATGGAACCCATAACCCATAACAATATTAAAATGGTTAATATGGTTTTTAACCATAACCATATGGTTCCAACCCACATTATCCATTTTAAAAATGGTTAATATGGTTTTAGTTCTTAAATGGAACCATAACCATATTTTGAAAACCAAAACCAACCCATAACCATATTTTGCCAGGCCTACCCTTAGTATCTAAATATAAAAACGTAAACAAAATAAGGTTCAATTTCATTGGTTTGGTTGCATGAAAATTTTACAAATTACCCTCACAATGCAAGTAAGAATGAGGTTGGATGACACACAAAAACATACATCCTGTGATTGTGTGGGGCACGAGGTCAAAAAATATTGTTCACCCGAGGTATATTGATGTGTTAAAATTATGTACTGCAAGTGCACAATGTCGAATTGAAGAACTGACAAGTACAGGTCGAACCCACAGAGACTAGATTAATTTTAATATTTCCTTAATATCTATTTTAGGCGAATTAGAAATAAAGATTGAGAATTAATTAACTAAAATATAAAAACTAATAATGAGGAAACATCTAGGAATCTGAATCCACTAGATAATAAACATAACGTATAATTCAATCTCTTCTATTTTTATAACTCAACTATGATTTTGATCTCCCTTCCCTTTAATTTAGTAATTTACAATTAACGTGGACAAGCATAGACTATGAAAATTAAAGGATTAACTATAACTCATCAAAACTTCTTCGAGCAAGCATGGATTATGAAAAACTCAGATCTTAACAATAATCTATCAAAACCTCTTAATTAATATAAAATCACATAAAAACTATAAAACGAAGGTATTTCAGTAACGAAATATGAAGACGAAATCAATTAAACATAAAAACATAAATAATAGAAGAGATGAAAAATATTATCATGAATAATTATTTAATTTCATCTTCATCCTAGATTAAATAAATTAACTAGACATGGAAATAAATAAACTAACTAAAATAAAGAAAAGAAAAAGATTAAAAATAAATAAGAAAACTCCCTTTAATTAAGGACCATCCAACGAACGTACAATAAAGAAGTAATTTAATATACTCCTACTCCTAACCTAAACTAATATAATACCTAATGCCTCCTCTCTAAACCAAAAGATCTATTTATAAGGAAAATAACTTTGAACCCTAATTTAGATTCATTGAACTTGGACATTTTTGTTTCCTTTTTATGTAGGTTTCAACTTCTTAGTGGCAATCAACTTCTCAAAAAGATCTTCTAGATAGACTTTTCTTTCTCTTGTTGGATTTGACTTGTACACCAAGATTATTTCACCTCTTTTCTTCTCCTTGCAGAATTCTTCTTGGATATTCCTTACATGAATAAGAGCATTAAATATCATTTGATCACTAAGATTTTGACTTTATTGCAACAAATATTAAATCCTACAAAATAAAATAAAACATATTAATTAATTTAATAAACTAATATAATTAAAAGTGTGACGCCCTCAAAATAGGTCCAATCCATCCAACCTATTATGAGTCACCAAATACATGGTACAGAAAACAACTACAACTTTATCACTACAACAACACATATGCTGTGAGTTTTGATACAAATATATACCAATTGTGACTCATGTCCCAACCGTGGACAACACCTCACAGTGATACCTTAAATAAAGGTACAGTCAATAACTGTTTTAAAAATTAAAATCTTTGGAAAATGCTTAAGGAAACCTTCGTATATAGGAGACCATGAATCTAAGTTATGATAGATATCATATGTCCAGAGAATTATCCTTGGTTGATCCAATGGACCCCAAAGAAAAATGAGAAGATTACTATCATGTTCCTTCCAATGGTGAGTCTTCTCTTAACATATAACTATCTCCACTGTCTGCAATTGAAAATTATATTTCAACCAAACTCCAAGATCATATAGGTAGTGCTCGTAGATATACTCAAAGAAGTGGATGCATAACCTGTCTTATGATAACACGAGGTTGTATGCCATTAGACATCTTGTATGATAGTGGCAAAACACCCTTCTAAAGTTGGGTTCGCCTCACCTTATTCGGTTCACCAAAATTAAAAATCAAATGACGTATACAATACGACACACTTATCTAAAGTTCTCAATAAAATTATTTTCATACTATTTAGGGAGAACCTCAACAGCTATAGACCACCGTTCTATTCTCCTGTTATCCCCGCTTAAATCCCATTTACACTCTTATTACCTGAAAGGAATTGTGAAGCAAAAGGGTGAGCACAACTAGCTCAGTAAAGAATATCATGACTAAAGATAATTAAATTATCAATAGCTTTCATCAGTAATAAATCAGAGATTTAGAACATATGGTAGATGATAAAACTTTTCAACCATAGTTGCAGCGGAATGAGCAATCCATTAGAAGAGTCAAATAGACCATAATGTCTATTATCTTCTCTATGTTAAAAGTCCACCAACAATGTTTTATCCCTGTAACATCAATCAACAGTTCCTGTCCACAATCATATGAATAACTCATAATCATATTTGTGGTTCCAAATTCCTTTTCTCATCCAGGACGAAGATAATTTTCATCACCTGTCTTTACCTGAAACATCAAAGATCATGGTTATACCAAATCACAGTTCCTGTTCATAATCATACTAATAAATTCATCTTTGCACTACGAGCCAAAGATATTCATTAACAGTTCATCTTTGCACTGCAGGCCAAAGATATTCAACAACTGGTCATCTTTGCACTCTGTGCCAAAGATATTCAACAAACAGTCATCTTTGTACTACTACGGGCCAAAGATATTCATCAACAAGTCATCTTTGCACTACGGGCCAAAGATATTCATCAATAATTCATCTTTGCACTACAGGCCAAAGATATTAATATCTCAAAGAAATATATAATCATTTCAGAATTTATATAAACCATAATTATAACCATGTTGATTAATTCACCTTTGCATTTAAGTTAAAGATATTCAATTGTAAATTCAATGGTCATGATCATACCAGTCAATAATTCAACTTTGCACTACTGGCCAAAGAGAACCCATAGTCACGATCATACCAATAATGTACCCACTTTTACACTCAAATGAAAGAGAAATTTTCTTCACCAGGATTATAAAAATGTTATATATGATAATAAAAACAATATGATCAACAACTGCATTTAATTTCAAGAGTAAGATTCATAAATCAACGATAATCTGGTCAGAAAAAGAAACCAATTTTGTTGTGAATAGTGCCTCGTGAATAGTAACTCGTGAATAGTAACTCATGAATAGTAACTCATGAATAGTACTCCGTATTCGTACATAGTACCGTATACGTAAATAATGTCATATACGTAAATAGCAATATACATGAATAGTGCCGTATACGTGAATAATAACCCCAACACAAAAAGGTAGAAATTTCACAATAAATCTCATCTTAATAATTAGGCATAATGATATTGAAGAAAATAATATCATTTAAGAAGAAAATAACATCCCTTACAATCCCTTACCATAATAATGACAATATCCCTTACCTCAAAAAAATAGTACTTCTAACTGGAATATTGGATATGACGCTGAAGGAAACTTGCACTGATTAGCAACTCTCAAAGTATCAAAATACTCAAAAAAATACGCTCGATAATATAGAGAGTGAAAACTTATGTTTCTGGTGTGATTTTTAATTCTAACTCAGCACTCTATTTATAGGAAAATGTTAGAACGCCAAAGAAGACTTGACCTGCAACCTGATGGCTTTACCTGCTACTATTCTCACCCACCACTTTTGAAATAAAATTTTAGCATATTTTTCACCAACCAAAGGTGGGGCCCACTCATTCTAGAATTTTCCACCAAAAATCATTTATAAACATAATTTCCGAATCAGTCACCTCTTAAAATTCATAATAAATCATACGTTCATTTTTAACGGTTCAAAATTTGTGGACATATACTCAACTTATATATGTATAACATATCCAAAAATTACAACAATCCAACAGTCGGATTAAAAATTATAACTCACGCAATATAGCTTAATAACACTGATTTTTCAGACTATGAGTCCTTTTGGACCAGTTTCATTCAAACAGTCACCACGAAATATCCACAAAGAATTTTTAGGTGATTCCAATTTCTACGGTTAGCTTAATTCCAAGGCTTTCTTTTGATATATGGCTCATCTCCTAACTCATTATACACAAAGAGTTATAGATTTTACAAAATCAAGTAATAAACTAATTTTTTGAAAATTTTCAAATTTCGTTCTTCATTTTGATAAAATACTAATAAAATACCTCAACATTAATTCCTTTATTTATATCCATATAAAAATATATATATTTTCTTATCATATAAATCAATAATTAATTATTCATAAATAATATTATAGAATCACAATTATGACAACCAGGCCGTTCCCAGGAAAGATTCCTCCTAACTGGCTTTCCGGTAAAGATTCCTCCTTACTGGCGAGCAATTAGGTGACCAAACCTCTCCTTGACAGAATTTTCTAGACATTGCCAATAATTCTATCTAATAATATTATTCAAATAATATGAATTATTGACCTGATAATGGGAAATACTGTGCCGTGACAATTATTGAAACAACAATAATATAAAATATCAATGCAGCAATTATTGAATCAATAAAATAAAATATTGAATAAAGAATTATCGTAATAATTATTGAGTAGTGCCTTCTTACGTAAGAATCAATAATTCAAAAATACTTATGCAATCTGAGTGTCTTTCTTTATGCAACCACGCGCCAGACATCGTATTTTAACCACCGTGTATTCCAACGAAGTTATTCAGAATAACAACTACGCCGTTATTTATAAAAACTCAAACTTGTCATTTTCTTCATCCGATAGTTATTCTGTTATGGGGCCCACAAATGGTTGCCCCGTCGTATGAATATTCCCCGACAACAAGAATATTCCACGACCAAATGAATATTCCCTGACAACGATAAGTATTTTATAACCACTTGCGTATTTTATAAACTTTACATATATCACCCTTAACTTTAACTTTTTATCAATTTAACCATTTACTGAATAATAATTATAAGAAAAATTGAATACTTTTATTTCATAAAATTCGGGGTCTTACAATCTCCCCTCCTTATGAAATTTCATCCCCGAAATTTACGTACCTGGTATTTCAAAGAGTTGAGAATACCTTGCTTTCATTTCAGATTCCATCTTCCCTGTCATCATGATTTCTCCATTGCTCATCTCCTTTATTTCAGATATCATTCTAGAATAAAGCTTCAAAACAAAGGTTAATTGACAGATCACAATTTGTCAACTTAAGTAAGAAATTTCAGCTTAGGTAGGACACACACTAGTGAAGGATATTACTCGTCTCTCCCATCCTAGTTCTAATCCCGGATCTCCGCCAAAGATCATATCCTTAAGCTCTGATACCAAATGTGACTCATGTCCCAACCATGGACAGCACCTCATAGTGATACCTATCAGTTTGCCACCGCAGAACGGCGTCCCCTACGGAGAGTCTAGCTTCGGTGCATCCCATACAAGGAAGTTATGATACCCCAAATTTTATGAATAAAGATTTAAATTTGCTCGAAATATTTTTTTGAATATTATGGTGTTGATTTAATATAATGTTATAGTTGTGGGTAATATTTATAAATTTTGCAAAGTATGCAAGTTGTTATATAATATTCGATTGGTGGGGAATATTTTTTTTGTGGGGGAATATCCGACGACGGCAAGACAATCATTGGTGGACCCCTATTAACGGAAGTATTGTCGTAGTAGTTAAAAGCAGCGTAATTATCTTTTATAAAAATAACTACGAAAAAGTATATATCAAGTTAAAACTATTGAACTACCGATAGTAAAACAATGAGAATAATGCCATGACAGACAAGTAGCACATACGTATTGATTATTGATGCTTACGTAAGAAGTCACCGATTATACTCAATTATTGCTACGATAATTGTCGCATCATATCTCTCATATTATTGATTCGATTATTGTCACAATATCATCTGCGTAATATTTTATATATTATTAAATCAATAATTGAGACGAAAAAGTTATTCATATTATTAAATTGCAATATTTACAATGTCAGAAGTTCGCCAAGTAGAGGTTTGGTCATCTAATTGAGCGCTAATAAGGAGAAATCCTTATCGGAAAGCCCCCTCTTTCCTGGAAACGACCTGGTTGTTAAATATTGTGAGTTATAATATTAATGATGAATAAGTTCATGTTGATTAAAGATGAATTTGATAGTTCTATTGTGTTGAGATTATTAGTGTTAGTGGAAATCGACATCTATTCCGATGATAATTGATGTCTGGGGGTTATATTGATAAATCGGGGAATTAGTCAGATAAATGAGCAATTAATTGCTACTAATTCACATGCTTATATAACTATTTGTTCACATGTGTGTACTATTGATTCACATTATTTACTATTAGGGGAGTTGGTGCAAGATTGATAATACTTGCATGACTAAGTTAAAGATGGAGGTACTATACTGTTATTCGTATTTTCACATGATTATAACTATTGAATCACATGATTGAACTATTGATTCACATTATTTATTATTAGGGGAGGTGGTGCAAGTTTGATAATACTTGCAGGACTAAATTAAAAATGAAAGAAAAGTTGGAGGTATTGTACTGTATTTTTTCGAGCCCCAAAACGTGCAATTATCGAAACTATATTTTTCTATAAATAGAAGCTCATTCTTCCTTCATTTCTCACCAATTCACTAAAGCTATAGAGCAATTATTATAGAGAAAAAATAGAGAGAAAGAAGAAGAAGAAGTCTGCTACCTCTCTATTCCAAAGATATCGACTTTATTCTAAGGTAAGGGTATTATTTCTTTCGTATTCATGAAGAGAGCTATTGTTATTCCATTCCTTATTATTATGTTGGAATAACTGCTCATGCCAAGCACCGCATATATGGGGAATTTCTTACGTTATTCCATTCTTTATTATTTCATTGAATAACCCGTCATGTGGCTATCGCATGGATGGTGAATTCGTGTTATTCCATTCTTTATTATTATGTTGGAATATCCCGTGTGTATGGTTTATGTATGATTGGTTCTATTATTTATTATTCATTTGAATATATCACATGCAATGCGGTTTACGCATTGACATGATTCAATTCTTTATTATTACATTGGAATATCCTATACATGCGGTTTATGTATTTGACACAGTTCCATTCTTTATTATTCTGTTGAGAATAACCTGTCTGTCCGGTCTATCGCATGCATGGTGAATTCTTCTGTTATTCCATTCTTTATTATTCTATTGGAATAATCTATCTATGTGGATTACCGCATGCATGGTTAATGATCCTTTGTATTCATATGAATAGTATTTTCAATCAAAAGGGGTTTCTGCCAGGGGCAATTTTGTAATTTTTCTGACCCTCAAAAATTCTGAAAAAAAATTGAAATGATGATTTGATGAGTTTTCTAGATTGTGTCCAAAAATGACGATTTTTGGATGTATAGATTAAGAATTATGGATTTTATGGGAAAAGACTATTTTAAAAGTAAACCCTTATAACTCTTTGTAGTTAACACCAAAATTAGTAAAATTTTTATTGAGAGTACATGTATATAACAGGAGTATACCCTGTAAATTTTGAAATTTTTGGATAAAATTATAATTTATGATAAATGTCTAAATATTCACTATGTATTGACAACTCAGAATGGGTGATGTATACCTATTTTAAGGGCGTCATATACTATACTGTTATTCGTATTTTCACATGATTATAACTATTGAATCACATGATTGAACTGTTGATTCACATTATTTACTATTAGGGGAGGTGGTGCAAGTTTGATAATACTTGCAGGACTAAATTAAAAATAAAAGAAAAGTTGGAGGTATTGTACTGTAATTTTTCAAGCCCCAAAACGTGCAATTATCGAAACTATATTTTTCTATAAATAGAAGCTCATTCTTCCTTCATTTCTCACCAATTCACTAAAGCTATAGAGCAATTATTATAGAGAGAAAATATAGAGAGAAAGAAGAAGAGAAGTCTGCTACCTCTCTATTCCAGTATCCAGCTTTATTCTAAGGTAAGGGGTATTATTTCTTTCGTATTCATGAAGAGAGATATTGTTATTCCATTCCTTATTATTATGTTGGAATAACTGCCTACGTCAATATAGATACATGGTGAATTTCTTCTGTTATTCCATTCTTTATTATTCTGTTGAAATAACCTGTCTGTGCGGTCTATCGCATGCATGGTGAATTTTGTTGTTATTCCATTCTTTTTTATCCTGTTGGAATATCCTGTCTGTGCGGTTTACGCATGACATGGTTCTATTCTTTATTATTACATTTGAATATATCACATGCATGCGGTTTACGCATGATTCGTTCCATTCCATTCTTTATTATTCATTGAGAATAACACACGTCATATATCTATCCTATCGCATGCATGGTGAATTCTTCTGTTATTCCATTCTTTATTATTCTGTTGGAATAACCTATCTATGTGGATTACCGCATGCATGGTGAATGATCCTTTATATTCATATGAATAGTATTTTCAATCAAAAGGGGTTTCTGCCAGGGGCAATTTTGTAATTTTTCTGACCCTAAAAAATTCTGGAAAAATTTGAAATGATGATTTGATGAGTTTTCTAGATTGTGTCCAAAAATGGCGAATTTTGGATGTATAGATTAAGAGTTATGGATTTTATGGGAAAAAGAATATTTTAAAAGTAAACCCTTATAACTCTTTGTAGTTAACTCCAAAATTAGTGAAATTTTTATTGGGAATACATGTATATACATGGTGAGTATACCACAGTAAATTTTGAAATTTTTGGACAAAAGTACAATTTATGATAAATGTCTAAATATTCAAAGAGCTTTTGGTTTATATGAAAAATAGTAAATGAATTTTAAAAATTCAGAAAAATACATGTTCAATATGGGACTATATTCGCTAAATCGAGGAAAAAATATTTTTTGGGATGATTTGGTATTTTCATAAAAATGAACTAGGTATGAGTAAATGAATTAAATATGTTATGTGAAGTAACAAAATTGAAAAATAGGATTTTATAGCTTGGAAATCCTATATAGGGTATATCTGATTTTGATAAGGGATTTGATCATTGGTGATGAAATCTTATGAGTATGACATTTTAAATGATTAAAATGCATTATTTGGTAAAGTGTAAACAATTGAAATAAATTATTTATAAGTTTAAGAAGTGATTAAAATATTATTATAATATTAATAATATTAGATTATGAGTTTATTAAGTGATTAATAATATTTGGATAAATTTAATGTCTTTAATATTTATCCTTGATTTCGTTTGAGTATTGCTTATATCATTGTCATCATCATAATGCTTATATTGTGATGAAAGTCATCTTTGGCTTACGTGCATAGATGGACTTGGTATGATTATGACCATGTATTATTCGGTATAATCATGACCGTAATGTAACGAATGATGTGGTAAAAGTCCTCTTTGGCCGGTAGTGCATTGATGGACAGTTTTTGGTATGATTATGACCAGGGGTTATTCGGTATAGTCATGACCATTGATGATTTAATGAATATCCTTGGCACGTAGTGCAGGGATGATTCGATGATGTGGTTTATTAATTGTCGAGTCTCAAATGATAAAAATTGATGAAAACATTTTAAATCATAGAAGATAGTAGATATTATGCTCTACTTGACTCTTCTAATGGATTGCTTATTCTGCTGCAGTTAAACTTGATGTCTGTTGTATTTTATCAGTTTAACATTGTTGAAGACTAATGATAATTTATTCTGCATTATCTTAGTCATAATATTTCTTACTGGGCTAGTTGAGCTCACCCTTTTTTTCACTGTTCTCTTCAGGAAATGAGAACGTAGCCGGGACTAGTCGGGGAACGAAGTGACGGTCCAGATGATAGCATTAGTAGTCCTCACTATTATGTTAAATAGTGTGACAATAAATGTAATGAGGACTCCATTGAGTGTGGATATTGTCTAGATGACAATATTCGTACTAAAACTCTTAGATTATGTTTTGTCGTATTTTACACAACTGTTGTATAATTAAGTTTATATTTGAATTTTGTACCATGTATTTGGCGACTCAAGATGAGTGATGTATACCTATTTTGGGGGCGTCACAGTTGGTATCAAAGCTTAGGGATATGATCTCTGACTGATAGACAAGAACTAGGAGGGGAGATACGGGGAATTCCTTCGCTAGTATGACCTACCTAATTAAGTTTATTTGGTATTTAATTGGTCGGTCAGAGTATAGGGATAATATGTGATATGTTAATTAACCCTTAATTTGTGACAGTGTTTGAAAATGGCATCTGAAAATGTTGAGATCAGCAATGAAACACATGAGACTGTTGAGTCACCAACGATCAATACCCAGGATAATGTGCAACAGGAAGATATTAATCCTCAGGTAAATAACAACACCGATCAGATGATGAACGATGGGATGTTTAGAGGCTTTATGCAATTCATACAACATCAGGTAAGAGAGACTCATGTTCAAAATATAGGTGGAAATAATGACAACCCACGGTCGGTCACCGCTAAGCAGTTCAAGGAGCTGGGACCACCGGAGTTTTTGGGAAAGCCAGAACCACTTAAGGTAAAGACGTGGTTAAAGCAGATCACCAAGATATTTGATGTCTTGGGATGCTTCGAGGAGCAAAAGGTTCCCTTTGCCACCTTTATGTTGCGTGAAGAGGCAGATTACTGGTGGGAATCTGTAAAACGTACCCAGTCTGACGCATTCAAGATGTCTTGGGAGAAGTTCCGAGAGCTGTTCAACGACAAGTACTTTCCTGAAAGTATTCGTCACATGAAGGAGGTGGAGTTTATCAAGTTGGAGAAAAACAATATGACCGTGTCGCAATACGAGGCTAAATTTGCGGAGTTATCCCGGTTTGCATCCCATTTGGTCGATAATGAGGAACGAATGACGCGAATGTTTCTAAGAGGTTTAAAACCCGATATACGTCAATACCTCATTTCTCACAAAATTTGTTTATATTCAGATGTTGTGAATAGGGCTCTATTATTGGAGCACGATAATGAGTCAGCACAACCAAAAGGCAACGACCAACAACACGATAATAATCATACCGGTGGCAATGGCCATCGGAACAATGATAACCATCGTGGAGGAAATTATCATGCCAAGAATGGTAACCACTTCGGTGGTAATCATGGCCAAGATAATAGGAGTGGAAATTTCAAAAAGAGAAGGTTCAACAACGATGGAAAAGACAAAGAAGACCAACACCGTTTTCAAGGAAGGAGAACGACCACCAATTGTATGCTTCAAAATGCGAGAGAGGGAGGACATATCGGTCAAGCTGCGTGATCTGATCCAAAGCATGTTACAATTATGGAAAATAAGGTCACCTAGCCCCATTTTGTCGTGCACCAAAGTCAAGTCCAGCTGGGACGGTGGCACCAAAGGCAGATACGGACAAAACAAAGTCGGTGGTTTTAGGATGAGCGTTTTTTGTGACTTCTCAAAAAGCGAGTAACCCGAAAGAAGTTTGCACGGGTTAGTTGATTATAAATTATTGTGAAGTCTATACCTTATTATATACCGGTTCTACCCATTCTTTTATCTCTCTTGCTTGCGCTCAACGTTTAAATTTAACTCTAGAGAAGTTAGACTTTGACTTATCGATTGAAACTTCGTTAGGAGAAACCTTCATTTCTTGTGCTATCCAAGTCTTGGATGAGAGTCACAGTTTTTAAATGATATTTCTATCGTTAATAAATTTCCTGACGTATTCTCGAAGACTTCTTAGCCTACCCCTAGAACGTGAAATCGAATTTTGTATTGACCCCAGTACAAAACCCATTTCTTCAACCCTTAAATATTTTTTCAACTAAAATGAACAAATAATGCGCCAAAGATGTTGGCTCGAGCTGTTGAAGATTACGACTATAACATTCAATATCATTGTGGAAGAGCGAACGTGGTAGCTGACGCGTTGAGTAGAAGATCGTATACACTTACGAGTACGACGTTGTTAACACAAAAACCCATTTCGTATACCTTACAAATGATGAAGATAGAGTTAAAGACTCTAGAGACCCACGTGAAGATAGCGAATATACGATTAGAATCGACTTTAATCGATACAGTTAAAGCCATGCAAGCTACATACTCAGAGGTGATGAATGTGAAGAAGAAGGTTCAAGAGGGCGTTATTCTAGAAGCAAGAATCGATGAAGAGAGGAAATCTTAACCCTCGATTTTATTGGTCCATTTGAAATCCTTGATCGAGTAGAAACTGTGGCCTAAAGACTTGTTTTACCGCCAAGTATGTCGCGTGTTCATAACATTTTTCACGTATCGATGTTACGTAAATATGTGGATGACCCGAACCATATTATTAAATTAGAACTAGACGAGATAGCAGAAGATTTAACGTATGAGGAGATACGTGTTAAAATCTTGGATAAGAAGGATTGTATTCAACACTCAAAGGTTATACCTCAAGAGTTAGAATCTGAAATGAAGTCAAGGTATCCTCATCTCTTCGGCATACCAGGTACGTACGTAAATTTCGAGGGCAAAATTTTATAAGGAGTGGAGATTGTGAGACCCCAAATTTTATGAATAAAGATTTAAATTTCTCGAAATATTTTTTTGAATATTATGGTGTTGATTTGATATAATGTTAAAGTTGTGGGTAATATTTATAAATTTTGCAAAGTATGCAAGTTGTTATATAATATTCGGTTGATCGGGGAATATTCTTTTTGTCGGGGAATATCCGTACGACGACACAATCATTGGTGGACCCCACAACGGAAGTATTGTCGTAGTTAGAAAACGACAGAATTATCTTTTTATAAAAATAACGGCGAAAGTGTTACCGTTAAACCTGTTAAACTATCCGGTAGTAAAAGTACAGTAATATCCGTGGTTGCATAGTAGCACACGGTATTGATTATTGATGCTTACGTAAGAAGTCACTCAGTTATACTCAATTATTGCTACAGTAATTGCTGCATCATATCTCTGATATTATTGATTCGATTATTGTCACAGTATCATCTGCATAATATTTTATATATTATTAAATTAATAATTGAGACGACAAAGTTATTTATATTATTAAATTGTAATATTTACAATGTCTAGAAGTTCTGTCAAGTAGAGGTTTGGTCATCTAATTCCGCCCCAATAAGGACAAATCCTTATCGGAAAGCCACCTCTTTCCTGGGAACGACCTGGTTGTTAAATATTGTGAGTTATAATATTAATGATGAATAAGTTCGTGTTGATTAAAGATGAATTTGATAGTTCCATTGTGTTGGGATTATTAGTGTTAGTGGAAATCGACATCTATTCCGATGATAATTGATGTCTGGGGGTTTTATTGATAAATCGAGTAATTAATCGGATAAATGAGCAATTAATTGCTACTAATTCACATGCTTATATAACTATTTATTCACATGTGTGTACTATTGATTCACATTATTTACTATTAGGGGAGTTGGTGCAAGATTGATAATACTTGCATGACTAAGTTAAAGATGGAGGTATAGATGGAGGTACTATACTGTTATTCGTATTTTCACATGATTATAACTATTGAATCACATGATTGAACTATTGATTCACATTATTTACTATTAGGGGAGGTGGTGCAAGTTTGATAATACTTACTGGACTAAATTAAAAATGAAAGAAAAGTTGGAGGTATTAGATTTGTAATTTTTGAGCCCCAAAGCGTGCAATTATCGAAACTATATTTTTCTATAAATAGAAGCTCATTCTTCCTTCATTTCTCACCAATTCACTAAAGCTATAGAGCAATTATTATAGAGAGAAAAATATAGAGAGAAGAAGAAGAGAAGTCTGCTACCTCTCTATTCCAGTATCCAGCTTTATTCTAAGGTAAGGGGTATTATTTCTTTCTTATTCATGAAGAGAGCTATTGTTATTCCATTCCTTATTATTATGTTGGAATAACCTGTCTATGCGAAGTACCGCATACATGGGGAATTTCTTCTGTTATTCCATTCTTTATTATTATGTTGGAATAACACATGCATATGCTGATCTCATCGCATTTGCATGGTGAATTTTGTTGTTATTCCATTCTTTTTTATCCTGTTGGAATATCCTGTTTGTGCAGTTTACGCATGACCTGGTTCCATTCTTTATTATTTTGTTGGAATATCCTGTCTGTGCGGTTTACGCATGACCTGGTTCCATTCTTTATTATTTTGTTGTTATTCTACCTGGTTATATTGGTATGGATTTTATTGTTTCACTGGATTCGTTTTCTTTAAAATATTTTTCATCATCCTCGGTCCTAAATGATGATATTATTGAATATCTTTGGCTTTCTGTAGTGCAAAAGATGAATGATTTCTTGATGAATATCTTTGGTAGTAGTGCAAAGATGACAGTGTTTAGATGAACATATTAATCGATGAATATCTTTGGTAGGTAGTGCATGATGAATATTTGATTCAAGATGAATATTGATTAATGTTACAGGGATAAAATAATGATGATGGACTGTTAAATTCATAGATATTAGTAGATTTCATCCTCTATGTAACTCTTCTATGAATTAATATTTTTCGCTGCGAATATTGCTCTAAAACTTGTTGTTTAATGTATTCTCTCATATTTTTTCCCTGTTGTAGACTAACGATAATTTGTTGTATATTATCTTGGTCATAATATTCTTTACTGGGCTAGTTGAGCTCACCCTTTTCCTTTTTGTTCCATTTTTCTTCTCAGGAGGCGAGAATGTAGCGAGTACTAGTCGGGGTATGGAATGAAGGTTATAGAAAGAGTTGTTTAGTAGTCCTCACCATTTTTGTAAAATAATGTATCAATAAATGTTATGAGGATTTATTTGGGTATATATATTTTCTAGAAGATAATATTTGTATTCAAACTCACAGTTTTACTGTTGTAATAATAAAGTTGTAGTTGTTTCTTTACCATGTATTGATAACTCAGAATGGGTGATGTATACCTATTTTGGGGGCGTCACATTAACATTGTTGAAGACTAATGTTAATTTATTCTGCATTATCTTAGTCATAATATTTCTTACTGGGCTAGTTGAGCTCACCCTTTTTTTCACTGTTCTCTTCAGGAAATGAGAACGTAGCCGGGATTAGTCGGGGAACGGAGTGACGGTCCAGATGATAGCATTAATAGTCATCACTATTCTGTTAAATAGTGTGACAATAAATGTAATGAGGACTCCATTGAGTGTGGATATTGTCTAGATGACAATATTCTTATTAAAACTCTTAGATTATGTTTTGTCGTATTTTACACGACTGTTGTATAATTAAGTTGTATTTGAATTTTGTACAATGTATTTGGCGACTCAAGATGGGTGATGTATACATATTTTTGGGGCGTCACAGAAGTCACCAGCGAGAGGCTCGTGGCTCTTTACTTATTGCTCTGATACCAATTATGACGCCCCCAAAATAGGTCCAATCCATCCAACCTATTTTGAGTCGCCAAATACATGGTACAGAAAACAACTAAAACTTTATTACTACAACAACACATATGCTGTGAGTTTTGATACAAATATATACCAACTGTGACTCATGTCCCAACCGTGGACAACACCTCATAGTGATACCTTACATAAAAGGTACAATCAATAACCTGTTTTAAAAATTAAAATATTTGGGAAATGCTCGAGAAACCTTCAGATATAGGAGGCCATGAATCTAAGTTATGATAGATATCATATGTCCAAGAGAATTATCCTTGGTTGATCCAATAGACCCCAAAGAAAACGAGAAGATTACTATCATGTTCCTTCCAATGGTGAGTCTTCTCTTGACATATAACTATCTCCACTGTCTGCAATTGAAAATTATATTTCAACCAAACTCCAAGATCATATAGGTTGTGCTCGTAGATATACTCAACAAGTGGATGTGTACAACTGTAAGACCCCAACTTATTATTAATGAAATTTAATTTTCTCTATTTATTATTTTGAAATAGTAAGGGTTGATGTGATTAATGTGGATAGTTAGGGGTAAAATACGTAAATACTTCAAAATAAGCAAGTGGTTATAAAATATTCATTGTTGTTTGGGAATATTCGTTTGGACGTGGAATATTCATATCGTCGAGGAATATTAAATAAACGACAATGCCAAATGACCATGTGTGGGCCCCATAACTGAAAGCGATTGGATGAAGAAAACGACAAATATAAGTTGTTTAAAAATAACAAACAGAAGTTAGTTATTCAAGATAATCTTGTTAAAATACTCCGGTGGTTAAAACACAAGACACAATCGTATTGCACCAATTATTGATTCTTACGTAAGAAGGCACTACTCAATAATGGTTACTGATAATTATCGCTCAAGATATTTTATTGATTTAATAATTCTTTGCGTTGATATTTTATATTCTTTGTTGTTTCAATAATTGTCATTACACGTATTTTTCATTATCGAAGCAATAATTCATATTATCCGAATAATATTATTAGATAACATTATTGGCAATGTCTAGAAAGTTACATCTAAGGAGAGGTTTGGTCACCTAATTGCGCTATGAAGAAGGAGAAATTCTTATTGGAAAGCCCCCTCTTCAGGGGAACCGCACGGTTGTCAATATTGTGATTCTGTAATATTATTTGTGAATAATTAATTATTGATTCATATGATGAGGAAAATATTGATTTTATGTGGATATAGATGGAGAAAATTTTAATGTGACAATTGTTGAAAATTGAAATTTTATCTTTTCTCGATAAAATAATTCATTTAAATATATTATTATATTTTAATAATATAATAATGGTGATATTTTTACAACGAATGTGGGATATATGAGTATCTGAGGAGGAAGAGTATTTTTGTTGCAATAAATGTTTAAAACATGTTAAACATGTAACCGGTGGACTCCATTTATCGATGAAATTTGATTAAAGCTTGTAAAATCGCCTGTTTTGTGGATTTGGTCAATTTCTCTTTGGAATTTGGAAAAGCTTTTTTCGCAAAGTTGTAGAGAATTGAATTTCCTATATAAACTCATGAGATTCGAATTTTCTGATGAAAGGGCTATTTATTATGAATTATTGAAGTTCAAGCTCAAAAATAATTGATTTTGGAAGTTTAAAATATTTAAAATTAGAAAAACGTTTTTCTTACTTTTTCTAGAATGTGGCATGTGTTTGATGGCTGAAATCAGATTCTAGGCATGTGTAGGAATTTTATATAATTATATTATTAATTTATTAAATTTTACGCTTTGGTGTTCTAAGCAATTTCCTATAAATAGGTGTTTAGGTTAGAATTGAAAATCACACCGTAAATCAAGTTTTCTCTCTATATTATCGGCGTATTCTTGTGAGTATTTTGAGTATACTTTGAGTATTGTTAGGCGGTGCAGTAAATTCCTTCAAAGACTATATCCTCAGATTCCAAATTTAGAAGTACTAATCTTTTCGAGGTAAGGGATGTTATTTTCTTCTCAAATGATATTAGTTCTTCAATATAATTATCTTTGAAATATTGATTGAACTTTTTATCAAATTTGGAACTTTTTCATATCGGGGTTACTATTCATGAGTCTTATTCACGAGTTACTATTCATGAGTTACTATTCACGAGTTACTATTCACAAAGTACTATTCATGAAGCGTGAAGATGTTTTTGTGGAATTTCTATCTTTGGTATCGGGTTACTATTCACGATACTGAGACTATTCATAGAAAAATAAAATTTCTTCTTTTTGTCCAAAATATCTATTCGGATACTAGCTTTGATTGTATCCATGTTTTGGTCATTCTTGAATTTTACACCACTATGATTATTTTTGAGGTATTTTTGAACATGGATAAAACAAAGTACTAATCCTTAATCCTTAATCCTTGTCATTTTGTTTCTTTGGATTCGTTTTTTAAAAATATTTTCATCATCCTCGGTCTTAAATGATGATATTATTGAATATCTTTGGCCCGTAGTGCAAAGATGAATGATTTCTGAAGAATATCTTTGGTCAGTAGTGCAAAGATGAGCAGTGTTTAGATGAACATGACTAATCGATGAATATCTTTGGCTCTGTAGTGCAAAGATGAATATTTGATTCGGATGTATATTGATTGATGTTACTGGGGATAAAAGATGAGCGATGAACTTTTAAATTCATCACATAGAAGATAGTAGTTTGCATTCTCTACTTAACTCTTCTAATGAATTATTATTTCACGCTGCGAATATTGATTTAAAATTTGTTGTCTATTGTATTCTATTAGATTTTTCCTGTTGAAAACTAACGGTAATTTGTTGTATATTATCTTAGTCATAATATTCTTTATCGGGCTAGTTGAGCTCACCCTTTTCCTTTTGTTCCATTTTTCTTCTCTCGGGAGGCGAGATTATAGCGAGTACAGTGGGAGGGGTATGGAATGAAGGTTTTAGAAAGAATTGTTTAGTAGTCCTCACCATTTTTGTAAAATAATGTATCAATAAATGTGATGAGGATTTATTTGAGTATAGATATTGTCTACAGAAGATAATATTTGTATTCAAACTCACAGCTTTTTCTTGTTGTAATAATAAAGTTGTAGTTGTTTTACGTACCGTGTATTGACAACTCGGAATGGGTGATGTATACCTATTTTGGGGGCGTCACAGTTGGTATCAGAGCTTAGGGATATGATCTCTGGCGGAGATCGGGGAATAGAACTAGGAGGGGAGAGGCGAGTAAATCCTTCGCTAGTGTGTCCTACCTAAGCTTATTTTTTTAGTTGGTCAAGATATAAGGATATTATATGATATATTGATTCCTTAATTAACCCTTGTTTTATGACAAGATTTGAGAATGTCGATTCGAGAATATTAACAATGGAAATGAGACCGTGGAGGCGCCTCTGTACTCACCAAAGAGGAGAACGTGCAACAGTGGCAATGTTCCTCCGTGAACAACACCACCGAAAGGAGATGATGAACGAGGGATGTTTAGAAGCTTTTTTGCAGTTCAT
The DNA here is from genome assembly GCA_020205615.1 of Panax quinquefolius. Classification (NCBI taxonomy): domain Eukaryota; kingdom Viridiplantae; phylum Streptophyta; class Magnoliopsida; order Apiales; family Araliaceae; genus Panax; species Panax quinquefolius. The sequence continues at coordinate 33,205,924 of CM035163.1, forward strand.
GCAAAATCGACGAGGAGACTCGTGTTCAAAATACTGAGGAGGAAATGATAGCAATTCATGGGTTGTCACAAACCAAGATTCAAAGAGTTGGGACCACGAATTTAAGGGAAAGCCGATCCGATCATGGCGGAAACATGGGTCAAGCAAATTACCAAGATATTCGATGTCTTGGGATGCACGGAAGAACAGAAGGTTCCATTCGCCACCTTTATGTTCCGTGGTGGAGGCGAAGACTCTTGGTGGGAGTCTGTGAAGCATACCCATCCAATAAGACTCAAAGATGTCTTGGGAAACGTTTGAAACTATTTAATGACAAATACTTTCCCGAAAGTGTTCGTCATGTATGAAGGAAGTGGAGTTCATCGATTAGAGCAAAACAACAGCGGTGTCTCGAAGACGAGGCAAAGTTTGCAGAGTTATCCGTGTTTGCACCTCATTTGGTGGAGAATGAGGAACGTATATGGCGGATGTTTCTTAGAGGTTTGAAACCCAGATACGCCAATATCTCATTTCTCATAAATTTTCTCTCTATTCAGATAAGTTAAGCAGGCTCAATTATTAGAGCGAGATAACGAGTACGGTCAATTGAGGGACCATAACCAGGATCGTATTCGTAGAGATAGCGATCAATAGAATAATGATAACAAACGGAGAAAAGCAAACAGACGGACAAAATGGTAACCACTCCGGTGGTAATCATGGCCATGAAAATAGAAGAAGTGAGTCGGAGGAGATTTTAAAAGAGGAGATTTAATAACGACTATGTGAAGACAGCAGTCGTGAAAGAATCGGTTCTAAGTGGAGGAGAACGACCACCGGCCATATGCTACAAATCTGGAAAAGAGGGACATATCGGTCAAACCGCCCACAACAGTTCAAGGTATGCTATAATTGTGGAAAGGAAGGACATATCGCCGAGATCAGACAAGAATGAAACCTAGTTCAATGGGGACGGTGACTCAAAAGATTGTCCCGTAAAAGTCAAAGTCAACGATTAGGGAAGAGCGTTTATTGTGTGGTCATAATGCGAGAACCCAAACGAGGTGATCACGGGTAAGCTATTTATAAATTCTTGCGAAGTTTATACCTTACTTGATAGGTGCTACCCATTCATTTATCTCTCCCGCATGTGCTCAACGTTTAAACTTGACTCAGGAGAAATTAGACTTTGACCTATCTCGTGGAAACTCCGTTAGAGAAACTTTCATCACATCCACTCGCTTATAAATCTTGTTTGATTCAAGTTGGCACCATCACCTTACCCGTTGACCTTATCTCTTTAAAGATACTTGATTTTGATGTGATTTTAGGGATTGATTGGTTAACTACTCATCATGCCAAAATTGATTGTTTTCGTAAGGTTGTTAGTTTTCATATTCCTAACCAACCCGTTATATTTAATTCAAGCAACTAAACCATTAAAATCAATCATCGCTATATCTAATCATAAAGCTATTCGTTTATTGAAAAACGGATGTCAAGCTTTCTTAGCCCATGTTATGGATTTGAATAAAGACACGTCAAATTTGAATAATATTCTGTTGTTATTGACTTTCCGACGTATTTCTGAAGAACTTCCGATTACACCCTTAACGTGAAGTTGAATTCTTTATTGATCTTGAACACGGTACAAAGCCCATTTCTAAAACCCCATATCGAATGGCTCCTATTGAACTTGAGGAGTTAAAGGTCCAACTACTGTGAATTGTTGGACATCGGTTTCATTCGCCCTAGTACATCTCCTTGGGGTGCTCCTGTTTTATTTGTAAAGAAGAAAGACGGGAGTATGCGACTTTGTATTGACTATCGGAATTGAACCATGTCACCATCAAGAATAGGTATCCTCTACCTCGTATTGATGACTTGTTTGACCGATTGCAAGGGCACAATTCTTTTCAAAAATCGATCTTCGCTGGATATCATCAACCAAGATTAGAGGCGAGGATATTCCAAAGAGCGCCTTTAGAACTTCGATGCGGGCATTATGAATTCTTAGTCATGTCTTTTGGATCGACTAATGCTCCTATGCTTTCATGGATATGATGAACCGAGTATTCAAGGAATATTTGGATCGCTTTGTTGTTGTCTTTATTGATGACATCCTTATATATTCCAAAAGTCGTGAAGATCATGAGCACCATTTGAAGTCGGTACTCCAAAGGCTTCGTGAAAACAAACTATATGCCAAATTAAAGAAATGCGAGTTCGACTTGAGGAAGTAGCATTCCTTGGGCACGATGGTGTCGAAACATGGAGTATCTGTTGATCCGCCAAGATTGAAGCAATACAAAGTTAGAGCAACCAAGTCGGTGTGATCAAGTCACGTAGCTTTTTGGGCTTAGCCGGTTATTATCTGGAGATTCGTGGAAGGGTTTTCTAATCGCTACTCCATTAACTCGGCTAACTCGGAAGGATACAAAATTCGTTTGGAGCGAAGAATGCGAGAAAAGTTTCCAAGAGCTTAAGAGGAGACTTATTTTGACTGTTTCTAACAATACCATCTGGTTTGGATGGATTTGTTATCTACAAACGATGCTACTGAGCAAAGGGTTAGGATGTGTTCTCATGCAACGTGGGAAAGTCATAGCCTATGCCTCGCGACAACTTAAAGAGTATGAGAGGAATTATCCTACTCATGATCTAGAGTTAGCAAAGAAATCGTTTTCAAGCGCTTAAAGATATGGAGGCACTATCTATATGGGGAGAAAGTGGAGATATATTCGCACCATAAAAGCCTTAAATATTTCTTCACTCAAAAAGAACTCAACACGCGCGGCAATGACGTTGGCTCGAGCTATTGAAAGACTACGACCACACTATTCAATACCATCCCGGAAAAGCGAACGTGGTAGCCGACGCGTTGAGTAGAAGATCATATGAGGAACGAAGTGCGATGATGTCAAGTATACGACAGAGCCAACTTTAATAGAAAAAGTTAAGGTTGCTCAAGCCACCGACTCGAAGCCGATGCGTATGAAGAAGAAAGTAGAAGAAGGAGCTATTCCGGAAGCGAGAATTGATGAAGAAGGAATACTTCAAGTCCACTCTAGACTTTGTGTTCCTAATGACTCTGATTTGAAGTACAAGATTATAATGGAAGCACACAATACACCATTTGCAATCCATCCTGGAAGTACTAAAATGTATCGTGATCTTCGACATACATTTTGGTGGAACAATATGAAGAGAGAGATTGCAAAGTTTATCTCAATGTGTTTAACTTGTCAATGTGTAAAAGCGGAGCATCTAGTACCTAAGGGTCCGTTGCAACCACTTGAGATTCCGAAATGGAAGTGGGAACACATTACCATGGATTTCGTTACGGGTCTTCCTACGGTTTCTCAGGGCATCAATGCTATTTGGGTTATTGTTGATAGATTAACCAAGTCTGCTCATTTCTTGCCGATACGGGAGACTTATTCACTTGAACATCTTGCTAGTATGTACGTGAATGAGATTGTGAGGTTGCATGGCATGCCTGTATCCATAGTTTCGGATCGTGGCCCAAGATTCACTTCAAGATTTTGGGTTAGCTTGCAAAAAGCTATGGGCACGGATTTACGATTGATTCACGCATACCATCCTCAAAGCAGACGGACAATCGTAAAGGACTATTCAAACTCTTGAAGATTTATTAAGACTCCGTGTCCTAGACTTCAAGGGCGGTTGGGATAAGTATTTACCATTGGTAGAATTCTCCTCCAACAACAATGATTATCGAGCAAGTATAGGTGTGGCTCCATTTGAAGCATTATATGGACGAAAGTGTCACTCTCAAAGTATGTTGGGACGAGGTGGGTGAAGCAACACATTGTTGGGACCCGAGTTGATACGTATGACTACGAAAAAGATCCAAATGATTCGACAACGATACAAAGCAAGCACAAGATCGACAAAAGAGTTATGCGGATCTTCATCGAAAGGACGTGGAATTTAGTGTAGGGGATCGTATATTATCATGAAGTTGCTCCATGGAAGGGAGTTACAAGATTTGGGAAGAGAGGAAAGCTCAATCCACGATTTATTGGTCCATTCCAAATTCTTAACCCGAGTAGGAAATGTATCCTATGTAATTGCGTTACCTCCAAAGTATGTCTCGTGTTCATAATGTGTTTCACATATCTCGTACTTCGTAAATATGTGAAAGACCGAACCACGTTATAGAATTAGAACCTGGACGAAATAGCCAAGACTTAACGATGAGGAGGTACTTGTCAAGATCTTAGATAGGAAGGAGCATGTCCTACGCCAAGAAAGGTCATACCACAAGTTAAAGTTTTGTGGAGGAATCATGCTTATAGAGGAAATGACCGGGAATTGGAACAGAAATGAAAGCGAGGTATCCTCACCTTTTGAAACACCAGTACGTACGTCAATTTCGAGGACGAAAATTCACAAGGAGGGAGGTTGTAAGACCCAAACTTATTATTAATGAAATTTAATTTTCTATTTATTATTTTGAAATAGTAAGGGTTGATGTGATTAATGTGGATAGTTAGGGTAAAATACGTAAATACTTCAAAATAAGCAAGTGGTTATAAAATATTCATTGTTGTTTAGGGAATATTCGTTTGGTCGTGGAATATTAAATGTCGAGGAATATTCGTATTTACGACAGTAAAACCATGTGTGGGCCCCATAACGGAAAGCGATTGGATGAAGAAAGCGACAAATATAAGTTATTTAAAAATAATAACAGTAGTTGTTACTCAATTAATCTTGTTAAAATACTCTATTGGTTAAAACACAAGAAGACAATCGTATTGCACCAATTATTGATTCTTACGTAAGAAGGCACTACTTTCAATAATGGTTATGTAATTATTATCAAAGATTTTATTGATTTAATAATTCTTTGCGTTGATATTTTATATCTTCATTGTTTCAATAATTGTCATTACACAAGATTTTTCATTATCGAAGCAATAATTCATATTATCCGAATAATATTATTAGATAACATTATTGGCAATGTCTAGAAAGTTCATCAAGGAGAGGTTTGGTCACCTAATTGCGCTACCAAGAAGGAGAAATTCTTATTGAAAGCCCCCTTTTTTGGGGGCGCTCGGTCATTAATATTGTGATTCTCGTAATATTATTTGTGAATAATTAATTATTGATTCATATGATGAGGAAAATATTGATTTTATGTGGATATAGATGGAGAAAATTTTAATGTGACAATTGTTGAAAATTGAAATTTTATCTTTTTTCGATAAAATAATTCATTTAAATATATTATTATATTTTAATAATATAATAATGGTGATATTTTACAACGAATGTGGGATATATGAGTATCTGAGGAGGAAGAGTATTTTGTTGCAATAAATGTTTAAAACATGTTAAACATATAAATTGGACCCCATTTATTGGTGAAATTTGATTAAAGCTTGTAAAATCGCCTGTTTATGGATTTCGGTCAATTTCTATTTGGAATTTGGAAAAACTTTCTTCTACAAAGTTGTAGAGAATTGAATTTCCTATAAAAACTCGCGAGATTCGAATTTTCTGATGAAAGTGCTATTTATTATGAATTATTGAAGTTCTGAAGCTCCGAAATAATTGATTTTTGGAAGTTTAAAATATTTAAAATTAGAAAAACGTTTTTTCTTACTTTTTCTAGAATGTGGCATGTGTTTGATGGCTGAAATCAGATTCTAGGCATGTGTAGGAAATTTATATAATTATATTATTAATTTATTAAATTTTCGCTTTTGTGTTCTAAGCAATTTCCTATAAATAGGGTGCTTAGGTTAGAATTGAAAATCACAATTTAAACTCAAGTTTTCTATCTCTATATTATCGGCGTATTCTTGTGAGTATTTTGAGTATATTTTGAGTATTGTTAGGCGGTGCGTAAGTTCCTTCAAAGACTATATCCGGTATTCCAAATTTAGAAGTCTTAATCTTTCGAGGTAAGGGATGTTATTTTCTTCTCAAATTATATTATTTCTTCAATATCATTATGCTAAAATATTGGTTGGAACTTTTTATCAAATTTGGAACTTTTTCATATGGGGTTACTATTCATGAGTTACTTATTCACGAGTTACTATTCATGAGTTACTATTCACGAGTTCTTATTCAAAGTACTATTCATGAAGCGTGAAGATGTTTTTTGTGGAATTTCTATCTTTTGGTGTGTGAGTTACTATTCACGATACTATGACTATTCACGATATCTGACTGACTATTCATAGAAAAATAAAATTTCTTCTTTTGTCCAAAATATCTATTCGGATACTAGCTTTGATTGTATCCATGTTTTGATCATTCTTGAATTTTACACCACTATGATTGTTTTTGAGGTATTTTTGAACATGGATAAAACAAAGTACGAATCCTTAATCCTTAATCCTTGTCATTTTGTTTCTTTGGATTTGTTTCTTTAAAAATATATTTTCATCATCCTCGGTCTTAAATGATGATATTATTGAATATCTTTGGCACCGTAGTGCAAAGATGAATGATTTCTGAAGAATATCTTTGGTAGTAGTGCAAAGATGAGCAGTGTTTAGATGAACATGATTAATCGATGAATATCTTTGGCACAGTGCAAAGATGAATATTTGATTCCAGATGTATATTGATTGATGTTCTGAGGATAAAAGATAGAGCGATGAACTTTTAAATTCATACATAGAAGATAGTAGTTTGCATTCTCTACTTAACTCTTCTAATGAATTATTATTTCAGCTTGTAATATTGATTTAAAATTTGTTGTCTATTGTATTCTATTAGATTTTCCTGTTGAAGACTAACGGTAATTTGTTGTATATTATCTTAGTCATAATATTCTTTACTAGGCTAGTTGAGCTCACCCTTTTCCTTTTTGTTCCATTTTTCTTCTCGGGAGGCGAGATTATAGCGAGTATTAGCCTCGGGGGTATGGAATGAAGGTTTTAGAAAGAATTATTTAGTAGTCCTCACCATTTTTGTAAAATAATGTATCAATAAATGTGATGAGGATTTATTTGAGTATAGATATTGTCTAGAAGATAATATTTGTATTCAAACTCACAGTTTTACTGTTGTAATAATAAAGTTGTAGTTGTTTCTGTACCATGTATTGACAACTCAGAATGGGTGATGTATACCTATTTTGGGGGCGTCACAACAACCCTGTCTTATGATAACACGAGGTTGTATGCCATTAGACATCTTGTATGATAGTGGCAAAACACCCTTCCAAAGTTGGGTTCGCCTCACCCTATTCGGTTCACCAAAATTAAATATCAAATGACGTATACAATACGACACACTTATCTAAAGTTCTCAATAAAATTATTTCCATACTATTTAGGAGAACCTCAATGACTATAGACCACCGTTCTATTCCTGTTATCCCCCGCTTCGAAATCTTGGCTACACTCTTATTACCTGAAAGGAATTGTGAAGCAAAAGGGTGAGCACAACTAGCTCAGTAAAGAATATCATGACTAAAGATAATTAAATTATCAATAACCTTCATCATTAATAAATTAGAGATTTAGAACATATAGTAGATGATAAAACTTTTCAAACATAGTTGCATCGGAACGAGCAATCCATTAGAAGAGTCAAATAGACCATAATGTCTATTATCTTCTCTATGTTAAAAGTCCACCAAAAATGTTTTATTCCTGTAACATCAATCAATAGTTCCTGTCCACAATCATATGAATAACTCATAATCATATTTGTGGTTCCAAATTCATTTTCTCATCCAGGACGAAGATAATTTTCATCACCTGTCTTTACCTGAAACATCAAAGATCATGGTTATACCAAATCACATTTCCTGTTCATAATCATACTAATAAATTCATCTTTGCACTACGAGCCAAAGATATTCATTAACAGTTCATCTTTGCACTACATGCCAAAGATATTCAACAACTGGTCATCTTTGCACTACAGGCCAAAGATATTCAACAACAGGTCATCTTTGCACTACGGGCCAAAGATATTCATCAATAATTCATCTTTGCACTACATGCCAAAGATATTAATATCTCAAAGAAATATATAATCATTTCAGAATTTATATAAACCATAATTATAACCATGTTGATCAATTCACCTTTGCATTTAAGTTAAAGATATTCAATTGTAAATTCAATGGTCATGATCATACCAGTCAACAATTCAACTTTGCACTACTGACCAAAGAGAACCCATAGTCACGATCATACTAATAATCTACCCACCTTTATACTCAAATTAAAGAGAAATTTTCTTCACCAGGATTATAAAAATGTTATATATGATAATAAAAACAATATGATCAACAACTGCTTTTAATTTCAAGAGTAAGATTCATAAATCAACGATAATTAGGTCAGAAAAAGAAACCAATTTTGTTGTGAATAGTACATCGTGAATAGTAACTCATGAATAGTAACTCGTGAATAGTAACTCATGAATAGTACTCCATATTCGTACATAGTACCGTATACGTAAATAATGTCATATACATAAATAGTGCCATATACATGAATAGTGCCGTATACGTGAATAATAACCCCGACACAAAAAGGTAGAAATTCCACAATAAATCTCATTTCAATAATTCGGCATAATGATATTGAAGAAAATAATATCATTTAAGAAGAAAATAACATCCCTTACAATCCCTTACCATAATAATGACAATATCCCTTACCTCAAAAGAGCAATACTTCTGACTGAAATATTGGATATGACGCTGAAGAAAACTTGCACTGATTAGCAACTCTCAAATTATCAAAATACTCAAAAAAATACGCTCAATAATATAGTGAGAGAAAACTTATGTTTCTGGTGTGATTTTTAATTCTAACTCATCACTCTATTTATAGGAAAATGTTAAAATGCCAAAGCAGACTTGACCTGCAACCTGATGGCTTTACCTGCTACTATTCCCACCCACCACTTTTGAAATAAAATTTTAGCATATTTTTCACCAACCAAAGGTGGGACCCACTCATTCTAGAATTTTCCACCAAAAATCATTTATAAACATAATTTCTGAATCAGTCACCTCTTAAAATTCATAACAAATCATGCGTTCATTTTTAACGGTTCAAAATTTGTGGACATATACTCAACTTATATATGTATAAGATATCCAAAAATTATAACGATCCAACGGTCGGATTAAAAATTATAACTCACGCAATATAGCTTAAGAACACTGATTTTTCGGACTATGAGTCCTTTTGGACCAGTTTCATTCAAACAGTCACCACGAAATATCGACAAAGAATTTTTGGGTGATTCCAATTTCTACGGTTAGTTTAATTCCAAGGCTTTCTTTTGATATGTGGCTCATAATTTTTTTAAAATTTCCAAATTTTGTTCTTCATTTCGACAAAATACTAATAAAACACCTCAACATTAATTCCTTCATTTATATCCATATAAAAATATATATTTTCTTATCATATAAATCAATAATTAATTATTCACAAATAATATTACAGAATCACAATTATGACAACCAGACTGTTTCCAGGAAAAAGGGGTTTTCCGGTAAGGATTCCTCCTTACTGGCGCGCAATTAGGTGACCAAACCTCTCCTTCACAGAACTTTATAGACATTGCCAATAATTCTATCTAATAATATTTTTAAAATAATATGAATTATTGACCTAATAATGGGAAATACTGTGTCGTGACAATTATTAAAACAACAATAATATAAAATATCAACGCAGTAATTATTGAATCAATAAAATAAAATATTGAGCGATAATTATCGTAATAATTATTAGTAGTGCCTTCTTATGTAAGAATCAATAATTCAAAAATATCAGGTAATATCTGGCGTCTTCTTTATGCAACCACGCCGTATTATACTATATTTTAACCACCAGGTATTCCAACAGTGTTAATGGTAACAACTACGCCGTTATTTATAAAAACTCAAACTTGTCATTTTCTTCATCCGACAGTTATTCTGTTATGGGGCCCATAAATGGTCTTGCTATTTGTCGCATCGAATATTCTTCTCGACAACAAGAATATTCCACGACCAAACGAATATTCCCCGACAACAATGATTATTTTATAACCACTTGCGTATTTTGTAAACTTTACATATATTACCCTTAACTTTAACTTTTTTATCAATTTAACCATTTACTGAATAATAATTATAAGAAAAAATTGAATACTTTTATTTCATAAAATTCGGGGTCTTACAAAAAGGACAAAATTAGGGATAATAAAATGTATGAATTATGTGTATATCATATATATTTTGTGGCTGAAATAACAGATTGTGTTATGTATGCTTAAGGTGCAACGTTGTTAGGGTACTTATATCGGGGTTTATATATATATATATATATATATATATATATATATATATAGCTAGTAGGAGTGGTATTAAGTATATAAATGGGTGTCTCACACTGTTATAACTTTGGGCTTACGAGCATATATTAGTTGGAAGGCTAAACCCTAGGAATGATTTCTAATTATGGCTACCCAGAGCAAGGGCGTAGGCATACTCCGCCAATCACAAATATCCCGATAGACGTGACATCCTCATCACCATATACCATTCTACTGAGGGGAGTTAGATCGGCAGCTTACTTGGGAGGTCATTTGGCAGCCTTGCATGAGATAATCAAATGATGATTTGACGAGGTATAATTTCGAGGGAAGGTTGGCGAAATCCGTTCGGATCCCATTAATTCATTTTGATATTGTAGAATATCAAATGTTGAACTGAGTTAGGTAATATGGGTATTTGCAGGGGATACCTTCTCCGACATAAAATCACAATGAACTTAGGTTGCTTAAAAAAAATAGATTTGACGTTGACGCAAACATGGTCTTGAGGTGAGTGTGCATCGCTCATTGGGAGTTGTACATGGACCATTTTAAGGGCCAAATATTGGAGGCTTTAAAGTATGTTGATATTGAGACATATATGAAGTGGTACGACAAGATTACGCGTAAAACTTTACATCGACCTCAACGCTAAGGAGATCTTGACACTTCTTATGAACCTTAGTCCATATGCAACCAATATCACCTGATCACATGGTAAACAGATTAATTGTTTATGTATTTTTGAAGTATTTATATTAGTTCATTAAATTGATGCTAATTGAAAGTCCTGTAATAATCTAGAAAGGGGGGTTGAATAGATTATTACTATTTTAAAATTTAACTTGGCCTTTTTAAATTTTAATTTAATTAATTGAAGTGAGATAATTAAATTAGAAGTTATAAATAAAGAGACAATGACAATCACTTAAGACACAAAAATTTATTTGGTTCATAATATACAACCTTGGTATGTTGCTGCGTATAGTCTTAAGCTCCTGTCTAGGACTTGGGATCCTATTACTATCAGTAATAATAAGTCACTCCTTTAACCAGGTGAAACCTTTACAAAGTTTTAAATATCAACTTCTAACTATACACAACTAATTATCTTGGACAACAAGCTCCCCGCTTCTTCCTCAAGTTTACTTGCACCTGTACCTTTTAGTTCATTTATATTTTACGAGTTGGTCTTTAAACGATAACCTCTCCCTCACCTCACAAGTACACTAGAGACTCAACTCTACGTTGACCTATCCAAGACTCTGGTTTTGGTCTAAGGATTACTAGTCTTTCTCACAGATACATAAAATAAACTAACTCCCTTTTTCAGTTTATATAAAAAGATGTTTGGATAATTCTTTTTAAGATAAACAAATAGAATTCAGTGCAGACATATAAAAGTTTATGCAACTTTTTTTATTACATGCTTCTTCAGCTTCTTAAATAATAGCAATTAAAGTTCAGATAACTATATAAAAGTTCAAAGACTTTTATATGCGTATGATCATTTGCTTCTCTTGTAAGTAGATATGTATTTTTAAGCTCAAATCAAATATGCTTCTATACAAGCAACTATTAATTTATGCTCAGTTATATAAAATTTTAAATAACTTTTATGAATCTATTTCTATGAAAGCATATATGAATCAATTAAGTTCAAGTATATGTAAAAGTAGTAATAACTTTTATATGTGATGAGTAAGGGTGTAAATGAACCGAGTCGAATCGAATCGAGTATTAAGTTGTTTAGATTTGATTCACAAAATTTATTGAGTATAAAATAAGGTTTGATTGAAGTTCATTTAGCTACCGAGTCAAGTACGATCTCGAATCGAGCCCGATCAGTTTGAACTGTTCGAACGAATATGATCCGAGTATCAATAGAAAATTACAATTTGAGGAGGTTCGAGTACTTTATCGAACTTTAAAATTTGCTCATATTTAACTCATTTATATTTCGAGTCGAGCTCGAATCGAACTTTTAGTTGAGCGAGTACGAATTGAACCCGAACTGTTTGCTTATTTTATAACCTTAGTGATAAGTCTGCTTCTTTATAAGCATATATTATCAATTAAGATCAAGTAATATAATTCTTTCTAAGCAAATATGTCAATTAAGTTCTGATATAAAAATTTAATTAACTTTTATACAAGAAAGCAAGTATAGTAGATAAATCAGTTAAAATTCAAATACTTACTATCAAATATCAAGTACAACAGATACTGCAGTCTATAATATACTTGATATAAACAACTAAAAATTGTTCAACTAAAATATATATTACAATATATTTGATAACAATCTTTTCACAATTGATTACTAACAATGGAGTCACACTGTCAAGTGTCAACTTTTCCCTAGAAAGGAAAATTTTTTAATCACACCCTCGTGTCTGAGAGGACTCAAATGTGAAAGTATTAATTTCTCATATTTATAAAAATACATTCAACTAGGTCACCGATTTGAAGCTAAATGTTCAGTTTCTCTTAAGAAAAATCTCTAAAACCTTCAAACTCAAGTACCTTGTATTCGGTATTAGTATAAATAGATGCTTGATGAAATATGAGAATATATAATTAAGTAGAGCAATATTTCAACTAAGCAATTTGGAGATAATAATAAATGCAATCTGTTGGGTCATGATATTTCATATATTGGGCAGAATGGATTGGGCCGAGGTATTGGGCTAGTCCATTAGGTCATCATTATTGGATCCTAAAGTTATTGGGCCTGATCATTGTATTATCCTTGTTAAGTCCTTGCAATATTGGGTCGGGTCAGTGAGCTGACCCATCAGGCATTTAAATATCTCCATCCTTGACCGGTAATGATGAAAAAGGATTGTTGTTGACCGATATCTCTTCCATGCATTAATATGGATTGGATTATAGTCGGTGCCAGAGAACAAAGTTGAGTAAAAGGTGGCGATCTGCATGCGGTTAATTTGAGATCAACGAGGAATGGGGAGCTATGTCTGATGGTAGTGGGTGGCACGGTAAACCGGGCTGGAGAGTATAACATAGCAAATGCGTCTTCCAAGTAAAGGTAACTGATAATTTTATCTCTCTCAATACACCAGATATTTTATCCTCCATTGTTAACCTTGTGATCGCCTGTACTGACTCTCACGCCTGAGCTATCCCCCGACGGTCGAAGCTGTCAAGCTTTTGGTGTTGATCGTGTTTATTGTGCAGGATTAGGACGTCTTATGTGATTGGGATGTGGCAAAAGATCTTGGCGTTAACACAATCAATTAAAAACTTATCTCCGAACCATGACCAATTTTCTCTTCACTAGTAACTAGCAATTTCAGAGAAAAAGAGAGCTTTAGAAAACTAAAATGTAGGCAAGAAAAAATAGAGATCTTGAAAAATTTGTAATTAAATTGGTGACTTAGAAATAAGGAATTGATGGCCTATTTATAGTAAAATTCAAGTAAGGGTAAAATGATCCAAGTATTTATCAAGGGCTTGAATCATTTTGTATTTTGAATTAAAGGGTGAAGATTAGATTTTATAAATCAAGGTGTTGCTCGGCCAAAATAAATGATTGATGGATATGTCCATTGGATTTTAAGGGGTGTTTGATAAAAAATGAATAAATCTGAATCTAAAAGAGCTGAATTTGAATGAAAAAGTTGTTTGATAATTGACATGTCTGAAACATTTGAATAACAAATTTTTATTATTTTACCCCTCTAAAAAAATTCAAAATTGTTATAAATGTATTTAATATTACTTAATATAATAGTTAATATTGTAAAAAAAAACTTCATTCAGCCCATTCAGCTAAAAAATGACACTAAACCATTTAGCCCAAATCATCTGAATGACAGACCGATTCAGCCATTCAGACGATTTTTTTCCAAAATAAAAGCACTTAATGGTTGATCGATTCAGCCATTCAGACCTAAACAAACAACCCCGTAATGTATTAGTTATCTTAAGGTTATGGTCATGCATTGCTTCAATGGTCAAGATAATAATCCAATGTATAACGGGAGATTGGTTGAGTTTACTCCTGAATCCATCTATTAACTTAGTATGAAAATTTGATTTTTGTTATAAAATTATACATAGTGTGTGGATGCCTAGATACATTCTTACCCATGTCTACATACATTCCTACCTCTCTTTATTGTAATTAACTTTAAGCTTTGTAACTCTCATATCCTTTAAGGTTTGAAACTCATGACCTTTGAGTTTTGTAACCTCATAGTATTGATATCCTTGTACCATAAATAGTAGCATTGTAAAGAGGATGGGTTAGAGACATATACAATTACAATATATGAAATGAGAATGCTCTTCTCCCTTAATCATCATCTTTGTTTTTATTTTTAATAATATTTTATAATACGTTATCAGCACGAGTCTCTAATATTTCAAGTTGTGATACTATACTAGTTTCATCTTCTCAAAACTCAAAGATCCAATTTTCAGATTCTTCACGAAAAATATAAAGAAAAGTTCTGGATATCTCCATATGGGAAGTTCAATAGCCGAGTAGAACTGGAAGTTAAATCTTCAAGACTAGAAAAGAGGTTGGTTATTTTTGCTGCTATAATATACTTGTCAGTTTTCAGTTTTAGTTATTTATTTCATGACTTAAAATGCTCCACAAGATCTTAACAAATATGATACCCATATATATATATTTGACATAAGTTAACACAGTAGGAATATATGATTTTCATGTGTCAATATTTTATTTTATTTTTGAAGAATGGAGTAAATACGATTTCATGAGTTGTTCAATCCCCACTATGCTTACAAGTGAACATGCTCTTGCTAGGAGAAAATTTACTATACATATCTAAATATGCATTTACATAGTCTTACCATATTTTTGGAATCCACCCTGTACTACACTTGGACTAACACTAAAGTTGTTGCATGGTCATGATTTGATTAATGATAAAAATGTGTAAGAATGATTATTATTATTATTATTATTATTATTTATTTAGTATATCGGTGTATTTTGATGTATTGTCATTATAAAATATGTTAATATATTCTTAAAATGATATATGTGCTTTTGAGATATACACTTAGTAATATTTTATAAATGAGTTGAAAGTTGAAATATAAGTTCTTAGTGTATTGTAATCCCTGCTAGGATATTGGCAGCTAAGCAATATAACAATAGGTAGGAATTACTCTTTCTGGATCACCAAGTTTGTATTCTGGCTATTTATGAGAGGAGGGCATGATTTTCAATTTATTCTTAACGAAATTTGAATATTGAGTTACATGACACATTTTGTGAGCAGTTGGAACTTACGAGTGTAATTTCTTTTAAATACTTGGACTATTTATTTAGTGAGATAAAGTGAGGTAAAATTATCGCATTTCAATTCTCGCACTAATGATATCATTATTCTTATTATTATATAATTGTAATTGAATATATAAGGACTATTTATTTAGTTTTAGTGGAAAATTTTAATTTCGTATTTTACTGTATTTCTATAAATTGTCTCATTATAATTAAATCTGAATATATATAATTATTTAATTTGATGGAAAATATGTTTAGTTATTTAATATTCAAATTTTATAAATTTGAATTTGTTGCCCTTGATTTATATCGAGCAAGAATTGTTTGTAATGGAATCTTGATGCTGAGATTCATATAAAGGTAAAGAACCTTGAAGATACAATTAAAGTTGGCAATCATGCATCCCTGCAGGATCATGCAAAATTAATTATTTTTATTCGCTATCATCTCCATGAAAAAAAATATTAATAAAGATATGTTAAAAAAAATATTTACTATATTTCATGTCTCGAATATGCTTCTGTAGTAGCAATATTGTGAGTATAAGTTCATAATATATTCCCTGAAGCAATAAAAGAAATTATATTCCTAAAAGTGATATCATTTCTTCTAGTGGCTGTACAAAATAATGAGTTTTTGTTGAAAAACCAACAATCTCGCTCGACCAATTCTATTACATTCCCTGAAGTGAATGGAACCTCATTTGATAATCATAGAGGAAATTATGGTTGTGGTTGTGGTAGTGGACTTGAAAAGAACAATCAATATATAAAGAGAATGTATAAATGTCGTACTCTAAACATTTGGTAGATTTGTACCAAGACTCCATAAAAGAAAAGGAAATGGAATGATCCACGAAGATCCCATGAATTATTTTGACTTTTCAAATGGAGTGGATATAACTAATTTTGATATCTATGGTTTCCTTGATGATATATTGATAGAAATGTTCATACCAATTAATTATTTTTATTTCATTATATTATGACATTATAATAAGTATTTTTATTATATGTTTTATTTATGTTTCAAGTAATAAAGTTAAATTTATGTTTTGCATATATGAAGTTGTATGGATCAGAACCTCATCAAACTTAATTAAAGGCTCTGGAAGAGCGATTATCCATCAAACATAATTGAAGACTCTTGAAGAGTGATTATTCATCAAATTTAATTAAAGTCTCTGGAAGAGCGATTATAATGTTTTCACAGGGCACAAAACTTTGTATTGATGATTCTTTATATTCTTCTGAGACAAACAGAAATTTGCTCAGCTTTAAGGATATATGTTATAATAGTTATCATATTGAAATCAATAACAAAGGCAGTGAAGAATTTCTTTATATTACTTCAATAGTATCGGGCCAGAAGCTCATATTAGAAAAATTGTATATTTTTCTCTTCTGGGTTATATTATACTAAAATGAGAATAGTTGAAACAAATGTTGTAATACATCAGAAGTGTTTGGATCCAAATATTTTTATGATTTGGCATGATCATCTAGGATCAATAATGATGCATTGAATTATTGAAAACTCCCATGAACACCCTTTAAAGAACCATAAGATTCCTTTACCTGTTGATTATATCAAAGTAAATTTATTACCAAATTATCACATTTAATTATTGTTATTTGGTGTTCATCTTCTAAGAAAGAATTCAGAGTGATATTTTTAAGGTATATTTTGAGGATTGTTATTTTAATAGTCTTCCCACCATTAGGGGGAGAAAAGTCGTTACTCAAGCTCGGCGTGAGATCATTACGCAAAGACGACGGAGATTAATTGGAATGTTTCAACGTTATTTAATCTTGATCCTTATACAAATCAATAAGAACTAGAAGTTCAAAGGATAATTCATTTGCAATGAATTGCAAATCAATTACCAGAATTATTCATCGATAATAAGAAAATAGTGATATCTCACATTCTAGCTGCTAATACTCTAGCAGAGATTGAAGTCCACAATAGGACAATCGGTTAATCTGACGAGAAAATTGAATTAAAGCCACACCTGAAGCGTGGAAGATCTATCGGTGTTAAAAAATAAAATAAAATTTCCTAGAAGAAGAAAGTACAAGAAAAATAAGTTGCAGCCTATAAAGAGGCTATACCTATGAAACAGGCTACAAAATTTATCAACCTATCCAAAACTTATGAATAAAAATCTCCTGTAAATAAAACTCTTAAAGAGTTATTCCCTGAAGAGGATGAGTTATCCCCTGAAGAGGACCAGGTACCCAAAAATAACGAGATCTCGATACATTATGTATATACAAGAGACGTATATATTGGATAAAAATAAAATCGTTGTCGACAACATATTTTCATATAAATTTGCTATGGATATTACCAGAAGTAATGATCATATATATGAACCACAAATCATTGATGAATGTAGAGATATTTGGCCAATGTAGAAAGAGGCGATTCAAGCATAATTAAATTCACTAAGTAAATGTAAAATTTTTGGACCTGTAGTCCGAACACCTAAAAGTGTAATGCATGTTGAATACAAATGGGTATTTGTACGAAATAAGAAAAATAAAATTATATGGTACAAAGCGCAACTTGTAGAACAATGTTTCTTCGCAGAGACATGGTATTAATTATGAAGAAACATGTGCTCCTGTAATGGACACAATTACATTCAGATTTTTAATTAGCTTGGTAGAAAGAGAAATTAATAGATGTTGTTACATCATATCTGTATGGATCATTATATAAACATAAAAATCCCTGAAGGATATAAAATGCTTGAAACATATAATTCTACATCTCGAAATATGTATTCTATTAAGCTATAAAGATCTTTATATAGGTTAAAGCAATCCAGATGCATATTGTGGTATAATCGCCTAAGTGGATATCTTTTGAAAGAAGGATTTGAGAATAATCCAATTTATGCATGCATTTTTATCAAAAAAATCATAATCTGGATTTGTTATTATTATTGTATTTATTGATGAAAGATCTTGCTCCAGAAGAGTCGACAAAAACAACTAATTTAAGATGAAAGATATTGGTATGAAATTCTTGTTCATACACAGAAAAAGTCCTGAAGTAACTTTACATAGATAATGTTAATCCTTTGAGTACTTCAATGATGGGTTGGTCACTTGATATCAAGAAAGATCCGTTTTGACCACAAGAAAATAATAAAGAAACTCTTGGTCTTGAAGTACCTTATCTTTGTGAAATTGGTGTTTTGGTCCTGAAGTACTATTTCTAAATGTAATTGGTACTTTGACGTATCTTGCAAATTTGACAAGACCTGATATAACATTTGTTGTTAACTTACTAGCAATGTATAGTTATGCACCAACTCGAAGATATTGTAATAAAATTAAACATATTTTACGTTATCTTCGTGAGACTATTGATTTGGGATTATTTAATCCAAATGGAGATAAAACCAAGCATATTGAACCAAAATTATTTTATACACGAGCCCCAGAAGAATGGCAATATTGATCATGTGATAATTTGATTGATATATTCATTAAGTCATTACTAACTATGATTTTGAAGAAGATGGTGCACAATATTGGCATACTTCGACTTAATGATATTTTTACCATGAACAATGGAAATTCTATGTACTTATGAAGGGGAGTAAAAAGGATATGTGCTGATTGTACTCTTTTTCCTTCGCTAAGTTTTTTTCCCACTAGATTTTCCTTTGCAAGGTTTTAATGAGGCAATCCCAAGGCACTAGAAGTTATACAAGAATATTGTACTCTTTTCCTTCACTAAATTTTTTCCCACTGGGTTTTTATTTGGTAAGGTTTTTAACGAGGCATATTCTTAGAAAATTGCTACAAAAGAACTCCATCCCTTCTATATGAAGACAATGCTGCATGTATAGCTCAATTAAAAGGAGGATACTGTTAGGTTTGTAATATTCATGAACGCAATCAAATTGCATAAATTAGCGGCGATGTAAAAAAAGCGAGTTTAAATTTTTTACAAACCATATACCCGGATCACCCTTTATGCACAATTATTAATTAAACGAAGAATAAGAAATTATGAAATCATACCCTCAGAAAACGAGCTTCCTCAGTGCATGAAGTTCACCTTCGACTTCTCGCGATCTCCTTGAATCTCCGGGTAGATTCCTTCCTTTGATCAATGTAAGCCACCCAAGTGTAAGGCCTCTAGAGGTGATCCACCAAAGAAGAAGAATTTTCAAGAAGAAGGGGTATTGGCTCAAACCCTAGTTTTTCCTATCTCTATAGAAAAGGAGCGTACTCTCCCAACTATTGGAATTACGTATGTTGTAAAAGTCAACAACCCCATCACCCATAATAAGACTCCTCTTATTTATAGATGTGGGCAACCCACCTTAACAATTAAGGAATTGGGTTTTATTTAATTAATTAAATTCTTTTAATTAATTAAGCTCCCTAATCTTATTAGGGATAATTAATTAAACTCTTTTAACTAATTTTCCTTCCTAATCCAATTAGGAATAAATGAGAGTACTTATATTAAATTAATTCCTAAACTCTTTTAGAAATTAAAAGAATAATAATAATTGTAATAATATTAATAAGACTCCTCTTATTAATTTATATTTAATATTTCTAAAATATTAAATAATAAATATTAAGCTATTTAATTTATTCTATCAACATAGATTAAATTAAATATACATAACATATTATTACGATTATGCCATTAACTTCTTAAATAATTATTCTTCCTTTTATGGTGTGACCCTTTAGGTTCTCCATATTAAACCTAGGTTGTGAATAAATCAATTAGAACAATTTTAATCTTATTTAAATAAATAAATTAAACAATTAATTTATTTAAATAAATAATATTTATTCTACAATAGGGATAAGCCTCCCCAGCGATCAGCGACTTTCGAGATAATATAGATTTCAACATTAATCATAAAAGAACCTTTGAGTAAATAGTTCTCAGATACAATTCAATCCTTCCACCATACAATGTCCCAATTAAATATAAGGCAGAGAATTATCATCAAGTCTTATTTTATTTAATTATATGTATTTCGACTCTTAAATGCATAACTCAAATAATGCAAATTAGAAACTCCTTTCTAATTTCATTACGCCTTCGCCAAGGACTCTTGGGTTGTCATTTATCGAATCACATAGGACATTTCTCTTCTTTTAATAAGTGGTGGATTCTTTATTGATCATACATTATCTCCATATACAACTTATTATACCCAAGCATACCCTTTGATATACCCTAAGGGTCTTAAGGAATAAGTCAAAGTATAACTCATCATACACAAGACACTATGATGATCTCAAGTCCAAGGATCACTTGTACTACTATCACTACTGAGAATTCTATTGTGAAAAGTAAAACTCCATTAGGTATTCCTTAGCGAGCCAACGCTCAAATGAACTTATTCTCTAATAAGCACCTACATACTTGCTTTAGTATCTCCACACAAATGATCATGAGATCAATCATCCTCATCCAATGAGCAAGCAACGTATGTATCAATCTATCCGGATTCACTAATCCCCAATTTAGTAATCCAATGATTGAGAACTATTTTAGTTTTAAGCTTTCTAAGAATTTAGATCTCATTAGAATGATCATCATCATTATTCTAAAAGCATTGCTTAAAACTATGGGTTTATCACATATTATAAAATAGCATCATGTAGATAATTAAAAGTCTTTAATAAATTAATACTTTTATTAATAAATGAATAAGATTATTTACAAAGTATATGCTTTATCATCAAACATGATTGGCTTGTATGCATACTACTTTCAATCTCCCACTTGCACTAAAGCCAATCGTCATGGTATCTCATACTCTTCTTCTCTAAGTGACGATTATCCTGCTGTTGGATAAGCTTTAGTTAAAGGATATGTAATGTTGTTCATGAGAGTCCACTATCTCTATAGTGATTTCCCATCTTTCAATAATTCTAATAATCAAATGAAAGTGCCACAACACATGTTTAGATCCAAGATGAGACTTAGAAACTATTCCTAGTTACGTAATGAACTTTTAATCCAAACAATCAACTTGCGACTTCATTTATAGTTATATACTTTGTCTTTATCACTAAACCAAAGAACACTTTCTTTGTTTGGAACCTTTCAATTCATCGCACCAGCATTCAAGGTAACCCTTTACCTTAAAGTGGATTTTTCCGTCGTCTTGGTCATCGCCAAAAAACTTGAGTCTATTAAGCCCTCTAGTTTTAATTAAGACCCACCATGAATATGATCACATCCTTAGTCTTGGGTTAAGCACTTTAAGATGTTTTCAGCGACTCATAGTGAACTTCTCCATAATATGACTGATCAACATCAGGTCTCGTACATTTCATTGCATGCATGATTGTCACTCATGCGACCTCTCTTTTCAGGAGTTTGTGGAGATTATTAAGAGAGATACACTCCATAGCTCATCGACATGAGACATCTCTTGTAGTTTGCCATGCTAAACGACTTTAGCATCAAATGAATATACGTTCCTTGGGTTAAGTCGAGCATCCACTTAAATCTATCTATATAGATTTATATCCCTAATTAAGATAGTCTTCCAAATCATTCATGGAGGAATGTTTAGACAACTTTATCTTTACTGATTGTAGCAATGGTATGTCATTCCTTATCCGTAGTATATCAACATATAATACTAGAAATTTCACGACGCTCCCACTGACCCTTTTGTACACACTAGAACTCTTACCTCATCGTATGTAACTCTGGATCATCATCTCCTATGATGCATACCTCATCATCATCATCCATGATGAATCCATACCTCCTAGGTATCTTGGTGACTATTCGGATTTACGATTGGTTGTGGTACAATAGGTTTATCTCTGAGTTCCTCTTATTTGACTTATAGTGTTTTTGTGGTTCTTGAACTCTTCAAGATCTATTATCCTCCCACTAGCCCCTTCAATGATAAACACATTTATCTTAGAAAGGCGTGAGTTTCAGTAACAAACACCTTTTGCTAAGTAGAATTATAGAACATATACCCTAAACTTACTTTAGGATGTCCCACAAATCATACATGTCAAATCTTGTCCCAAGCTTATCCTTGAAACCTTTTCACAAAAGTTGGACAACCCCTTATCTTAACATACTTAAGATTAGGAATCCTCCCCATCCATAACTTTTATGGAGTCTTGGGGCTGATTTTGAGGTTACCTTTTCGTAGATATGCGACCATTTCTAGGACATGATCCTGAAGGATTTGGAATGTCGGTAAAATCATTATGGACTGTACCATGTCCAACAAGGTATGATTTTTCCTTTCGGATACATCAATCAATTATTGCATGTATCGGGAGGCGTCCATTATGAGAAAACCATTTGAGATGATCCGAAACTTATTACACAAGTATTTATTCCTTGATCTAATCAAAGAATCTTAATACTTTGCCAATTTGTTTCACTTACGAATTCTTTGAACCTTTCAAATAATTCATACTTGTATTCAACAAATACACACATTCAACTCTTTGAATGATCATCTCCTTTTCTTATACTAATTTGTTCAATATGCAAAATTATTTTCATGTAAGTCATGTATACAAAATTTATTAAGTAATATTCGATTCTATACAAAACATTATTATTATAAATAGAACAACAATTGTTCTTAATTATAATACCAAAGATTTCATTGTCAACAATAAAATGGAAATAATATTTTTAACAAGAAGCTGGAATACAATAACAACTTATTGACTTAATAGATTTGCCCGTAGGCATTGCTAAACTATAAGTTTCTATGTCTAATGTAGCAACCTTTGCTTCATTTCCTTCACATAAGATTATTTATCTTTGTTTAGCTTTTTACTTCTTCTTGGTCCCTTCATAAATCTATATTTATGATAACCAAAGTCGATATCCAATACCCAAGTAGAACCTTGACTTAAAGGAAAATTTATTTTAAATTATGAACAAAATTGTATTTGTAACTGAAACTTCACTAAGCTTCTTTTGGTTAGCTCTGCAAGATGCTTCTCGCAGTTTCTTTCCAGTGTCCAGGCTTATTGCAGTGGAAGCAAACTCTTTTGTTATCCGTATCAGTTTTGTTCTTATTATCCTTTGTTTATGCCTTTCTATATACCTTCTTTGAATCGTTCTTCTTTTCAGAAGATCCTTTGGCCCCTACCAGTAAGACATGGTCTTTCTTGGTTGGAAAGTGACTCTCATCATTTTTCAACATGTTAAGCAAATCAACGAAGCTAATATCTAGCTTGTTTATATGAAAAATTCACAACAATTGTAAAAGGAGTCCGGGAGTGAGTGCAAGATCAAATCTTGGCTCAACTCTCCATCCATGACAAAACCAGTTGTCCTAATTGATCAATCAAATTGATTATGTAAAGAACTTTTTTCGTACATCTATAGTGCCATTGGCCATTCTAGATCGGAAGAGCTCCTTAGATATCTCGATATCTATCACCCTACTTTCCTCACCATCAACTACTTGATGTGCGGGAATATAGTAGGAGCATCCATAGTTTCATCTTGTGCTCAAGCTCGTTACTTTCATAGATGCGAGCATGATGCATTGAGCCAATGTGCATCATCTTGCCACTTTCTAAAAGTAGCAATGTCTTCCTCGGAGGCATTATGCGCAACCATGCTTGAGGATAGGCGTATTAAGGACATAAGATAGCTTTTCATCTATGAGAACTATTCTCAAATTCCTTAACCAATCCGTTTAATTCGGTCTGGTTAATTTAGCATCTAATATGCTTTGCAGTGATAGTAATTTCAAACATTTTAAAATTCTGTAAATGAATTTAGAATTAACAACATTTTAACATACATTCTTTTATTAATTACCAAAATAAATTAGGTCTTGTTTTAAATTGGTATCTCCCACTATTTTCTTCAAACTATATTACCCTCACTTATATAGTTCGGCAAAATCTAATTAAAGATTTGCTAGTGAGAATAAGGATCCCATTTCAAATGTATATAGCTTGTGGTGACACAACAAACTATATATAAATAAATAGGTAGACAACTTTTGTCAATTACATCAACTATGCAACTCCTTTTCTTTTGCCTCTTAGATTATTTTGATCAAGTGGTGGCACATCCAGAATCAAAATTATCCAAGTTAAGTCCGAACCTAGCACTCCATATATTCAAAAAGAAAAATATCATCCTTGTGGTGACACAACAAAACAATATTGTTCAATTTTCTTTATAAGCATCAAATGTGATAAATTAACATCTTAAATACTTAATACTTGCCTTGTGGTGACACAACAAACTCATATTAAATATTTAATACTCTATTAATTTTATCATGTTGAAAGCGACGTTCGATATTCCAAATATCTTTGAACGCTTAGGACTTAATATAAAAATTGAGGGGTTTGTTATTAATTTGTCTCATCTTGTTTAGCACGCATTTATTATATATATATATATAATATATCGTTATATTAATGAACATGAAGCATGTTTGCATAATATATAATATATATAGTATAAGCATGCACATATAGAATACTATATTCTACCCGGATTGATTGTGGACTTTTATTCTAGTTTGGTTCACTAGAGCCACCAAGTGAACCAAAAGGTCAAACCCTAGGGGTGCAAGAAATAATATTTAAATATAACTATTACTTTAAACTAGGGCTCCATTACAAAGCAGGTCTTCAAGCGCTCCTTGTTCCTTGATCTCTAATTCTTCAAAATTAATTCTAACTATTCCTATTACAAAACTATTTAAAATAAATAGAAACCTTGATCGTTAGTCGAGGGAAGTACATAGGAGGAGATAAAATTTACATTAAGAAAAATTAGAGAAGGCGAAGGTACATGCAGACCCCATTTAATAAAACCCATACATTCATGCATCCAACTAAAATAAAATCCAATCACATTGGTGATAGTCATAATCAATCCCATTTATTATCATACACATCATCATACGCATCGTGATAAATAACATTCATCTTATGAATAATAAACATTTAATATATATATTGATATCATTTAATGGGCAAATTTAGTTAGTATAAAATCTATTTTTGAATAAAAATAAACTCCTTTATTTAAATCCAAATCCAAATTTAAATCAAAATAAAAATATTTTATTTTAATTTATCCAATTTTGAATAAAATAAACTATTTTATTTTAATCAAAATAAACTCCTTTATTTTAATTAATTATGGAATCCAATTCCATGTAAAAAAAACTCCTTTATTAAAGGAAACACGGATTCTCTTTTCTATTCACAAATAAACTCCTTTATTTTTGAATAATATGAAATCTTATTTCATATCTAAATAAACTCTTTTATTTTAAGGAAAGACTGATTCTTTTTCCTATTCACAAATAAACTCTTTTATTTTGAATAATATAAAATCTTATTTCATATTTAAATAAACTCCTTTATTTAAGGAAACACGAATTTTCTTTCCTATTCACAAATAAACTCTTTTATTTTGAATAATATGAAATCTTATTTCATATCTAAATAAACTCCTTTATTTAAGGAAATATGAAATCCAATTTCAACTCCAATTAGTTATCATGGAATCCAATTCCAACTCTAATTAGTTAGCATGAAATCTAATTTTAAAATTAAAATAAACCTTTTTATTTTAAGATTAAAATAAACTTTTTATTTTAATATTAAAATAAACTTTTATTTTAATTATAAAGTAATTAAAATATATATTACATATACATAATATATATATTACGGTAACCCATGTAATATATATTACTTTTATATTATATACATAATATATACATATATATATATATATATATATATATATATATATATTACTTTTATATTGAATCCTGTAACCCATGTGAGGGCTATAGGATGGTTGGACTAGTCACGTGGCACTATTAAAATATATATCTTATATATATATTACGTCACTTGTATGCCATGTTAACGGAACTAATCATACAGTACAGAAAAAAAAACTCAGCGAGGATTACCGAATCCATGTAGTTTTGCAAATTGATAACATTTTTTTTAATAAATTTTATATAACAAATTATGCCCAATTAAATTGTTCTAAACATATATCAAAATACATATTAAATTAAATAATTAATAATTCGCATAAAGGTTTGGCTCTGATGCCACTGTTAGGTTTGTAATATTCATGAACGCAATCAAATTGCATAAATTAGCGGAAACGTGTAAAAAACAGAGTTTAAAATTTTTTACAAACTATATACCCGGATCACCCTTTATGCACAATTATTAATTAAACGAAGAATAAGAAATTATGAAATCATACCCTTGTAGAAACGAGCTTCCTCAGGTACGAGTTCACCTCCGACTTCTCCGCGATCTCCTTGAATCTCCAGGTAGATTCCTTCCTTTGATCAATGTAAGCCACCCAAGTGTATGGCCTCTAAAGGTGATCCACCAAAGAAGAAGAATTTTTAAGAAGAAGAGGTATTGGCTCAAACCCTAGTTTTTCCTATCTCTATAGAAAAGGAGCGTACTCTCTCAACTATTGGAATTACGTATGTTGTAAAAGTCAACAACCCCATCACCCATAATAAGACTCCTCTTATTTATAGATGTGGGCAACCCACCTTAACAATTAATGAATTGGGTTTTATTTAATTAATTAAATTCTTTTAATTAATTAAGCTCCCTAATCTTATTAGGGATAATTAATTAAACTCCTTTAACTATTTTTCCTTCCTAATCCAATTAGGAATAAATGAGAGTACTTATATTAAATTAATTCCTAAACTCTTTTAGAAATTAAAATAATAATAATAATTGTAATAATATTAATAAGACTCCTCTTATTAATTTATATTTAATATTTCTAAAATATTAAATAATAAATATTAAGCTATTTAATTTATTCTATCACCATAGATTAAATTAAATATACATAACATATTATTACGATTATGCCATTAACTTCTTAAATAATTATTCTTCCTTTTATGGTGTGACCCTTTAGGTTCTCCATATTAAACCGGATTCTTGAATAAATCAATTAGAACAATTTAATCTTATTTAAATAAATAAATTAAACAATTAATTTATTTAAATAAATAATATTTATTCTACAATAGGGATAAGCCTCCCTAGCGATCAGCGACTTTCCGGATAATATAGATTTCAACATTAATCATAAAAGAACCTTTGAGTAAATAGTTATCAGATAATTCAATCCTTCCACCATACAATGTCCCAATTAAATATAACAGAGAGAATTACTGTCAAGTCTTATTTTATTTAATTATATGTATTTCGACTCTTAAATGCACAACTCAAATAATGCAAATTAGAAACTCCTTTCTAATTTCATTCTATTGCCACCGAGGACTACCGGGTTGTCATTTATCGAATCACATAGGACATTCTCTTCTTTTAATAAGTGGTGGATTCTTTATCGATCATACATTATCTCCATGTACAACTTATTATACCCAAGCATACCCTTTGATATACCCTAAGGGTCTTAAGGAATAAGTCAAAGTATAACTCATCATACACAAGACACTATGATGATCTCAAGTCCAAGGATCACTTGATTACTATCACTACAGAATTCCTATTGACGAGCAAGTAAAACTCCATTAGGTATTCCTTAGCGAGCCAATGCGTTCGATGAACTTATTCTCTAATAAGCACCTACATACTTGCTTTAGTATCTCCACACAAATGATCATGAGATCAATCATCCTCATCCAATGAAGCAAGTTAACGATGTACCAATCTATCCGGATTCACTAATCCCCAATTTAGTAATCCAATGATTGGGAACTATTTTAGTTTTAAGCTTTCTAAGAATTTAGATCTCATTAGAATGATCATCATCATTATTCTAAAAGCATTGCTTAAAACTATGGGTTTATCACATATTATAAAACAGCATCATGTAGATTATTAAAAGCCTTTAATAAATTAATACTTTTTATTAATAAATGAATAAGATTGTTACAAAGTATATGCTTTATCATCAAACATGATTGGCTTGTATGCATACTACTTTCAGATACATCAAAGGAGATAAAATAAAGCACATCTCATCAAAATTCTTTTTCACATGACATTGAAAAGTGTGGTAACATTGATGTTCAGCAAATTCGCTCAAAAGATAATCTAGCAGATTTGTTCACAAAAGCATTACTAACTGCAACGTTTGAAGGATTGCGTCACAATATTAGAATGCGACAGCTGAAGGACTTAAGGATATATTCATGAGGGGGAGCTAATACGCGCTACACTCTTTTTCCCTTAACCAAGGTTTTTTTTCCATTTGGTTTTTCCTGGTAAGGTTTTTAATGAGGCAGCTTTCAATGCGTATGGCTATACAATAGACATCCAAGGGGGAATGTTATAAAATTATACATAGTGTGTGGATGTCTAGATACATTCCTACCCCTCTTTACTGTAATTAACTTTAAGCTTTGTAACTCTCATATCCTTTAAGGTTTGAAACTCATGACCTTTGAGTTTTGTAACCTCTTAGTATTGATATCCCAGTACCATAAATAGTAGTATTGTAAAGAGGATGGGTTAGAGACATATACAATTACAATATATGAAATGAGAATGCTCTTCTCCCTTAATCATCATCTTTGTTTTTATTTTTAATAATATTTTATAATAATTTTTGAATTAACATAGCTTTTATGCCTACTAAATTCAAAGGTTTCCTCTATTATAGCTTGTATGGTTCCAAAAAAAATCATAGAATTCCTCCTAGAAAATTTATAAATTTAAGGGCTAATTAAACTTTTATTACATGAAGTACCATCAAATTCATAATTCCCCCCCCCCCCCCAAAGAATTTAAGCTTGCAATTTACTACATCAAGTACCTAATTTGATACAATTTAGCTCCCAATTGTCGAATCCAGCCAAAATTGGCGTAATACAAACCCATCCAAGAATCGATCGAATTTGTGTATTTAATACTAGTTAACGTAGTATAAATATACGGTTTGACTTAATTAAAAAAAAGGGCTATTCTGATTCAGATTACATCAAGTACCACCATATTCATGATTCAAATTTCAAAGAAAAAAAAAATAAAAAAATAAAAGATTATAAATATAATAATTTTAGTCATTTAAAAAAAAGTAATTAATGTCTGGTAGAATTACAATATAAAATTATCAATACAATTTAAAATTATAAATATTTATAAATAAAATTATAAAAGTTATGAATACAATTTGTAAAATTTAAGTTGTGATATAATTTGTAAAATTTAAGACGTAAAATTTATAATTTATGATATAATTTATAATTTGCAAGATTTAAGTTGTAAAATTTATACATACTATTTGTTAAATTTAAGACGTAAAATTTATAATTTATGATATAATTTATAATTTGAAAGATTTAAGTTGTAAAATTTATACATACAATTTGTTAAATTTAAGACGTAAATTTATAATTTATTATATAATTTATAATTTGCAATATTTAAGTTATAAAATTTATACATACAAATTGTTAAATTTAAGACCTAAAATTTATAATTTATAATTTACAAGATTTAAGTTTTAAAATTTATACATACAATTTGTTAAAATTTCTAAATTTGAAGGATTAGGGAAGAGGAGAGAGAGAGAGAG
This sequence comes from Panax quinquefolius, assembly GCA_020205615.1. Lineage (NCBI taxonomy): Eukaryota > Viridiplantae > Streptophyta > Magnoliopsida > Apiales > Araliaceae > Panax > Panax quinquefolius. Next base: position 33,236,099 of record CM035163.1, read on the forward strand.
CAAATAGGTCATTTTTTTTCTTTTTTTCTTTTCAATTTATAAAATTAAAATTATAAATATTTATAAATAAATTTTTTAAAATTTAAGTTGTTATATAATTTGTAAAATTTATATATAAAATTTGTTAAAATTTTCAAATTTGAAGGAACAAAACAATTTGAAGGATTAGGGAAGAGGGAGAGAGAGCAAATGGGTCATTTTTTCTTTTTTTCTTTTTAATTTATAAAATTTAAAATTATAAATATTTATAAATAAAATTATAAAAATTATAAATACAATTTGTAAAATTTAAGTTGTGATATAATTTGTAAAATTTAAGACGTAAAATTTATAATTTATGATATAATTTATAATTCTTGATTTAAGTTGCAAAATTTATACATACAATTTGTTAAATTTAAGACGTAAAATTTATAATTTATGATATAATTTGTAAAATTTAAGTTATAAAATTTATACATACAATTTGTTAAATTTAATTAAGACGTAAATTTTAATTTAGGATATAATTTATAATTTGCAAGATTTAAGTTGTAAAATTTATACATACAATTTTTTAAATTTAAGAAGTAAAATTTATAATTTGAAAGATTTAATTTGTAAAATTTATACATACAATTTGTTAAAATTTTCAAATCTGAAGGAACAAAACAATTTGAAGGATTAGGGAAGAGGGAAAGAGGAGAGACAGTATATGGGTCATTTTTTTCTTTTTAAATTTATAAAATTAAAATTATAAATATTTATAAATAAAGTTATAAATAGAATTTGTAGAATTTAAGTTGTGATATAATTTATAAAATTTATACATACAATTTATTAACATCTCCAAATTTGAAGGAACAAAATAATTTGAAGGATTAGGGAAGAGGGAGAGAGGAGGAGAGAGAGCAAATGAGTCATTTTTTTTCTCTTTTCTTTTTGAGTTTATACAATTTAAAATTATAAATATTTATAAATAAAATTATAAAATTATAAATACAATTTGTAAAATTTAAGTTGTGATATAATTTGTAAAATTTAAGACGTAAAATTTATAATTTATGATATAATTTATAATTTGCAAGATTTAAGTTGTAAAATTTATACATACAATTAGTTAAATTTAACACGTAAAATTTATAATTTATGATATAATTTATAATTTGCAAGATTTAAGTTTTAAATTTATACATATAATTTGTAAAATTTATGACGTAAAATTTATAATTTATGATATAATTTGCAAGATTTAAGTTGTAAAATTTATACATAAAATTTGTTAAAATTTCCAAATTTGAAGGAACAAAACTATTTGAAGTATTAGGAAGAGGAGAGAGGAGAGAGAGCAAATGAGTCATTTTTTCTTTTTAATTTTTCCTCCTCCTTTTGTATGCTATTCCAATATAAAAAGGGTATTATTTACTTAATTAAATTTTGGGTAATTTTGTCAATTGTTTAAAAGTTTAATATTATTCATGTTAAAAATATAATTTGTATGTTTAAAAGTTTATTGATTTTTATTGGTAATTAAGTCTTTTTTAATTTTAAAATAATACAATTATATTTGATAATCTTTGTATTAATATTTAATTTTAATAATTTAACATATAATAATTATTTATAAAGATTTATACGAATTTAATACGTCAAAATAATTATTTATACAAATTTTATACGAATTAGGTACTTAATGTAATAAATTGTGAATTTGGTGATACTTGATGTAACGTAAGTGTTATTAACCCGTATTGTATATGGTAAAACCGTATACAATTTTTATCTGGTCGAAAAATTAGGTATTCCGATCATTTTTGGCCGGATTCTGAAATTGGGGGCTAAATTATATCTAGACACTTGATGTAGTAAAGTGTAAACACAAACTTTTTGAGGGCCTGATTATGAATATGATAGTACTTCATGTAATAAATTGTATTTAGCCCAAAATTTAATTTAGCATCATGTTGCCGTGAGGGAGGAAGGGAAGTAATTTGGAAAATTTTGCTTCTTCGCTCATTTGACTGAAATTGGAGTTGCATGGCCATCTTTGCATGATTTTTCAAATATACAATATTTAATATATAGATCAGAAAACTTCTGAATTTATTTTGAAAATCAATTTGAGCTTTTTTCTTACCTTAGAAAATGTTGCTATATGAATTTATTTTTCTAACACTTGATATTAAAGTTATCAAGTTCAATTGAAAAATAAAATTCAATAGTTTGGAAAATATGATCAAAGTAGGAATACAAGTAACTTCAAAACATATATAATTATAAAGAGAAAGAAATCCTATGGTGAGGATACTATAATTTTTTCTATTTTCTCTTTTCCTAATAATCTATTTGTTATCATCAAAATTAATTCCTAGAGGTGGAGACCCAGCATTAATATTGTATTTTTTTTAATTATAAGTTGAGAGCGCAAAATCCCTTTTGATAAATGTTTTAAGTTTAACATGCCACCAAAGTACGTTTTCATGAAATAGGGATAGGACTACCAGTACGCCATATACAATTTTGACGAATTTATGGGGAGTAAAGATTATAATTCTGATGATTTAAGAGGAGGATCCTAATTCTCAGAAGTGAATCCCTTTTCACTTGTCCTGCAAGATAGCTCCATCCCTACCACCCAGACATATTTACTCTTCCAATCATTTTAGGGTGCATCAGATTTGATTGGGGAAGAGGTTGGAGTACAAGAAGGGATGAAGTAGCTGTCATATGGACCAAAAGGTCACCAACCAAGTTACTTCGTGAGCACAAGATTCAGTTCATAAATGAGATTTTTTTTGGTCCATCTCCGATCAATCCTACCCTAATCCACATAGAGCATCCCCGAACATGGTATAGTCATGAAGAATTCGACACCTTACGTCCCGGCTACTGGCTTTACGAGCGTCTTTGATGCATATATGTAGCTATGGCGGGATAGGGAGGAAAAATACCAGCAGGCCGGGATAAATAAGTGGACCAGATTTGATTTTATGGGACCCTTCTTCATCCATCTTGGAAAAAACTGTGTGCCCCTAGCGAGCAAAATTGCGCAACGAGTTTCTGTAATTCATATGTAATACATGTCGTGGGCCCACCCTTGTATGAGTGCGACCATACTTTCATTCCTCTGTGTTCCGGGTAATTGACATTTTATATTGTTACTCTTCGCGGTTCAAGATTGGAAGATCAATATTCTTGACCTACTATATAATGACACACCGTATATGAAATTGACAAATATGGATCCGGTTACTATGAAGTTAAATTAATTAGTAAATTCATTAATTAACAAATTCAAATCTTGACAGCGCAGATGTAGAGATCACCTTCCGGCCCACGATCGATCATCAGATTGATCAATCGATTAAAATTAACTTCACGCTTAACCACCCCTTGACAAACATGTACAATTAGGAATACATAGAAGTAGCGGTACGCCTATTTTGTGATTTTTTACTTGTACTATTGGATATATCTACGTCATTCTAACCCACCTTTTATTATAGGTACAATTGATACCATTGACCTTGCGCAGTAATTCAATGGGTAATTGGCCCCGTACAGCTTCAACGGTGCATATGATAAAGGATTGACTGACGCTGAATAACATTTGTGATTGTGGCATATTTGTCTGCAAGTACGCGACAATATTGACATTGCCAAAGAAAGATGGTCATCCCAAGATTTAGCCATATTTAGTTATAGGATAGTTTATGAATTGTACAAATTTCAGGATAGTCATTCCTAGAGATTTATTGTAGTTTATTAGATTGAACATTATGAAGACATTCCAAGAGATTTCTTTACATCTTAAACAGTTATGAGATTGTAATTTTAATTTTCAAACATGGGATTGGTGGTTTATACTTTTATGTTTGTGGTTATTAAATGTGAAATTTCATTGTATGGTTGGTACTATTCTTCTTTTTTGTTTAACATGTTTTGGTATGGTTGTGAATTAGATGGTGTAAATAGGTTTCCCCCTTTTTGGTATGGTTTCAATGGTTGGTATTGGTATTATTGTATGCTTGGTATCCATTTGTTTTAGTCGGCAGTTTGATATTTGAATGTTTTAAACAAGTATTGGATATTTGCTAGGGCTAATGAGATGCCAATTTACAGAGATTGACGCAAGTCCTACTAAGATGATTCCGACTCCGCTTGTATCATGACCCATCTACATATAACGTCCAGGATGCAAGCAACGATTGCCACCCATTCACTGCATATATCTCCGAATCGAACTCAATCACCAAATTCGGTTCAATAAATGAACATTTAATCATAAGATTTGCCAAAGCTTGCCATTTTACAACCGTTTGAGACTGGTATTCCAAAGCAAACTGACTGTGTTCCATCGCTTAAGCCACAAGTCTTCCCAAAACGTCTGATTTGTGGAGCATCTTTTTCAGTGGCTGATCCGTGTAAATAATAATCACTCGACCCTAAAAATAACGCCGAAAGATTTTGACATAATACACCGAATACTGATTACCTCATGACTCTCACACCATGACAACCCCCACCTCTAATGAACTTGCACCAAGTACAAATTTAAAGGTTCCGAACAAATCAGTTTCATCAACAAAGGTGCCCAAGATAAATACCTTTTGATTCATTAGAAAGCATCACCGCACTCCGAAGTCTACTAAAATGTCTTCTCATTTTTCAGTCTTTTTAACGTGTTAAAAAATGGTCTACATCGCTTGGCAGATCAGAACATAAAACACAAAAAGAGCCCCACTCGACCTGTCAAACACTGGACATCTTTGAAGATTTGTGGGGACTTTATGTCCAATACAACTTTTATCTTCTCCGGAATGACTTTGATTCCCCCTTTGCTAATCAAATACCCGAGGAACTTCCTCAACCCGAGACCAAAAGTGCACTTAGTTGGATTTAGGCATATGTTATGTTCTCGAATAGTTTGAAATTACTCCTCTAGATCATCCATATGATTTCTAACCATAGTACTGTTGAAGATCATGTCAGGGATGTATACCTCCATATTTCTCTCGATCTGCCTTCGAAACACCTTATTTTTTCACTACAAGAAAAAAGCTTAATTCCGACAGAATATTCCGTCGGACCTAAGCCTATTAAGTCGAAACTATATTATTTCCGACGAAATTATTCGTCAGAAATTTGGTCTTATATATTTGCGTCGAAAATAAGATCCGTCAAGAATTCAGTCGGATATTTCATATCTTCGACGGAAGTATCTCAGACGGCATTTCATCGAACATAAGCTATCTTCGACAGAATATATAGGACGAAACTTTCCGTCGAATATAATAGACCCTATTTTCGACGGACTTATTTCCTCGGAATAATCCTATTTCCGACTAAAAATTAAAAATGTTCTGATATTTATTAAAATTGACTTATTAGTAGCTTTGATGGAAATTTATATCGGAGATACCTTATTTTACGGATACGTGACACGCTCCGTCGAGTTAATGTATTTTCGATTGAAAATTAGAATATTTCGACATTTATAAAAAATTTGTTATTTGTTAACTCCGAGGGAAGTTCCGTCGAGAATACCCTATAAAATTTCGGAATTAACTATTTTTTTTAAATACAGATTTTAAAAGTTCAGTTTCCAGGTGTTTAAACCCATTAATGTACCTGTAACCTGTCGCAACCTAATACACAGTAATATAAACATGTATCTCACATTCAAATATGCAACGTAGCACTAAAACGTAATCTTCAACTCATTATCATTCACATTCACATTCAAATATCCACCAAAACGTATTATAAGCTAACCAATTACAAATATAAGCTAATATTCCATAAATGTTAAACAATATAATTTACAATAGTTGTACAGACTCAATTAGACAATACAATATATACAAAAGTTCTACAATATCATGAATATATACAAATGAACTATAAACTAGTAAAAGTATCATCATCTAAGGAGGTGAACGACGTATTTTGCTACGTGTATGGAATCAACCTCGTGTTCTCGCTCATCATCGCCAACTGCTGATGCCATCATCATCACATCATTGATAGAATATAAAAATATAAATCATTAGTCCGTATATATATATGTGAGAATTAACAAAATAGCCTTAATTGAAAAAAACATAAACAATAAGAATAAATAACTACGAGTAGGTGGAAGTGGACGAAAAGCCTCCTCCAAGAGGGTAATCACCATCCGAGCATCTCGGCGCCCAAGCGTTGAATCGCTCCCGAGGTAATCCGCATTCTCTCTCTGCAGAGGCCCCTGCTATAATATCCTGAGCAATCTGGTGAAGACGAGAACTGGAAGGCAACTGCTGACGCCGAAAGACCGGATCAGTATGGAACCTATCCGACACGGCCCCTATCACCCACGGAAGATATCGTCATCCAAGCCAGCGCCCGTATGAGATGGTCCGACATGTGCTCTCGGACGCTGGCGCTGGCTGGAGCCTATAAAGAGATACAAATTTGATTACTAATAATAATTTATATAATGTGATAAATTCGGATAATTTTGTGAAACATAAAAAAATATTACCTCCAGGAAGTGTATATGCGGGTATCCTCGGCAGACCCAACACTCGATATCCCTTGCCAGATTGCTATTAGGGGATCCTGAGACGCGACCCATAGTCTCGTGTCCTCATCCCGATCTAATACAATATCGGGAAGAGGGTGGCGTGAATCTAACGACCGAACCCCTCCTAATAGTCTCTAGCTTCACCTATCGCTCTCGTCCAAGCTTTCTAATCGGGCCCTATAATGTATTCCATATACGTATGTTAATTATATCATTTTATTTTTGATTGAATATTATTGAAAGCTAAATAGTAAGATGAGTTTTACCCGTATAGCTAAAGCTGTCTGAGACAAAGCACGCTCGTCCTTAGGCATGTGGGCTCGATCCCAAAACTCTAGCATGGTAGGATCTCGGCCCACGGTCCTCCCTAATGCCTAATACAAACATTCATAAAATAGTTCTTAAGTATTTGTATGAGAACTTGACACATAAATAACTAAATACAACGCACTTACCGTCTTCGCCTCCTCCTCGAGAATCGAGAATGAGTGTACTATCTATGAGAGTGACCACGGTTCTTCTTCTTCTGCTTCGACATTTTCTTGAAGTCATCACCTCCTAGTGCGCACATACATAGCCTCCCGAAAGCATCGGAGACTATCTTGGTGATGATCTCGATGGTGGTCCGGTTGGTCCACAATCGCCCTAAGCGCCTTACGTCATATCTCATACTGACCATCCAGAGTAATTCGATAATGACGTGATGCTCAATCATCATCGCATCGCCAAATTGGATCGAGAGATGCTCGGGTCAAATCGTTAATAAACCTATAACAAAAGATTATTTAAAATTAAGAACAATTGATTTTGTCATCCCAATACAACTATGTGGTGATAATATGCTTAACTTACGTGGAACTCCCGCAAGACGGTCTGCATAAAAGTGGCATCGTACCGCGCATACTAACTGAACCGCATGCACCCTCTCGGGAGATGCGTCAAACAAATCGCGTGTAGGGTGTGCTTAGCCACCGGGTCTAGTATACTACAGAAAAAGTATAACAATATGTGTTATGTGAATTATGTTTTGCAATAACTGATAGAAATAATACGAATATAGTAACACTTACTGCAGGGAAACGACATCCACCGCAGATCGTAAGTGGTAATTTGCTAAGTGAGACGACCAAAGATACCGAGGTTCGTCCCTCGGTGTCGTCGATGAGGTGCATCTGTAATAATTGTATTTAACATAGTACTTCAATAATCATTGTAATTAATGCAGCCTGAGATATATTTAAATCCTAGTTAAGATAACTTACTCGCGCCTGAAGAAGAGCCTCCATCGTGGCTACCGTCTCCAGTACCGGATCGCCCACCACCTCGGCGACCTCCACCGCTATGTCTAGCCATGAATATCCTACTAACATAACAAAATTGGTAGATTACGAATATGTAAGATTTAACAATATGAGGTAAGTACTAATATAAATGCTCATTTTCAATTACGCACGTCATCAAACCCATCAGAATCAACGTGTATATCATTCTCGGATTCGATATCTTTCTCATCCTCAGTTTCGAGATCAGTTTTGTCATCGTTATCATCCTCAACGACTACATAATCATTCATGTGTACGTTGGCCTCGACATCCTCATCGTTAGGTACGTCAATGACATCAGTACTCACCACATCTTCAGCATGGAACACTATGGCCAATGGGTTGCTCACATCTTCTTGCAACGCCTCATCCATACCAAACATGTTATCAGCATTAAATGAACGTGTTTTAGTAGTGACTACTGTGTACCAGGGGCTTCGAGTATTTACGACATTAGGAGCGTAATACACTTGAGTCACTTGACTTGCTAACACGTACACGTCATCAGACTTTAACACCGACTTGATATCCACGGTTGTGATTCTATTACGATCAACTTTAACCCCTTTTCAGTATCAAACCAGCTACACTTAAATGTAACTACCTTTTTTCCGCCGTGATAATTGAGCACAACTACATCCTGTAAACGACCATAGTAATTGGACTCAGAATCTTGGTAGCAGCTTCCTAACACCACAACCCTAGAATTGATTGATGTGAGTTCATGCAAGTCATCGACTCTAAATCTGTACCCATTCACGATGCAACCAGGAAAAGAACTAACAACTTTTTAAGGTCCTCGGATGACATCTATAAAACGCTCAGAAATATTCTCCGCTTCAACCCTTTTCTTAAACCACTGTTGGAAATTAGCATTAGTGAATGTTTCCAATTCTGCTGCAGTAAAAGTTGGGTTAGAAGCATACGCTTCCTCTTCGAATGAACTGCGATATTAGTAAAATGTCTTTAACATATATAGGGATGACTACACTTGTAAATTATACTAAATGGAGCAAATAAGCTTAGACTTACATGATGTATGATGATACTTCGGGCATATTTAGAAGCACGTATGTAGATACAATCTTCAACTCTTTGTCGCTTAAGTAAGTCAGCGTCTCAGGGCCAAATGGTTTAGCCGGATATGTGAATACAACTAACTCATCATCAGCATGATCAGTCATTGGACCAACAACCTCATTCCTTCCTAAACGGTTGTGCTTCATTGAGACAACATCGTCAAAATACAATGAGCAGAAGTTGACAAGCTCTTCCTTTGTATATCGTTCAACAATAGAACCCTCTACACGAGCTTTGTTCTTGACCTTTTATTTTAATCGGCGCATATACCTACGATAAATTGAAGTATTATTAATATGAGCAGGATAGAGCAATTAGCAGTTTATATATTACCTCTCAAAAGGATACATCCACCGATATTGTACCGGTCCACCAAGTTTGAGTTCATACGGCTGATGAATAAGCAGATGTTCCATCGAGTCAAAAAATCCTGGAGGGAAGATTATTTCAAGCTTGCACATGGTAAGCACAATATTCTTCTCCATTTGCTCGACATCACTGTACTTAATTATAGTTGATCAAATATCTCAAAAGAAATTTGACAGTTCGGTCAATGCATCCAGAACTTTTCTGGGTAACATCTCACAAAATGCAATTGGAATCAACTTCTGCATGAATACATGACAATCGTGACTCTTGGATCCAGAAATTTTTAATTGCTCAACCTTACAACAACGTGTTATGTTCGACGCATATCCATCCGGGAGCTTCAACCCACTAAACCCACTTACGCACGCCTCAACTTGTTGTTGTAGTAAGACAAAATGGAGCTTTAGGTTTCAGTAGTGTTAGAATGAAGCCACAATTTACAGCCTAATGTTCAATGCCTCCAAATCTCTTTGAGCATTGTCATTGTCTTTAGTTTTACTACTCGCATCTAATACGGTGTAAAACAAGTTCTCAAAAATATTCTTTTCGGTATGCATGACATCTATACAATGACGAACTGAAAGTGTGCCCCAATACGGCAACTCAAACCATATAGGCAAGTGTGTCCAATTATGAGTCTTCCCGTACCCGGCTGCTCTCAATTTACTGTGTTCCTTCCCCGGTAAAGGAAAATCAAGTTGATTCAACCAGCCCAAGACCTCACTGCCCGACAGCCGATCAACAACCCCCTTCTTCTCTATCTTTCTGTTGAACTGTGCAGACATCTTTTTGTAATTGTGATCAAGAGGCAAGAATCTACGAGCAGTTCCAAAGAAACTACATTTTCGCCCATGCTGCAACTGGTTGCCTTGCACATCCCCCATACACATTGGACATGATAGCTTCCCGTGAGTTGACCAACCACTAACCATCCCAAGAGCCGAAAAGTCAGTGATAGTCCATAACAGGGCTGCCTTCATCACAAAATTCTCGCATATCGATTTATCATACGTCTGAACCCCTGTCTCCCATAACATCTTTAGTTCATCCACTAACGGTCGAAGGTACACATTAAGGTCTTTTGTAGGACTTTTATCCCCCGGAATGAGTAAAGTCAAAAACAAATACAGATTCCTCATGCACATTGTCCGGTGGAAGATTATAGCGACCATAATGACCGCCACACCGAGTGCGGTGGCTAAAATTATTAAAAGGGCAAAAGCCATCGATAGCCATGCCAAGCCTAACATTCCTAACTTCTTCCGCAAACTCGGGATAATTTACATCAAATCTCTTCCATTCATCTCCATCCATTTGGGTGAGTCGTCATTTGACTGTGCACGACATCCCTTGTTCGATGCCAACTCATATATATTCTGTGCCGTATGAGACGACATGAATAGCCATTTGAAGTCTCGGCATGAAGTTGAAAAAGTACCGTAAGATTTTCACGGGAACTGTTTCTCCTTCCCCACGTTTTGTAACCTTATAGCACGATAAGCTGCATATATCACACTGTCCCTTATCTCTGTCCTCCCCATAGTATAACATGCAATCCTGCTCACAAGCATCGATTTTTTGATACCCTATATTTAACCCCTTGACCATCTTCTTCACTTCGTAATAATTCGCAGGAAGAGTATGATCCTTGGGTAAGAACTGTCCAATTATAGCGAGCAAATCGTTGAAACCTCTCTCACTACAGTCGTGCTCATTCTTGAAGTGTAAGAGCTTCGTCACTGCAGAAAGCTTGGTGTCCATATCATTTCCCGGATACAACGCGACCCCAGATTCAGATAGCAACTGGTAAAAGGCAGCAACTGTATCATTTGGCACTTGCTTCGCACTGCTTGAAGAAGGTTCATATTCACCCGATTACCAATAGTAGTAGGGCATATAAGCATCTACCAACATCTCAATTGGATCATAGTGTTCGACGTATGAATCCGTGGAATTGGTTGTTCCACAATATTTTCAATCACTTCGATTCCCGTGATGAGTCCATACTGAAGTACCCATCCACAAATCCACGAGAAAATAAGTCGAATTTAATCTCGTCGACTTTCTTCCAAATCAAATTTTTACACTTGACACACGGGCATCGCATCTTCCCATTCGGATCATCCGTATGTTCTAGTGCTTTGTTCAAGAAATCTAAAACCCCAACACGATAAGTCGAGACTAATCCTCCCATCACTAGGGATCCTACGCATACATGTAAACTCGGATTATTTGGCATTTTTAACTACACAGAAGTACGCATTAAGTTAATTTGGATATTCATGTGTGAATTAGATTTACCTAGTATCTCTACAGGACAGGGGTAAGGCTTCTATCCCGTTATTGGATGCGTCTCGTCACTAGTGCAAACACGTTGAGTACGTTTCATGAGTTTCAAGAAAATTTTACAATGAACCCTCCCATGGTCTCCAAGCACACGAAATAGACTAAGATAACTTAATCTAAGTATGCACTCGGAGAACATATAGAGATAACAGTCGATTAATCCTCAAAATAACAACAAATGTACCGTTTCGTATTTGCACCGGCCTAAGTGAGAGACATAACATCCAATAACAGTCCCAAACTGGGGACTGTTCGACATTCACCCCTACTGAGTGTATGTCAAACGGGTTTCTAAGTTTTAAAGTATAGTACATATATAATTGAAAATGCTACTCAGTTTATTGAAACTTGTGGAAAACTAAGAAAATGCTACTTAGTTTAATTATGAGAATTGTTATGTGGAATCTCTACTTGAGTCAAGAAGGGAAAAAAAGGGTCGTAGTTCTGTTGTGTTTCTATACTCGAATAATAAAGTTAATTCAATTCATCGCAGAACATTCCTCATTTGTTCCATCATAACAGATGACAACATCCCAAGGAGTTCCATTAAGCTATTGAACAAAAGCTTAAGCAACCCTCTAGATGAGCGACGATCACTTCTCTGCTAGGAATGAATCATCTCCCTATATGGGTCCAATCCATGATATAGACAGCTTCTCACCACTCCGGATTCCTCAAATGGATAGTTCTCATATAAAAGGTGAGACATTCTGTGAGAACTACCCATCTGAGGAATTCGGAGTGGTGAGAAGCTGTTTATATCATGGATTGGACCCATATGGGGAGATGATTCAATCCTATGAGAGAAGTGATTGTTCTCTCATTTAGAGGGTTGCTTAACCTAGAACTTTGTTCAACAACTTACTGGCACTCCTTCCGGATGTTGCCATCTATTATGATGGAACAGTGAGAAATGTCTGCAGTAATTAAATTACCTTTATTATTCGAGTATAGGACAAAACACTAACAAGAAACTCGACCTTTTTTTTTAATTGTTCTTAGAGAACCAGAAGTTGGAGTATTTGTTAGCTACAATTGCTATGTCGAAACCTGCATACAAGAAAGAGTACATATATGTAGGGAGAGTATTATTGCATTTATTAAAAATTGTAGCAAACTAAGCAAATGCTACTTAGTTTATTTTGCTAATGATAAACTAAGTAAGTGGTACTTAGTTTATGAGAATTGTTATTTGGGATCTATAGAGACTACTGTTCGACATTCACTTCTAGCTACTTAGTTTATTTTTTAATGATGATAAACTAAGTAAGTGGTACTTAGTTTATGAAAATTTTTATTTGGAATCTATATATTTAGAGACATTACTTATTCTGACATTCACTCATACTTAGTTTATAGTTATTATTTATTTTTTTATTTTAATTTGTAGTATATTATATAATTGGCTTATTTATTTATTAAATTTACTATTTATTAAATTAAATTAAATTAAATTAAATCATTTTATTTTATTTTATTTATTAAACTAAATTAAATTAAATTTTTTATTACTTCCTATTTTATTTTGTATTATATTATATAAGTTCTAATTTAATTTAATTTAATTTGATTTTGTAATTAAAATTATTTTATTTTATTTTATTTTATTTTATCTTGTATTATATTATATAATTTTTAATGTTTTTTTAAATTAAATTAAATTAAATTTATTAATTAAATTTAATTATTTAAATTAAATTAAATTTATTTATTTATTTTATTATTTTTATTTAATTTTATTTTTATTGAATTTTATTTTATTTTTTAAATTAAATCAAAGTTTTTTTTTTATTTAAATTAATTTAATTTATTATTTTATTTTATTTTACTCTATTTTGTATTATATTATGTTATTTATTTTTTTTTTTAAAATTTATTTTATTTAATAAACTAAATTAAATTATATTTATTTTATTTTTTATTTTAGTAGTAAGAAACTAAGTAAATGGTACTTAGTTTATGATTTATTAATATTGGGAAACTAATTACTAATACAATACATGCAGGGCCCACAAATATTACGCAATTTCATAATTTACGATGTAATTTACATCATAAATTCAAATCGGAATAAGCAAATATATCAAGATTAAAAACAGTCCTAAAATCAGTTACATTATGATAAGGAACCCAAATTTGATATGTTATACACTTCATAATATCAGTATTCTGCAATTTCCAAATTCCGAATAATATGCAGTTAAATAATATGCAGTCCACAAACCCAAAATCAAATTTCCAATTTCAGCAATCAGTAATATAAACAAGAAGAATAGGACCCAAATTTCAGATTTCAGATCACTCCCAATTCCAACAAATGGACCCAAATTTTCAATCACAACAACAACATATTATCCAAATTTGGTTAATCTCATATTCAAACTCAAACTAAACCTAAAACAAATTAAGCCACAAATTTCACAATTTGTAACAAATTAACCCTAAAAATCTAATACTTGGCAGAAAACTAACCTTGAAATTGAATTAATGTGCAAACTAGCAAGCTGGGTGGTGCTGGTGGTGGTGGTGGTGGTGGTGGTGGTGGTGATTGGTGGTGGTGCGTGTGGTGGTGGTGGTGTTGGTCGTGGTGTGGTGGTGGTGGTGGTGGTGGTGGTGGCGTCTACTGGTGGTGGAACCACTCGATAGTGATGGTGGTGGTGGCAGTACGTGGTGGTGGTAGTGGCAGTACGTGGTGGTGGTGGAATCGAAGGTGGTGGTGGTGGCAGTACGTGGTACGGTGGTGACAGTACGTGGTGTTGGTGGTGGCAGTACGTGGTGGTGGTGGAATCGAAGGTGGTGATGGTGGTGGCCGTACGTAGTGGTGGTGGCAGCGCTGGTGGTGGTGGAGATGAGAGAAGTGAGAGAAGTGAGAGAAATGAGAATACGTGTGAGAGATATCGCGAAGTGAGAGAGAAATGAGAGATCAGAGAAAGAGAGAAATATGAGATCTGAAAAGTGAGAGCAATGAGGGGGCTGGAAGACGTAAGGTTTTAGGCTTAATTACTTAACGTCGTCGTAATTACTGTATCTTCGACTGACTAGTCCGTCAGAATAACCACTATTCAGTCGAACATAAGGTTCGCGCTGGCGGGAACATTGGCGCCAATGGGATATATATATTTTCGACGAACATCCGTTGAAATTAAAGTAGTTTCGACTGATTTATCTTCGACGGAATAATCCGTCGGAACACATATTATCTTCGAGGGAATATGTTCGTCGAATGTAGTTTTGTCGGAATTAGCCGGTTTTCTTGTAGTGTTTTATACGTTAATATGTTGCCCCTGCATTAAGTAATCCAAAAAAACTTGTTATAAGCATAAATAACCCGATGTATAATGAATGTCGTCTTTGGGATATCCGCTTTACATAGCGAGATCTAGTTATATCCCGAAATAACATCCAAGAAACTCAAGAAGGTATGTCTCGAAGTAGAAACTATTAACCGATCGATATATGGGAGCGAATAAAAATCCTTTAGGCACGCTTTATTCAAATTAATGTAATCAAGCATACCTTCCACTTCCTATTTTTCTTCTGAGCTAACACACAATTAACTAATCACTCTGGATAATAAATCTCAAAAATGACATAAGCATCCATGAGTTTAGTAATTTCATTGTCTATAATCTTCCGCCTTTTCGGGGTAAATATTCACCTTTTCCGCCAAACAGGCTTCTTACTGAGGTTAACACTTAGCCGATGCACCACCCATGATTCGTGAATACCCAATATGTCGCTAGGAACCAAGCATAAATATCAACATACGTCCAAAGGAGCTCAATCAAGCCCGTCTTAAGTGGTTCACCCAATCCTGCCTCAATCTAAATGATCTTATCCAGGTTTCTCGGTATCACCTCAATATCTTCAGTCTCCTTCGTCAGCAGGTTAAGGGGTTCGGTAGCCTCTTTGGTAAATGGTTTCACTTCAATCTTCATCGACTGTTTTTGGTTACTAACCATGATCGAAGAAAATGAGATAGTATGACGGTAACACCTTCGAGCAATATCCAAATCTCCATTAACCTTCCCAAACCCATGCGGTGTGGGAAATTGGATTTTAAAGTGTGGAATTGAAGTGCAGTTAAAGAGATTCGGCTTAATATTACATTATAAGAAGAGTCTACTTGCACCATAAAAAAATTTAATGTTAATTTGTACCTGCTGAGGAGCTACATCTAAAACACCCGATAACTCAATGGTGCCGATCACATGAACAAGAACATTATTGAACCCATACAGTGGTGACTCCAGCCCAATTTCCATCTTTCACTCTTCTAAATCCATCATCTGATAGGCATGGCTGTAAGACCCCAACTTTTATGAATAAAGATGATTTTTTCTATAAATTTTATTTTTGAATATTAAGGTGTGAATTTGTTATAATGTTATAGTTGTGGGTAATATTTATAAATTTTACAAAGTAAACAAGTTGTTATATAATATTCGATTGGTCAGAAAATATTCGTTTTAACAGGGAATATTCGTACGACGGCACAATCATTGGTGGACCCCACAACGTAATTATTGTCAAAATGAGAAAACGACATAAATATCTTTTTATTAAAATAACGGCAGAAGTTTTACTGTTAACTGTTGAAATACTCGGTGATAAAAGTACAGTAATACACGTGGTTATATAGTAGCACACGATATTGATTATTGATGCTTATGTGAGAAGTCACTCAGTTTTGTTCAATTATTGCTACAATAATTGTTGCATAGTATCTCACGTTATTTGATTCAATTATTGTCGATATTTTATATATTATTAAATCAATAATTGAGACGATACAGTTATTCATATTATTATTTGCAATATTAACGATGTCTAAAAAGTTCTGTCGAGGAGAGGTTTGGTCACCTAATTGCGCTCCAATAGGGAGAAATCCTTATTAGAAAGCCCTCTCTTTCCTAGGAACGACCTGGTTGTTAATATTACGAGTTATAATAATATGAATAAAGGTTGTTAAAAATATGTTAAAAATATTGAGGAGATTTTTATGAAGTATTTGTCGTAAATTTTGCTTATTATATGGACCCCCATTTACCCATTTTTTAAAATAATCGGTAGAAGTTATTTTAAGGGGGACCCACGGGTGGGGCCCATTTGTGGATGAAAGTCTTGGGGTGAGATTTTATGTTGTCACGGGTATGAAGAAAGAAAAGGATGACAAGAATGGTGAGAGTATTTATATATATATATATATAATATTATAATAAGTTTTGTTTTTTATGAAAAATAGAATATATTATATTTTATTATGCATAGTGTTTGCATAGTGCCTACATAGTAATTGTATAGTAGCAAAATTAGAAATCAGACGTTTTGTTCAGCGTCCGTGAGAAGAAAAAAAATATTACTGTGCAGTCCGTGATTCTAAAATTCAAATAGTATCCTTTCCATTTTACTATAAATAGGATGTTTAGTTAGAATTGAAAATCACACCAGGATCAGAGAATTCTTCTTCTATAATATTGAGCGTATTTCTTTCGAGTTTTAAAAATCTTTGAGCGTAGAAAACGGTATAAGTTTTCTTCAAGAATATCTCCGCTATACCAGTTGGAATACTCTCATTTTTAAGGTAAGGGATATTATTTTTGTTCAGTATTCCTAAGAAATAATATTTTCTTCCATACTTTGTAGTATATAAGTAATATTATTTCATTTCAGATTCAGAATTCTACACTCATTTTGTTAAGTTTTCGCTTCTATACTCCATGAAATTAGTAGAATATCCTTGATATTTGCGCTTCATCTAGTATCTTTTCATGAAAATATTATTTTGAGCATTCTTGATAAGTTTTAACTTTTTCATGCTGGAGTACTATTCACGGGATACTATTCCCGAATTACTATTCATGGGGTACTATTCACTCGAGTACTATTCACCCGAAAAACTATTCATGATAAAAATTGATTTCTTTTCGATCCAAATTATTTTTGATACAATATGATTCTTGAATTTTACTCCATAAAGTAGTATCATGTTTACAA
Organism: Panax quinquefolius; assembly: GCA_020205615.1. Classification (NCBI taxonomy): domain Eukaryota; kingdom Viridiplantae; phylum Streptophyta; class Magnoliopsida; order Apiales; family Araliaceae; genus Panax; species Panax quinquefolius. The sequence goes on from CM035163.1 coordinate 33,253,757, forward strand.
TTTGGACATTATTGAATTCTGGATTAATTAAATTATAAATCTTTAAAAATTTATCCTTTGCTTTCTTTTAATTGAATTCTTATAAAATTGTCATCATCTTCATGCTTATATTATGATGAAAGTCATCTGTGGCCCGTAGTGCATCGATGGACTTGGTATGATTATGACCAGTGATTATTCGGTATAATCATGACCGTAATGTTACAAATGATGTGATAAAAGTCCTCATTGGCCTGTAGTACATTGATGGAAAGTTGTTGGCATGATCATGACCATTGATGAATACACGAATATCATTGGCCCGTAGTGCATGGATAATTCGTGGTCGTGATACTAAAGAATATCCTTGGCCCATAGTGCAGGGATGATTCGATGATGTGGATTATTTATTAAGTTGAGTCTCAGTGATAAAATTGATGATAAACTTTTTAAATCATAGAAGATAGTAAATTTTATGTTCTACTTGACTCTTCTAATGGATTGCTTGTTCCGCTGCAGTTAAACTTGATGTCTATTATGTTTTATCAATTTAACACTGTTGAAGGCTAACGATAATTTATTTTGCATTATCTTAGTCATAATATTTCTTACTGGGCTAGTTGAGCTCACCCTTTGCTTTCATTGTTCTCTTCAGGAAATGAGAATATAGCTGGGACTAGTCGGGGAACGGAGTGACGGTCCAGATGGTTGTATTAGTAGTGCTCACTATTCTGTGAAGTAGTGTGATAATAAATGTAATGAGGACTCCATTGAGTGTGGATATTGTCTACATGACAATATTCGTATTAAAACTCTCAGATTATGTTTTGTCGTATTTTACACGACAATTGTATAATTAAGTTGTATTTAAATTTTGTACCATGTATTTGGCAACTTAAGATGGGTGATGTATACCAATTTTGGGGGATTCACAATGGCTGTAGAGAATATCCACTTAAGAGCCATTGTCTATCCTGATCCTCCTCATATTAACCGGTCCCACTAGCGCCATAATAACTAATGCTCCTTCATGCGACTCCACCGTGTGCGGGGTATAATCTTCCTCAGAGAAGGAAATCGTGTTTGGATAAAACTTCTACCCTTTCACTGGTTGATCAGATACTTCTAGAATATAATATGTGGCACCCCTCCGTTTCTTTCCTATCAACTTGCTAACCGAACACTAGATATCACGTCGACAACCCAATGGGGATGCACATCTGATTGGGTTCCCAACCTAGCTGCATATTTTGACCAGAATCCTGTTGTGGTGTTGGCCTCTCCCTCCCATCCACATAATGTATCAACTTTTTCGTTTTGAACGTTATTCTCAATTAAATCCTTTAGCTTCCAACACGCCTCGATCGAATGGCCTGTACTATGATGATATGAGAAAAATAAGTTCTTATCCACCTTCGGCTTATGATCACCCCTTGACATAGCTCAAAAAAAGGTTTATTGCATTGATCTTATTCAGAATTCTTATGTGATCGGTGTTGAGAATGGTGTAAACCTTATTATCATCTTGCTGTCGAAATGGGGGCTTGTTGCTTCTTGTTGGAGCATTGTCCGTCTCCTTTCTCACCCGTGTCTCTGACCTAGTATCCCAATCCTGATCTTGAGGTCTACAAACCCACCGAAATTATGGCTTCGGACTCCCTATTACCTCGTCGTGGCTATAAATTTCTCCACCCTTTCGTGGGCCTCCGATGATCTTTTTGGGGATTAAACATGCTATTCTTCATCAACTTTTACGAACGTTCCACATCTAACCTCGTGGAAAAGAATTTGAGCGACTACGACATATTGAGATTTGTCATTGTACCGGTTGCCTCCCTAAATCTATTCACATATTGGCTCATATTCTCATTGGAATGTTGCTTTATGTGCATGAAAGAAGTCATCAACTTTCCTCTTCTTCTATTACTATCGAATAGATCATGAAATTTGTCGCAGAGCTTCTTCAAATACCCGATAAAATCACTACAACAAATAGGCTTATTTCCGACGGAATCTTTCATCGGTAATATGGATATTCCGTTGAGTTTAACCTTATTGCCGACGGAATATTCGGTCAAAAATTCAGTCGTATATAAGCACGTTGAAATTAAGTCCGTCGGTCTTTCGGTCGAGGATACTTAATGTCGACGGACGTATCCTCGACCGAATATTCAGCAGTCTTAGTATAAGTTTGACGAAAAATAGTCTGTCAAGGAAATTCGGTCGATAATAATCATGCCACGTGGTAATGCCAGAAAAATGGAAAACAACTTAACCTCGACGGATATCCGTTGAGGATACTAATATTCCGTTGAGAATATACGTGACACGTGGTACATGACCAAAATGATAAGGACTTAGTGCCAACGGAAGTCCGTCGAGCTTGGTAATATTCCGTCGAGAATAGTGTTTTTTTTAATATTTTATTTGTTTTTGCAATATTGAGGGATTTAACCCACATCTTGTACCTGTACCTGTACCTGCTTTCCCAACAACACATACACAATATACCAATATGGCCAATAACATGAATTACAATACCAAGGCCAACAATATGTCAAAAACCAAGTAAATGAGAAGTAAAAAGGTCAAAAACATCCCATTAAGGTGCGGTTAAACTAAATGTCAATTAGTAAAAACAAAACCAAAGTAATGACAAGGTAGCAAACTATAATACGTACGTCAAAAATTAATAATAAGTTTGTACGGGCCTAAAATGACATCTCTAAAACGCTCATACGCAATCTCTTCTTCGACCCTTCTCTTAAACCACTGGTGAAAATTTACATTAGTGAATGCTTCCATCTGTGATTCTGTCAACCCCGGGTTAGAAGCATGCACTTCCAATTCGAATGAACTGCGTACAATAATATGGCAATTAATTAATTGTTGATTAAGGATAGATAAATCATTTTCAACTTGTAATAATACATACTTGATGTACGAAGATACTTCAGGCATATTTAGAAGCACGTATGTAGAGATAATCTTTAAATCTTTATCGGTTAGGTAAGTCTTTGTCTCATGTCCAAATGGTTTAGTTGGATAAGTGAATACAACCAACTCATCATCAGCACGACTAAACGGATCCCCGACCTCATTCCGACTTAGACGGTTATGCTTCATTTCGACTACATCTTCAAAGTACAACGAGCAGAAGTTGACAAGCTCTTCCTCCGTATGGTGTTCAGCAATAGAACCCTCTACGCGAGCTTTGTTTTTAACTTTCTGCTTTAATCGATGCATATACCTGAAATATGAAAGTATGTAATATTACCTGATAATTTAAATATAAAGATGATGAATATTGCACAATGTATGTGATATTACCTTTCAAATGGATACATCTATCGATATTGCACCGGTCCTCCAAGCTTAAGTTCATATGGCAGATGAATAGGCAAATGCTCCATGTTGTCAAGGAACCCCGGTGGTAAAATCATTTCGAGCTTGCACATTGTCAACACTATATTTTTCTCCATATGCTCCACATCACTACACCTTATAACAATTGAGCAAATATCCCGAAAGAAATTTGAAAGTACGGTAAAAGTATCATTAATATTCCTGGGTAACACCTCACGAAATGCAATTGGCATCAACTTCTGCATGAATACATGACAGTCGTGACTTTTGAACCCAGTAATTTTCAACTGCTCAACCTTAGTACAACGAGATATGTTAGAAACATATCCATCTGGGAGCTTCAATGCGCTAAGCCACTTGCAAAGGTTTTCAACTTGTTGCTTGGTAAGACAAAATGGAGCTTTTGGTTTTGTGTTATTAGGTCGGAGCCACAATTCCTGCCTGATATTCATTTCCTCCAAGTCTTTACGTGCTTTATCATTGCCTTTTGTTTTACCACTTGTATCTAGTACGGTGTAAAACAAGTTCTCAAATACATTCTTTTCTGTATGCATAACATCTATACAATGACGAAGTGCTTAGTGTGACCCAAAGATGGCAACTCAAACCAAATCCATGAGTGAGTCCAGTTATGACTTTTCCCATATCCTATAGCTCTCAACGTACCATGCTTCTACCCAGGGGGTGGAAATGTTAGATCATTTAGCTAGCCCAATATGTCGCTGCCCGACAAGCGACCAACAACCCCTTTCTTCTCTGTCTTTCTGTTGAATTATGTAGACATCTTTCTATAACTATGCTCAGCAGGCAAGAATCTATGAGTTGTTCTAAAGAAACAAGTTTTCTGGCCTTGACGTAGTTCAGTGCCTTGCACATCCCCCATGCAGACTAGACATTACAACGTACCATGAGTCGACCAACCACTAATCATCCCAAGTGCCGGAAAGTCAGTGATAGTCCACAAAAAGACTGCCTTCATCACAAAAATTCGCACCGATGATTTATCAAAATTCGAACACTGCTTTCCCACAAAGATCTTAAGTTCATCGACTAACGACCTGAGGTACACGTTAATGTCTTTTGTAGGACTCTTATCCCCCGGTATAAGTAAGGTTAAGAAAAGATACGAATCCCTCATGCACATTGACGGTGGAAGATTGTAAGCTACCATAATCACTGGCCAAACAGAATAAGGCTAACTAAAATTATTAAATGGACAGAATCCATCTGTAGCCATGCCAAGCCTGACATTCCTAACTTCTTCATCAAATTATGGAAAATTGGCATCAAAATTCTTCCATTCATCTCCATCTGCTAGGTGAGTCAGTTGACCAGGCACGACATTCCTTGTTCTATGCCAACTCATATCGCCGAAAAAGAAAAGCGCAGACATGAATAGTCAGCCGCAACCAACCTCAAGCAAGAGGAAAATACCGTAAAATCTTCTTTGGAACATGTTTCTCCTTCCCCCCACGTTTTGTGATCTTGTACCTTGGCGAGTTGCAGATATCACACTGCACCTTATCTTTGTCCTCCCCATAATATAACATGCAATCCTGCTCACAAGCATCGATCTTCTCATACCCGAGATTCAACCCCTTAACCATCTTCTTCACCTCATAGTAATTCGCAGGCAACGTATTATCCCTGGGTAAGAACTCATTGAGAATATCAAGCAAATCATTGAATCCTCTCTCACTGCAGTCATGCTCATTCTTAAAATGTAAAAGCTTCGTAACTGCAGAAAGCCTGGTGTGTTTGTCATTTCCAGGATACAATGGAACACCTGATTCAGATAGCAACTTGTAGAAAGCAGCTGCTGAATCATTTGGCTTTTATTGAGCATTGCTTGACGCATGCTCATTTTCAGCCCAGTCAATATTGGTAGGGCCATACGCATCAACCAACATATGCACGATGTCATAGTTATCTGCTTGCGAATCCCCGTGATCTGATTGGTCTACAGTACTATCTGCCCGTTCTCTAAAATCAGCTGATTCCCCGTGATAAATCCATACCGAATACCCATCCACAAACCCACGTGAATATAAGTCAAATTTAACTTCATCGGCAGTCTTCCATATCATGTTCTTACACTTGAAACACGGGCATCTCATCTTTCTGTTCAGATCATCAACATTTTCTATTGCTTTGTTCATAAAATTGGACACCCCTTCACGGTACGCATCAACTAATCCCCTCCCATCAATTGGTATCCTACGGTACTTCCAACTCCGATCGGCTGACATCTTGAATTGAAGAAAATACCCAATTAGAATATATATGCATGTATTTAGTTTACCTAGTATATATCTCCACTCTACAGGGTTAGGCTTCTATCCCGTTCCTGGATGCGTCTCCTCACTAGTGCCATTCACAAGGTGCGTGTTTATAATATTTTAAGAAAATTTCAGCATCACCTCCCCATGGTCTCCAAGTACACGAGATAGAGCAAGACAACTTAGTCTAAGTATGCACTCAAAGAACATATGTAGAGACAACAGCTGAAAAATCCTCAAAATATTATAAACACGCACCTTGTGAATTAGCACTGACCTAAGTGAGAGACATTAACATTCAATAATAGTTCCAAACTGGGGACTATTCGACATTCACTCCTACTGAGTGAATGTCAAACGGGTTTCTAAGTTTCATAGCAGTTTATATATATATATATAGTTGAGTGTATTGAAGAGTAAAGGGAGAGTATTATTGAGTTTATTGAAAATTGTGGCAAACTAAGCAAATGCTACTTAGTTTATTTTGCCAATGATAAACTAAGTAAGTGGTACTTAATTAGTTTATGAGAATGTATAGAGATTACTGTTTGACATCCACTTCTAAACACTATTATCAAACGAGTTTCTAAGTTTCATGGCGATTTAAATTGTAATGACTGTGAATGACTACTAGAGAAGAGTCAAAGTTTCATATTAGTTTTCATCTAATAATTCCTCGACAACAGAAAAAAATTACGTAGTTTATTTTGTGTCTTATATCGAATAATAAAGTTAATTAAATTATTGAAGACATTCCTCAACATTACATCATATGCAGATGCAACATACGAAAGAGTGCCATTAAGTTGTTGAAAAAAGTTATAGGTTAAGCAACCCTCTAGATGAACGAGCGATCACTTCTCTACTAGGAATGAATCATTTCCTGATATGGGTCCAATCCATGACATAGATAGCTTCTCACCACTCCAAATTCCTCAGATGGGTAGTTCTCATAGAAAAAGAGGTGAGACATTATGTGAGCAATACCCATCTGAGGAATTTGGAGTGGTGAGAAGCTGTCTATGTCATGGATTGGACCTATATCAGGCAATGATTCATTCCTAGTATAGAAGTGATCGTTCGCTCATCTAGAGGGTTGCTTAACCTATAACTTTTTTCAACAACTTAATGGCACTCCTTCCGTATGTTGGCATCTGTTATGATGGAACAGTGAGGAATGTCTTTAATAATTCAATTAACTTTATTATTCGAGTATAAAACACAAACAGAAACTACGACCCCTTTTTTTTAATTGTTGTCGAGGAACCCGTTAGAGTATTATTAATTGCAACTACTACGTCGAATCCTGCATACAAGGAAGAGTACATATATGTAGGTAGAGTATTATCGAGTTTATTGAAAATTGTGGCAAACTAAGCAAATGTTACTTAGTTTATTTTGTCAATGATAAACTAAGTAAGTGGTACTCAGTTTATGAGAATTGTTATTTGGAATCTATAGAGACTCCTACTTGTCAAACGGGTTACTAATTAAGTTACAAAGTATATTATTTTATTTCCACGACAACATTCTTATATATTCAATCTCTTTGAATTGCATCCCAACTAAGCAAATGCTACTTAGTTTATTATTTTAATTCGATTTAATTTATTATTTTATTTAATTTAATTTTATTTATATTTATTAATTATTTTAATTTATTTTATTTTATTTTGTATTATATAATATAATTTTAAATTTTTTATTCAAATTAAATTAAATTGTTAAATTTAATTTATTTTAAATTTAATTTAATTTAAATTATTTTAATTAAACTAAATTTATTTTATTTTATTTTATTTTATTATTTTATTTTATTTTATTTTTATTGAATTATATTTTATTTTTATTATATTATATATTTTATATATTTTTTATTAAATTTAATTTATTTATTAAATTAAATCAAATTTATTAAATTTATTTTATATTTATTTGTTAAATTTATTTTATTTAATAAACTAATTAAATTAAATTTATTGTTTTATTTATTTTATTTATTTATTAATGAATTTTACTTTTAATTTAATCTATTTATATATTAAATTATATTTATTTCATTTATTAAACTTTATTTTATTTTATTCTAATTATATATTAGTATATTAAATAGTGAATTTTTATTTTAGTTTGTTTTTTAATTAAGTTGATTAAATTAATTGATATTTGAAGTATAAATTATTTATTTAAAACTAATTAAGTAAATGCTACTTAATTAGTGAATTTTAGTATTAGAAAATTAAGTAATAAATAGTTATTAGAGCCAACAGATTTTGCATCTCAAGAATTCTGATAGAATTTTCGTGGGAAATTTTGTCGAAAATATCAAGCATCACATTCCTTTACTGTTATGAACATACAACATACAATATTGAAATTGAAGAAATATATACTGTAATTACATAAAAAAACAAAACCAAATAATAAAATGGATGTTATACATGTACAGAAGCTGCAAATGACCAATTTCAGACCTAAATGGCCAATTTTAGATAAATTATAAACAAAAAACAGAATTCATACATTATAATACCAAAATTCTAGTAATATCAATCCAAAAACAAAATAAATTTAGACCAATTGCACATTATAATACCAAATTCGTACACAAATTTCATACTTAAATTTCATACTACTAACATATAATATATACTCAATACACTGAAAATTAGAGAGAACAAAGTCGGTGGCCGTGGCGGTAGGTGGTGCCTGACCAGCAAGGGTTGTGGTGGGTGGGTGGTGCAGGGACGGGGTTGAGGGGTGCTGGGGTTGAGGGTGGGGTACAGGGAAGGGGTTGGGAGTGGGGGTACAGGGGTGGGTGGGTGGGGTGGGGTACCAGACGTCACAGGGGTGGGGGTTGTGGAAGGTGGTGGGGCCGTGGGACGCACCAACCTGGGAGGGAGGGGAGGGCACCAAAGGCAAAGGGGGGTGGGGGGACCAGGGAGAGGGGTTGGGAGTGGGAGGTATGAGAGAGAGAGAGAGATAGTAGACTGTACGTAGGTATTTAGAGAGAGAGAGAGAGAGGGAGAGTGTAAGCCCTCGAATTTTATGAAACAAAAGTATTCAATTTTTCTTATAATTATTATTCAGTAAATGGTTAAATTAATAAAAAGTTAAAGTTAAGGGTGATATATATAATTTTTTCAAAATACGCAAGTGGTTATAAAATACTCATTACTGTCGGGGAATATTCATTTGGTCGTAAAATATTCTTGTTGTCGAGGAATATTCGTACGATGGCGTAGCCATTTGTGGCCCCATAACAGAATAACTATCGGATGAAGAAAATGACAAGTTTGAGTTTTTATAAATAACGGTGTAATTGTTACAGAATTAACATCGTTGAATATTCGGTGGTTAAAATACGATGTCTGGCGTGGTCGCATGCGTTAGCAATACACAGATTGCAAGATTTTTGGAATTATTGATTCTTATGTATGAAGGCACTACTCAATAATTGTTACAGTAATTACTGTTCAATATTTTATTAGTTCAATAATTGCTGCGTTGATATTTTATATTATTGTTGTTCAATAATTGTCACGGCATAGTATTTTCCATTATTGAATCAATAATTGATATTATTTGGATAATATTATTTGATAGCATTATTGGCAATGTCTAGAAAGTTCTGTCAAGGAGAGGTTTGGTCACCTAATCAAGGCCAAGAAGGAGAAATCCTTGTCAAAAAGCCCCCCTCTTCCGGGAACTACTTTGGTCATCATTATTGTGATTCTGTAATGTTATTTATGAATAATTATTTATTGATTTATATGATAAGGAAATATATTTTTTTTATATGGATATAAATAAAGGATGAGAAATATTTATTTTATGTGATTATAAATGAAGGAATTAATGCTAGGGTGTTTTATTAGTATTTTGTCGAAATGAAGAATGAAATTTGAAAATTTTCAGAAAATTAGTTTATTACTTGATTTTGTAAAATCTATAACTCTTTGTGTATAATGAGTTAGGAGATGAGCCATATATCAAAAGAAAGCCCTAGAAGTCAGCTAAATGTAGAAATTTGAATCACCCAAAAATTCTTTGTGGGTAGTTCGTGGTGACTGTTTGAATGAAACTGGTCCAAAGGACTCATAGTCCAAAAAATCAGTGTTCTTAAGCTATATTGCGTGAGTTATAAATTTTGATCCGACCGTTGGATCGTTGTGATTTTTGGATATGTTATACATATATAAGTTGAGTATATGTCCACAAATTTTGAACCGTTAAAAATTAACGTATGATTTGTTATGAATTTTAAGAGGTGACTGATTCGGAAGTTATGTTTATAAATGATTTTTGGTGGAAAATTCTAGAATGAGTGGGCCCCACCTTTGGTTGGTGAAAAATGTGCTAAAATTTTATTTCAAAAGTGGTGGGTGGGAATAGTAGCAGGTAAAGCCATCAGGTTGCAGGTCAAGTCTGCTTTGGCGTTCTAACATTTTCCTATAAATAGAGTGCTGAGTTAGAATTGAAAATCACACCAGAAACAAGTTTTCTTTCTCTTTATATTATCGAGCGTATTTTGTGAGTATTTAGATAATTTTAAAGTTGCTATTCAGTGCAAGTTTTCTTCGGCTTTACATCCGATATTTCAGTAAGAAGTACTGCTCTTTTGAGGTATGGGATTGTAAGGGATTTTAAGTGATTGTAAGGGATGTTATTTTCTTCTTAAATGATATTATTTTCTTCAATATCATTATGCCGAATTATTGATATGAGTTTTATTGTGGAATTTCTACCTTTTTCATGTCGGGGTTACTATTCACGTATACGACACTATATTCATGTATATTGTGAGACCCCGAATTTTATGAAATGAAAGTATTCAATTTTCTTATAATTATTCTATTTAGTAAATGGTTAAATTGATAAAAGTTTAAAGTTAAGGGTGATATGTGAAAATTTTTCAAAGTATGCAAGTTGTTATAAAATATTCTTTTTGTCGGGAAATATCCGTAGGACGGCACAATCATTGGTGGACTCCACAACGGAAGTATTATCATAGTAAGAAAACGACATAATTATCTTTTTATAAAAATAACAGCGAAAGTGTTACCGTTAAAACTGTTGAACTACTCGGTAGTAAAAGTACAGTAATACGCGTGGTTTCATAGTAACACATGATATTGATTATTGATGCTTACGTGAGAAGTCACTCAGTTATACTCAATTATTGCTACAGTAATTGCTTCATCGTATCTCTCATATTATTGATTCAATTATTGTCACAGTATCATCTGCATAATATGTTATATTATTAAATCAATAATTGAGACGGCAAAGTTATTCATATTAATATTTGTAATATTGACAATGTCTAGAAGTTCTGTCAAAGAAAGGTTTGGTCACCTAATTGCGCGCCAATAAGGAGAAATCCTTATCGGAAAGCCCCCTCTTTCTTGGGAACGACCTGGTTGTTAAATATTGTGAGTTATAATATTAATGATGAATGTTATTAAAAATCGAATTTAAGTTCGGAGTTGAATTTGGAGACGTCGACGTGATATTTGAGTCCAGAACGATGAAATTAGTAGAAATAGACTATAAACACAAAATTTGTCGGGATTGACTTTTTGGTCAAAAAAGTCAATAGTTCACTTTTTCGGAAAAAATCAAACTTCAAAATTTCAAAAATGAAATTGTTGAGAAAAATATTTCCAATGTGTTGGGATTATTAGTGTTAGTGTAAATCGACATTTATTTCGATAGTAATTGATGTCTGGAAGTTATATTAACCAACCGGGTAATTAATCGGGTAAATGAGCAATTAATTGCTATTAATTCACATGATTATAACTATTTGTTCACATGTGTGTACTATTGATTCACATTCTTGTACTATTAGGGGAGTTGGTGCAAGATTGATAATACTTGCATGACTAAGTTAAAAATAGAGGTATAGATGGAGATACTATACTGTAATTCGTATTTTTACATGATTATAACTATTGATTCACATTATTTACTATTAGGGGAGGTGATGCAAGTTTGATAATACTTGCAGGACTAAATTAAAAATGAAGAAAAAGAGGAAGGTATTATATTGTAATATTTTGAGCCCCAAAACGTGCAATTATCGAAACTATATTTTTCTATAAATAGAACTCATTCTTCCTTCATTTCTCACCAATTCACTAAAGCTATAGAGCAATTATTATAGAGAGAAATTATAAAGAAAAAGAAGAAGAGAAGTCTGCTACCTCACTATTCTAGTATCCAGTTTTCTTCTAAGGTAAGGGATATTGTTATTATAGTAAGGGGTATTATTCTTTCGTATTCATAAAGAGAGTTATTTTCTTTCAATACTCGTAAGGGTTGTTATTCCATTGTTTATTATTCTATTGGGAAAAACCTGTCTGTGCGGTCTATCGCATGCATGGTGAATTCTTCTGTTATTCCATTCTGTATTATTCTGTTGGAATAACCTGCTTGTGCGGTATATCGCATGCCTGGTGAATTCTGTTGTTATTCCATTCTTTATTATTCTGTTGGAATATCCCGTCTGTGTGGATTACGCATGACCTGGTTCTATTCTTTATTATTACGTTGGAATATCCTATCTGTCTATCGGATTACGCATGACTCGGGTTCCATTCTTTATTATTCTCATTGGGAATAACACATGCATGCCGATTATCGACGCTTGGTGAATTCCGTTGTTATTCCATTCTTTATTATTCTGTTGGAATATCCTGTCTGTGCGGTCTATCGCATGCATGGTGAATTCTTCTATTATTCCATTCTTTATTATTCTGTTGAAATAACATGTCTATGTGGATTACCATATGCATGGTGAATGATCCTTCGTATTCATTTCTTATTAAATTGTGGAAATGATCTGTCTACATGGATTACCGCATGGCGGACGAAAATTCATTTGCATTTTCGTAATTTTTTTGACCCTAAAAAAATTCTGAAAAAATTCGAAATGATAATTTGATGAGTTTTCTAGATAGTGTCCAAAAATGACGATTTTTAAATGTATAGATTAGGAATTATGAATTTTATGGAAAAAGACTATTTTAAAAGTAAACCCTTATAACTCCTTGTGGTTAACTCCAAAATTGATGAAATTTTTATTGGGAGTACATATATATAACAGGAGTATACCCTGTAAATTTCAGAATTTTTGGACAAAAGTAAAATTTATGATAAATGTCTAAATATTCGGTAGTTTTGGCCATATGAAAAATAGTAAATGAATTTTAAAAATTCTGAGAAAAATATATGTTCAATATGGGACTATATTCTGCTAAATTCCAAAAAAGAAATATTTTTGGGACTGATTTGGTATTTTTCATGAAAATAAACTAGTTATGAGAAAATGAATTAAATATGTTATGTGAAGTAACAAAATTGGAAAATAGGATTTTATGGCTTGGGAATCCTATATATAAGGTATATCTTGATTTTTGATGAGGATTTGATCATTGGTGATGAAATTTTATGAGTATGACATTTTGAATGATTAAATGCATTATTTGGTAAAGTGTAAACAATTAAAATAAATTATTTATAAGTTTAAGAAGTGATTAAAATATTGTTATAATATTAATAATATTAGATTATGAGTTTATTAAGTGATTGATAATATTTGGATAAATTTAAAGTCTTTAATATTTATCTTTGTTTTCGTTTGATTAATGCTTATATCATTGTCATCATCCTCATGCTTATATTGTGATGAAAGTCATCTTTGGCTTACGTGTAAAGATGGACTGTTGATTATTGATTTTACAATTGTATATCTTTGGCTTACGTACAAAGATGGACTGTTGATTATTGATTTTACAATTGTATATCTTTGGCTTACGTGCAAAGATGGACTGTTGATTATTGGTTTTACAATTGTATATCTTTGGCTTACGTGCAAGGATGAACTATTGATTATTGGTTTTACATTTGTATATCTTTGGCTTACCTGCAAAGATGAACTATTGATTGATAAGTATCTTTGGCTTATATGCATAGATGAACTGTTTATTGGTTATGACCAGGGATCATTTGGTATAATCACGACCCGTAATATTATAGATGATGTGGTAAAAGTCATCATTGGCCTGTAGCGCATTGATGGACAGTTATTGGTATGATTATAACCAGGGATTATTCGGTATAATCATGACCATTGATGATTACATGAATATCCTTGGCTGTAGTGCAGGGATGATTCGATGATGTGGATTATTTATTAAGCTGAGTCTTAGTAATAAAATATTGATTATACACTTTTAATTCGTAAAAGATAGTAGATATCATGCTCTACTTGTATCTTCTAAAATACAGTTGTATGGCATTGGCTTGTAGTGCAAAGATGAATTGTTAATGAATATCTTTGGTCGTAGTGCAAAGATGAATTTATTAGTATGATTATGAGCAGGAATTTTGATTTGGTATAACCATGATTTTTGATGTTTCGGTGAAGATAGGTGATGAAAATTTATCTTCGTCCTGGGTGCGAAGGGGAAGTTAGAATCACAATTATGATTATGAGTTATTCATATGATTGTGGACAGGAATTGTTGATTGATGTTACAGGGATAAAACATTATTAGTGGACTTTTAACATGGAGAAGATAATAGATCTGATGGTCTATTTGACTCTTCTAATGGATTGCTCATTCCGCTGCAACTATGGTTGAAAAGTTTTATCATCTACTATATGTTCTAAATCTCTGATTTATTACTGATGAATGCTATTGATGATGTAAATTATCTTTAGTCATGATATTCTTTACTGGGCTAGTTATGCTCACCCTTTTGCTTCACAATTCCTTTCAGGTAATAAGAGTGTAGATGGGTCGAGTGGGGTAACAGGAGAATAGAGCATGTGGTCTATAATGTTGAGGTTCTCCCTAAATAGTATGGAAATAATTTTATTGAGAACTTTAGATAAGTGTGTCGTATTGTATACGCCATTTGATATTTAATTTTGGTGAACCGAATAGGGTGAGGTGAACCCAACTTTGGAAGGGTGTTTTGCCACTATCACACAAGATGTCTAATTGCATACAACCTCATGTTATCATAAGACAGGGTTGTGCACATCCACTTGTTGAGTATATCTACGAGCACTACTTATATAATCTTGGAGTTTATTTGAAATATAATTCTCACTTGGAGACAACGGAGATAATTATAAGTCAAGAGAAGACTCACCATTGGAAAGAAGATGATATCAATCTTCTTGTTTTTCTTTGGGGACTATTGGGTCAACCAAGGATAATTCTATGGACATATAATATCTATCATAACCTAGACGCATGGCCTTTCATGTACGAAAGTTTCCTTGAGTATTTTCCAAAGATTTTAATTTTTAAAACAGTTATTGACTGTACTTTTATGTAAAGTACCATTGTAAGGTTGTGGTCGAGGCACCACGAGAGTTACATACATTTGTATTAAAACTCACAGCTTTAAGCGTGGTCGATTCGCATTTATGATTCAACAGGTTGTATAAATGAAGTTTATAAATGATTTTTATAGTGTGATATTTGGCGACTGTTACCTCTTTTTTTTTTAGTTCTAACAAAAGAGCTCTAACTCATGCAAGCATACATGTGTCAACAAGTAATACAGAGTAAGTAGAGTATCGATCCCACAGAGAAAGTTGTTTAATTCAAACCACTATGCATCAACTAAATCACTATTTTTATATGCTTAAACTAAATATTATAATTGTGAATTACTCTAAATGCAAATAATAATGGAATAAATCAAGTCTGGAAATAATGGGATCCTAACTTTATTTAATACTTCATCTAATTACCACCATCATGCAAGAAAGTTCACATATCACAGAAAAGTAGCCAAGAGCACTAATATAGACATAGCCATTTTTCAATGTACTATGACCTACTTACATAGCATCCACATGCGATAGACACCATGTAATCATCAATATAACCAAAATCACTATATGTCTATGTGAAATTGCAAACATATTGAATTTAAGCGCAAGCCCTTATTTTAACTCATACGGTGAAACAGTATATGTCTATCTAGTTCACGAAATACACAAGCCATGCAAAACAGTCCCATATGCGTACGCTATCATGATTACAATCCATACTCGCATGTTCATTTTCAATTCCATACAAGTACTTAAAACGAATAGTGATCAAGCATTCATGCATGCAAAACAACCATTATAGAAATTCCTTATGATATGTAAAACAGTCCAGCTATCAAGCACGCAATTAAACTATATATTAAAATCCGTTAGAATCCTATAATGGAGTTTAGTTCATGACTGAACCAAAAGCCATTATAGGATCAAAGCAATACATGGACAATAAGCAAACAATTGAAAAAGAAAGGATAGAAACGATCAAACCCAATTGCTCATTATAGTCCACTAGTGACGTTCAAATCCTCATATAAATCCAGCAAAATACTAATAGTTATCCACAATGATAGAAAATCCCAAGAAGAAGTAGAAAAGATGGAGTTTTGGCTTCGTTCTACGTGGGAATCTCTCTTAGAGTGTAAAACCTAGTTCCCAATATGAAAATACATCAAAACAACTGAATGATGCGTCTGACACCAGTCAGAATCATTTTTAATTAATTACAACCCTTAAAATTAAAAATTAAAATAAGCAAATTTCAAGAAGAAACATCGATTATCGCGCATCACAAGACCCTCTTTTGTAATCCTCACGCGGGCGCGCGTCTTCAAAATCTGGTCCATCCGGGTGTTCGTATGCGGCACGCAGCGTCCTCAAGCTTCAGATATATGCCATGGCAACCTGCGATCTGCATTCGGTTTTGCTTCCGATTCTAGTTCTACAAGATTATTGCTGCTTTGCCGATTTGATTTGCTCTGCTGCTCATTCCTTTCATGCTTGGTTTCCTTGCTCCACTAGATCCTCACGCCATGCACCCATTAGCCTTATGCCATATAATACCACCATATTAGGCCATTTCATGCACTTCTACACCAAAAGAGTTCTCAGTACATGCAATGCAAAATAACATGAAATGCAACTAAAAACACACTAAAATGTACTTGAGATGGGCATAGTTTGCGTGAATTGATATCCAATAAGTCGGTATAAAATCCACTTATCAAATACCCCCAAACTTGAACTATTGCTTGCCCTCAAGCAATGCATATTATATAAACAATGAAAATGCTACTACAGTACTATGCAACTAAGCTATGATGCAACTAGTCTCACATTGTTCCAGCTCTAACAGAATTTTCAGTCCAAAATGCCTCAGCAAATTATCCAGATTCAAGAATACAAATTCAAACCGAACTATAGGCATAATGTCATACACTCAGATAATTCATAAATGCTATAGAGATGCTGTGTGTGTGTGTGTGTGTTGTGTTCACCAAAACTTGAATTACGCAAAGAATACACATGCTAAACTGCTCAAAACAGAAAATTGTAGCCTAAATCAAGACTCATGTATACTTATGCAACAAAAACTATTTCAACATATCAACACAAACTAAGGTTCAACAATGGGCTTAACTGCTTTATTACTACTCACGAGGGAGATTTTCGCACTTTCCCGCGGTGTTTATTGCTATATTTTTTTTCTTTTTTTTCACATGACTGTGCAATGTCTCATTCCATTAAGCGAACACTGCAACCCTTTAGCGAGCTTTCAACCAACGACTCCCAGACCATGAAAGACCTTAGGGCGCTAGGTGTAGAGACAATCCCCTAAGGCATACTTACTCAAGTAACCAGGGCCCCGAAATAAGACTAGCCACGTTATTGCTATTTTTTTTATATATAGCATACCCATGTTTTCCCAAAGTTTGAATATCAGTGTTTTATGCAGTCTAAGTTCATTTTCCACATATTTCTCTTTTTAAAATTACATTTTCTATCGAACAATGCAACACACAATTCTTATACCTACAAGTGATTGTGAACACTGCCAACCGAAAGCATTTAAACAGCAACATGAATTTCATCGTGTAAAACATTATATCGCAGCTCATGTTATCCAACATACTCAAAAATCTTTCCAAATTCACTATCATCATCGGCTAGACAAACTTTCCATAAGGCTAGAACTGTGAGACATGCAAACTAAAAATATACTAACACAAGTAATAATAACTAAAACTTAAAAATTTTCTGCAATTTTTATCTAACACATAAACATATAAAATTTAAACTAAACATGCAAATACTAAATGAACTTAACTAATCATGCCAAAACTACATGCAACTACACTACGACCCCAATACCCCCAAACTTATAATATTCATTGTCCCAATGAATGAAGGTAAAGGGTTAAAGAGAACTCCCTTAATGATCAGCCGCACCACCCTCTTCAGGTGGTGAATCTGGTGGTGGATATGGCATTGCTGTCCCGAACTGAGGCCACTCGAGTGTTGTTCCCTGTAGTGCAAAAGCCTTGGCCAAGGCCCTCGTGTGTCCCATAGCAAACGCTCCAAAATTATCGGCCATGGCATCGACTTTTTGCTCTAACCTTCGGATCTGGCTATCACCATGGGCAGATGATAGAGAGGATGCAGATGATTTGCTTGATAATGAACAAAAGCTGTTGATGAGGTTACCCCCAAGTTCGTTGCTGCACAACCCAAGCAAAAACCCTAGAGTTATGCCAGTAGAGAGAATAGTGGGTATAAACTTGGATGAGAGCTGAGGAGTCGTGCGATTATGGGGAAACAGAAAAATAGCTTCTATTATGTCAAGTGAGAGACCAAATAAGCCACGACTCAGTTTTTTAAACTTTTAAAAATTTTCCACGTCACGGGTGTAGGGCTTGGCCGCATGCTGCCTTTCAATGGTTTTTCAGCGCGGCCATGAAAGTGTTAGTTTTTTACATCGACTTTGGGGCGTGGACGCGCGATTCCTTAAGCCTGATCCTGCACGGTCGCGTGATACAGATTCTTGGACTGCAATTTATTTGAACTCTCAATCTGCAAAACAGTGATGCCTTCTGTTCCACTCACCTGCATAACACCACTTACCCATATCAACATGTAACTCTGGAATAAGCATAATCAGACAAATAAATACTATGCATTACTACAACACAGTCCAATACAGATTCAACTACATACTTACTTATACTCAGCATAGAAATCTATGAATAATAAACTACCGATGAACTAACGAAATACCCTACGGAATAAATAAAAGGAAAATAGAGATAGAAATAATGGGTTACCTCCCATCAAGCACTAAGTTATAGTCAATTAGCTTGACTATCTATGAATCTCATGTCGAAGAAAGAATTGAGGCGACTTTCTGTCTGTCTACCTCACCACCAAAGTAATGCTTCAAGCGCTGGCCATTCACCTTAAAAGGCTTGTCCAGCAACTTATCAAATACTTCAATTGCATCATGCGGAAAAATAGTCTTCACTGTAAATAGCCCTGACTATCTCGATTTCAGCTTCCCGGGAAAAAGTTTAAGTCTGGAGTTATAAAGCAAAACCCTTTGTCCCGGTTCAAAAGCTCTCTTAATGATCTTTCGGTCATGCCATTTCTTCACCTTCTCCTTATACAGCTTAGAATTCTCATATGCTTGTAATCTAAATTCATCCAACTTATTGAGTTGGAGTAGGCATTTCTCCCCTGCAGCTTTCAAATCAAAATTGAGCTTTCGAATTGCCCAATATGCCATATGCCTTATGCTGTAGCTCCATAGGAAGGTGACAGGCTTTTCCATACACGAGCTAAAAAGGTCGCATACCCAACGAAGTCTTGATGCAGTCCTATAGACCCATATCGCATCATCCAATTTTAACGACCAGTCCTTCCGTGTGGGATTCACAACTTTTTCAAGGATTCCCTTGACTTCTCGATTTGACAGTTCAACTTGGGCATTTGTTTGTGGGTGATAAGCTGTAGCAATGCGATGGTTCACCCCATACTTAGCCAACAAAGTCAGAATCGCTCGTCATAGAAATGACTACCTTCGTCACTGATGATGGCCCTTGGAGTCCCGAATCTCGTGAAAATATTTCTGTATAAAAACCTTAGGACAACATTGGCATCATTTATCGGAAGAGCTGCCACTTCTACCCATTTCAAGACATAATCCACTGCGAGCAAGATATAGAGATTTTCGCAGGAAGAAACAAAAGGTCCCATGAAATCAATCCCCCACACATCAAAAATTTCTACTTCGAGGATCGTATTCAGGGGCATTTCATTTCTTTTCGAGATGTTCCCCACTCGCTGACATCTATCACATCACGGACAAAGCGCATGTGCATCCTTGAAAATTGTCGGCCAACAAAATCCTGCTTGTAGTACTCTAGCCGCTGTTCTTTCTCCCCCATAGTGACCTCCATACACCGAAGAATGACAATCCTGCAAAATCCCCTCGGTCTCGCTATACAAAATACACCTCCTTATCATTTGATCAGAACACTGTTTAAACAAGTAAGGCTCATCCCATATATATCATTTAACATCATGTAGAAATTTCTTCTTTTGATAACCCACTAAGTCAGAGGGTACCATCTTACTCACCAAATAATTCGCGTAATTAGCAAACCATGGCACTTCCCCTTTCACCACAAATAACTTCTCATCTGGAAAGGACTCATTGATCAAAACGTTATCGTCTGCCTTCCTTTTCGGATTCTCTAGTTGCGATAAGTGGTCCGCCACTTGGTTTTCTGTTCCCTTTCTGTCCTTGATCTCCAAATCAAATTCTTGTAGTAATAAAATCCATCTGATCAACTGGGGTTTTGCATCCTTCTTTGCCATTAAATGTCAAATTGCCGCGTGATCCGTATACATTATCACCTTTGTGCCAATCAGATATGCTCAAAATTTATCAAAGGCGTACACCACTGCCAATAACTCTTTCTCTGTGGTGGTGTAGTTCAACTGTGCATCCGTGAGGGTCTTGCTGGCATAATAGATCACATGAAATATCTTTTCCTTCCGTTGCCCCAAAATAGCCCCTACGGCATAATCACTGGCATCACACATTAGCTCAAATGGCAATTCCCAATCTGGTGCAGTAATCACTGGTGCTGAAGTTAGATTCCTCTTTAAATGCTCAAATGCAGACATACAAGCCTCATAAAAATTAAACTATGCATCCTTTTCCAATAGACTGTATAGTGGTTTAGTTATCTTGGAGAAGTCCTTGATGAATCTGCGATAAAAACCTGCATGTCCCAGAAAACTACGAACATCTTTTACTGAAGTAGGTGGTGGCAAGTTCTCAATAGTTTCCAGCTTCGCTCTATCCACCTCAAGTCCTTTCTTCGAAACCTTGTGTCCCAGTATGATTCCTTCTTGTACCATGAAATGGCACTTTTCCCAGTTCAGCACTAAGTTTGTTTCAACACATCTCTTCAAAACCATAACCAGATTCTCAAGGCATAAATCAAACGAGTCTCCGAAGACTGAGAAGTCATCCATAAATGCCTCCACATTCTGCTCCACCATGTCTGAAAATATAGCCATCATGCATCTCTGAAAGGTGGCTGGGGCATTGCACAATCCGAAAGACATCCTTCTAAAAGTCAAAGTGTCGTATGTGTTAGGGTTTGTAATATTCAAGAACGCAATCAAATTGCATAAAAGTGCGGAAGCGTGTAAAAATCAGAGTTTAAAAATTTACAAACCATAAACCCGGATCACCCTTTATGCATAATTATTAATTAAACGAAGAATAAGAAATTATGAAATCATACCCTTGTAGAAACGAGCTTCCTCAGGTACGAGTTCACCTCCTACTTCTCCGCGATCTCCTTGAATCCACCGGGTTTGGTTCCTTCCTTTGATCAACGTTAGCCACCCATGTGTTTGGCCTCTAGAGGTGATCCACCAAGGAAGAAGAAAATTCAAGAAAGGGGTATTTGGCTCAAACCCTAGTTTTCTATCTCTATAGATAAAGGACGTACTCTCCAACCAATTGGAATTATTACGTATGTTGTAAAAGTCAACAACCCCCCACCCATAATAAGACTCCTCTTATTAATAGATGTGGGCAACCCACCTTAACAATTAAGGAATTGGGTTTTATTTAATAAATTAAATTCTTTTAATTAATTAAGCTCCCTAATCTTATTAGGGATAATTAATTAAAACTCCTTTAACTAATTTTCCTTCCTAATCCAATTAGGAATAAATGAGAGTACTTATATTAAATTAATTCCTAAACTCTTTTAGAAATTAAAATAATAATAATTGTAATAATATTAATAAGACTCCTCTTATTAATTTATATTTAATATTTCTAAAATATTAAATAATAAATATTAAGCTATTTAATTTATTCTATCACCATAGATTAAATTAAATATACTTAACATATTATTACGATTATGCTATTAACTTCTTAAATAATTATTCTTCCTTTTATGGTGTGACCCTTTAGGTTCTCCATATTAAACCGATTGTGAATAAATCAATTAGAACAATTCTAATCTTATTTAAATAAATAAATTAAATAATTAATTTATTTAAATAAATAATATTTATTCTACAATAGGGATAAACCTCCCTAGCGATCAACGACTTTCCAGATAATATAGATTTCAACATTAATCATTAAAGAACCTTTGAGTAAATAGTTACCGTATAATTCAATCCTTCCACCATACAATGTCCCAATTAAATATAAGACATGGAATTCTTCACAAGTCTTATTTTATTTAATTATATGTATTTCGATCCTTAAATGCACAACTCAAATAATGCAAATTAGAAACTCCTTTCTAATTTCATTCTCTTTAACCAAGGACTCTCTTGGGTTGTCATTTATCGAATCACATAGGACATTTCTCTTCTTTATTAGAAGTGGTAGATTCTTTATTGATCATACATTATCTCCATGTATACAACTTATTATACCCAAGCATACCCTTTGATATACCCTAAGGGTCTTAAGGAATAAGTCAAAGTATAACTCATCATACACAAGATACTATGATGGTCTCAAGTCCAAGGATCACTTGACTACTATCACTACTGAGAATTCCTAATGACAGCAAATAAAACTCCATTAGGTATTCCTTAGCGAGCCAACGCTCAAAGTGAACTTATTCTCTAATAAGCACCTACATACTTGTTTTAGTGTCTCCACACAAATGATCATGAGATCAATCATCCTCATCCAATGAAAGCAACAACGTATGTACCAATCTATCCGGATTCACTAATCCCCAATTTAGTAATCCAACGATTGGGAACTATTTTAGTTTTAAGCTTTCTAAGAATTTAGATCTCATTAGAATGATCATCATCATTATTCTAAAAGCATTGCTTAAAACTATAGGTTTATCACATATTATAAAACAAAGATCATGTAGATAATTAATAGCCTTTAATAAATTAATACTTTTTATTAATAAATGAATAAGATTGTTACAAAGTACATGCTTTATCATCAAACATGATTGGCTTGTGTGCATACTACTTTCAATCTCCCACTTGCACTAAAGCCAATCGTCATGGTATCTCATACTCTTCTTCTCTAAGTGACGATTATCCCTTTGTTGGATAAGCTTTAGTTAATGGATATGTAATGTTGTTCATGAGAGTCCACTATCTCTATAGTGATTTCCCATCTTTCAATGATTCTAATAATCAATTGAAAGTGCCACAACACATGTTTAGATCCAAGATGAGACTTGGGAACTATTCCTAGTTCTATAATGAACTTTTAATCCAAACAATCAACTCATAGCCTTCATTTATAGCTATTTACTTTGTCTTTATCACTAAACCAAGAATTCTTTCTTTGTTTGGAACCTTTCCAATTCAACGCACCATTGTTCAAGATAACGCTTTACCTTAAAGTGGATTTTGATTCGTCTTGGTCCGTCGAAAAACTTGAGTCTGTAAAGCCCTCTAGTTTTAATTCAGACCCACCATGTATGCTCACATCCTTAGTGCCAGTTAAGAACTTTAAGATGTTTTTCACTGACTCATAGTGAACTTCTCCATAACATGACTGATCAACATCAGGTCTCGTACATTTCATTGCATACATGATTGTCACTCATGCGACCTCTCTTTTCAGGAGTCTGTGGGGATTATTAAGAGAGATTCACTCCTTAGCTCATCTACATGAGACATCTCTTGGAGTTTGCCATGCTAAACGACTTTAGCATCAAATGAATATACGTTCCTTGGGTTAAGTCGAGCATCCTCTTAAATCTATCTATATAGATTTATATCCCCAATTAAGATACTCTTCCAAATCATTCATGGAGGAATGTTTAGACAATTTTATCTTTCTTGATCAGTAGCATTGGTATGTCATTCCTTATCCGTAGTATATCAACATATAGTACTAGGAATGTCACGATGCTCCCACTGACCCTTTTTGTACACACTAGGTTCATTCTTATTTTTGATAAAATCAAACTCTTTTGATTGTCTCATCAAAACGAAT
This sequence comes from Panax quinquefolius, assembly GCA_020205615.1. Taxonomy (NCBI): domain Eukaryota; kingdom Viridiplantae; phylum Streptophyta; class Magnoliopsida; order Apiales; family Araliaceae; genus Panax; species Panax quinquefolius. Next base: position 33,277,758 of record CM035163.1, read on the forward strand.
GTTCCATATTTTAGAAACTTGCTTCAATCCATTTCTCTGAGTGTCTACAACACTTACCTCATCATATGTAATCTGGATCATCATCTTCTATGATCGTACCTCATCATCATCATCCATGATGAATCCATACCTCCTAGGTATCTTTGGTACTATTTATTCGATTTACGATTAGGTTGTGGTACAACAGGTTCATCTCTGTGTTCCTCTTATTTGACTTATAGTGTTTTGTGGTTCTTGAACTCTTCAAGATCAATTATCCTCCCACTAGCCCCTTGATGATAAACACCTTTATCTTTAGAAGGCGCGTGTGTTTCGTAACAAACACCTTTTGCTAAGTAGAATTATAGAACATATACCCTAAACTTACTTTAGGATGTCCCACAAATCTGCATACATGTCAAATTTTGTCCCAAGCTTATCCTTTGAAACCTTTTCACATAAGTTGGACAACCCCTTATCTTAACATACTTAAGATTAGGAATCCTCCACGTCCATAACTTTTATGGAGTCTTCAATGGATTTTGAGGTTATCATTTTCAGAGATATGCAGCCATTTTTTAGGACATGATCCTGAAGGATCTTTGGAATGTCGGTAAAATCATTATGGACCGTATCATGTCCAACAAGGTACAATTTTTCTTTCGAGATACATCAATCAATTATTGCGATCGGGATGTGTCTATTATGAGAAAACCATTTGAGATGATCTAGAAACTTTGCAGACGAGTATTTATTCCTCGATCTAATCAAAGAATCTTAATACTTTGCCAATTTGTTTCACTTCAATTCTTTGAACCTTTCAAATAATTCACACTTGTATTTCAAAGAAATACACACATTCAACTTTTTGAATGATCATCTCCTTTTCTTATACTAGTTTGTTCAATATGCAAAATTATTTTCATGTAAGTCAAGTATACAAAATTTATTAAGTAATATTCCATTCTATACAAAACATTATTATTATAAATAGAACAACAATTGTTCTTAATTATAATACCAAAGATTTCATTGTCCAACAATAAAATGGAAATAATATTTTTAACAAGAACTGGAATACAATAACAACTTATCGACTTAATAGATTTGCCGTAGACATTGTTAAACTATAAGTTTCTATGGCTAATGCAAGAACCTTTGCTTCATTTTCCACACATAGGATTACTTATATTTGTTTAGCTTTTACTTACGCTTGGTCCTCCATAAATCTATATTTATGATAACCAAAGTCGGTATCCAATACCCAAGTAGAACCTTGACTTAAAGAAAATTTATTTCAATCATGAACAAAAATCAGATATGTAAAGAAACTTCACTAAGCTTCTTTGGTTAGCCTCTGCAAGATGCTTCTCAGCAGCTTTTTTTTCAGGTGTCAAAGCTTATTGCGTAATTGGAAGCAAACTCATTTGCTATCCGTGTCGCTTTTGCTCTTATTATCCTTTGTTTATGCCTTTCTATTTACCTTCTTTGAATCATTCTTTATTTCAGAAGATCCTTTGGCCCTACCAAAGAAGACTTGATCTTTCTTGGTTGGAAAGTGACTCTCAACATTTTTCAACATGTTAAGCAAATCAAAGAAAGTCGATATCTAGCTTTGTTCATATGAAAAATTCACAAAATTGTGAAAGGAGTCCGGAGTGAGTGCAAGATCAAATCTTGGCTCAACTCTCCATCCATGAAAAAACCGGTTGTCCTAATTGATCAATCAAATTGATAATGTTAAGGACTTTTATCATCTTCAGTAGTGTCACTCTGGTCATTCTAGATCGGAAGAGCTCCTTAGATATCTAATATCTATCGGTCCTACTTTCTCACCATCAACTACTTGACGTGCGGGAGTATAGTAGAAGTATCCATAGTTTCATCGTCGACGTCAAGCTCGTTACTTTCATAGATCTGAGCATGATGCATTGAGCCAATCGTGCATCATCTTGCCACTTTCTAAAAGTAGCAATGTCTTCCTCAGAGGCATTATTCGCAACCATTCATTGCAGGATAAAGGCGTATTAAGGACATAAGATAGCTTTTCAACTATGAGAACTATTCTCAAATTCCTTAACCAATCCGCTTAATTCTTGGCCTCCAGTTAATTTAGCATCTAATATGCTTCGCAGATGATAGTAATTTAGACATTGTAAAATTTATAGATGAATTTGTAATTAACAACATTTTAACATACATTCTTTTATTAATTACCAAAATAATTTAGGTCTTGTTTTAAATTGGTATCTCCCACTATTTTCTTCAAACTATATTACCCTCACTAATATAGTTCAAAAAAATCTAATTAAAAATTTGCTAGTGAGAATAAGGATCCCATTTCAAATGTATATAGCCTTGTGGTGACACAACAAACTATATATAAATAAATAGGTAGACAACTTTTTGTCAATTACATCAACTATGCAACTCCTTCAGTATTTTGCCTCTTAGATTATTTTGATCAAGTGGTGGCACATCCGAATCAAAATTATCCAAGTTAAGTCCAACCTAGCACTCCATATATTCAAAAAAGAAAATATCATCCTTGTGGTGACACAACAAAACAATATTGTTCAATTTTCTTTATAAGCATCAAATGTGATAAATTAACATCTTAAATACTTAATACTTGCCTTGTGGTGACACAACAAACTCATATTAAATATTTAATACTCTATTAATTTTATCATACTAGAAGGCTTACGTTCGATATTCCAAATATCTTTGAACGCTTAGGACTTAATATAAAAATTGAGGGGTTTGTTATCAATTTGTCTCATCTTGTTTAGCGCATGCACATATATATATATAAAATACGCCATTATATTAATGAACATGCGAAGCATGTTTGCATAATATATAATATATATAGTATAAGCATGCACATATAGAATACTATATTCTACTCGGATTGATTATGGACTTTTATTCTAGTTTGGTTCACTAGAGCCACCAAGTGAACCAAAAGGTCAAACCCTAGGGGTGCAAGAAATAATATTTAAATATAACTATTACATTTTAAACTGGGGCTCTATTACAAACGGGTCTTCAAGCGCTTCTTGTCCCTTGATCTCTAATTCTTCAAAATTAATTCTAAATATTCCTATTACAAAACTATTTAAAATAAATAGAAACCTTGATCGTGATCGAGGGAAGTACATAGGAGGAGATAGAATTTACATTAAGAAAAATTAGAGAAGGCGAGGTACTGTGAGACCCCATTTAATAAAACTCATACATTCACGCATCCAACTAAAATAAAATCCAATCGCATTGGTCAATAGTCCATAATCAATCCCATTTATTATCATACACATCATATACGATCAATAAATAACATTCATCCTATGAATAATAAACATTTATATATATATTGATATCATTTAATGGGCAAATTTAGTTAGTATAAAATCTATTTTTAAATAAAAATAAACTCCTTTATTTAAATCCAAATTTAAATCAAAATAAAACTATTTTATTTTAATTTATCCAATTTTGAATAAAATAAACTATTTTATTTTAATCAAAATTTTAATCAAAATAAACTCCTTTATTTTAATTAATTATGGAATCCAATTCCATGTAATAAAAAATTTATTAAAGGAAACACTTAATTCTTTTCCTATTCACAAATAAACTCCTTTATTTTGAATAATATGAAATCTTATTTCATATCTAAATAAACTCCTTTATTTAAGGAAATTAGGATTCTCTTTCCAATTCACAAATAAACTCTTTTATTTTGAATAATATGAAATCTAATTTCATATCTAAATAAACTCCTTTATTTAAGGAAAGATGGAATACAATTTCAACTCCAATTAGTTATCATGGAATCCAATTCCAACTCTAATTAGTTATCATGAAATTCTAATTTTAAAATTAAAATAACATCTTTATTTTAAAATTAAAATAAACTTTTATTTTAAAATTAAAATAAACTTTTATTTTAATTATAAAATAATTAAGAATATATATATAGTATATATATATATATATAACTATTATATATATATAATATAATAACCTATATATATATATATATATATATATATATATTATATAAAAACGTGTCCTTAAAAAAAAAACTTGTTCTTAGAAATTTGTTTCTCGTAGAAATTTGCTTCTCGCCGATTTTTTTTTAATTTTTTTAATTTTAGGCCCTTTATTTTAAAATGCATGAATCATGACAAAAAAAAAAAAAAAAATCGTTCATGTCCAAGACCAAGCAAACCATGAACTCGATATTTGTCAATTGCAAAAATACCATTGTACCAATCCATGCAAGTTAACTATTAAATAAAGGAAAAACAACATAGCTTAAGCGAGAACCTTTAATAACGTGGTCATGAATCAACACTAAAAAAAATATATATATATATATTTTTTTTTTTTTTTATAATAAATTTTATACAATAAAATTATGCCCAATTAAATTATTCTAAACACATATCAATATACATATCAAATTAAAATAATTAATAATTCGCATAAAGGTTTGGCTCTGATGCCACTGTTAGGTTTTGTAATATTCAAGAACGCAATCAAATTGCAAAATTAAGCGGAAGCGTGTAAAAATCAGAGTTTAAAAATTTACAAACCATAAACCCGGATCACCCTTTATGCATAATTATTAATTAAATGAAGAATAAGAAATTATGAAATCATACCCTTGTAGAAACGAAGCTTCCTCAGAATCTGAGTTCACCTCCTACTTCTCGCGATCTCCTTGAATCCACAGGGTTTGGTTCCTTCCTTTGATCAACGTTAGCCACCCGTGTGTTTGGCCTCTCAGAGGTGATCCACCGAGGAAGAAGAAAATTCAAGAAAGGGTATTTGGCTCAAACCCTAGTTTTCTATCTCTATAGATAAAGGACGATTCTCCAACCAATTGGAATTATTACGTATGTTGTAAAAAGTCAACAACCCCCACCCATAATAAGACTCCTCTTATTAATAGATGTGGGCAACCCACCTTAACAATTAAGGAATTGGGTTTTATTTAATAAATTAAATTCTTTTAATTAATTAAGCTCCCTAATCTTATTAGGGATAATTAATTAAAACTCCTTTAACTAATTTTCCTTCCTAATCCAATTAGGAATAAATGAGAGTACTTATATTAAATTAATTCCTAAACTCTTTTAGAAATTAAAATAATAATAATTGTAATAATATTAATAAGACTCTCTTATTAATTTATATTTAATATTTCTAAAATATTAAATAATAAATATTAAGCTATTTAATTTATTCTATCACCATAGATTAAATTAAATATACTTAATATATTATTACGATTATGCCATTAACTTCTTAAATAATTATTCTTCCTTTTATGGTGTGACCCTTTAGGTTCTCCATATTAAACAGGTTGTGAATAAATCAATTAGAACAATTTTAATCTTATTTAAATAAATAAATTAAATAATTAATTTATTTAAATAAATAATATTTATTCTACAATAGGATAAGCCTCCCTAGCGATCAACGACTTTCCAGATAATATAGATTTCAACATTAATCATTAAAGAACCTTTGAGTAAATAGTTACCGTGCATAATTCAATCCTTCCACCATACAATGTCCCAATTAAATATAAGATATGGAATTCTTTGTCAAGTCTTATTTTATTTAATTATATGTATTTCGATCCTTAAATGCACAACTCCAAATAATGCAAATTAGAAACTCCTTTCTAATTTCATTCGCGCTTTGGCCAAGGACTACTGGGTTGTCATTTATCGAATCACATAGGACATTTCTCTTCTTTATTGAAGTGGTAGATTCTTTATTGATCATACATTATCTCCATGTATAACTTATTATACCCAAGCATACCCTTTGATATACCCTAAGGGTCTTAAGGAATAAGTCAAAGTATAACTCATCAAACACAAGATACTATGATGGTCTCAAGTCCAAGGATCACTTGTCTTTACTATCACTACAGAATTCCTATCGACAGCAAATAAAAAACTCCATTCCTTAATGAGCCACGTTCGGTGAACTTATTCTCTAATAAGTACCTACATACTTGTTTTAGTGTCTCCACACAAATGATCATGAGATCAATCATCCTCATCCAATGAGCAAGTTAACGTATGTACCAATCTATCCCGGATTCACTAATCCCCAATTTAGTAATCCAACGATTGGGAACTATTTTAGTTTTAAGCTTTCTAAGAATTTAGATCTCATTAGAATGATCATCATCATTATTCTAAAAGCATTGCTTAAAACTATGGGTTTATCACATATTATAAAACAGCATCATGTAGATAATTAATAGCCTTTAATAAATTAATACTTTTTATTAATAAATGAATAAGATTGTTACAAAGTACATGCTTTATCATCAAACATGATTGGCTTGTGTGCATACTACTTTCAGTATGGACATGTGAAGGTAGTTTTTTCCTGGTCTTCTGGAGCTATCATAATCTGATTGTAGCCTGAATACCCATCCAGAAGGCAATAATACTCATGACCCGCTAATATGTCCAACATCTGATCAATGAATAGGAGTGGAAAATGATCTTTCCTTGTAGCTTTGTTAAGCCTGCTGTAGTCCATGCAGACTCACCACCCCGTCACTGTTCTTGTTGGAATCAACTCATTATTCTTATTAGTCACGACTGTCATACCACCCTTCTTCGGTACACACTACACTGGGCTCACCCATGAGCTGCTGAGATCGGATAAATTATGTCTGCATCCAGCCATTTCAGTACCTCTTTCTTGACCACTTCTTTCATTATCAGATTAAATCTTCTTTGTTGTTCAATAGACGGCTTACTAGCATCTTCCAGCAAGATCTTATGCATACAAAATGAAGGGCTGATCCCTTTGATATCTCTATGGTCCATCCAATAGCCGATTTGAACTCTACAAGCTTTTCGTAGCAATTTTTCTTCCCGCAAAGATGTTAGTGTGTGAAGAAATAATCACAAAAGCGACTTTGAATCTTTACTTAAAAATGCGTACCTGAGATGTTCTGGAAGTGGTTTTAATTCAATCTCTGGAGGTGATTCAAGAGATGGCTTTAATTTTACCGATGATTCTCCCGCTTTTGTCAATGGCTCAACAGGTGTCTTAAATTTTCTGAATTGTGGAGTAGTGTCCAGATATTACACAAGTTTGTCAAATTTATCATCCTCCAAATTTGAATTTTCAGCAATTACCTTCTTCCACGGTTCATAATTCACCAAATTCTGCACCTCATCATGTAAGACCCGATCCACCAAATCAACCCGGAAACATTCTTCGTCATCTGTTGGGAACTTCATGGCTTTGAAGACATTAAAAGTGACCTCTTGATCATGAACACGCATAGTGAGTTCCCCTTTCTACACATCTATCAAAGTCTTTCCTATGGCTAAGAATGGTCTCCCCAGTATGATTGGTATATTTTTATCTTCCTCGTAATCCAAAATGATGAAGTCAACCAGAAAGATAAATTTGTCCACCTTTACCAACACATCTTCAACAATTCCCCGTGGATACGTGATGGATCCGTCACTAGTGCGCAAAGAAATGTTTGTTTACCGAGGGTAAGTAATCCCAATGGTTGAATCTTGTGAGGCATCAAATTTATACTTGCACCGAGATCACATAAACATTTACTGAAGCTCACCTTCCCGATTGTGCATGAAATTATGAAGCTGCCCAGATCTTTCAGCTTCGGAGGTAATTTCTGCTGAAGCATTGCACTGCATTCCTCTGTCAAGGCTAACGTCTCAAACTCGTCTAATCTCCTCTTCCTTGACAATATACCCTTCATGAACTTTGCATAGCTTGGCATTTGTTCCAATGCCTCGGCGAAAGGTATGTTGATTTGCAGCTTTTTAAATACCTCCAGAAACTTGCTAAATTACTTATCTTCCCTCTGCTTATTTAATCTCTGCGGATACGAAACCTGAGGGTGAACTGGTAGTACTGCACTCTTAAGCTTCTCTTTTGAACTTGCTTTATCTTTCTCTTCATGCCGAGCCTCAGAATTTTCCAGATTTTCTTTCTTATCACTAATCTTCGCTCGCCATACGGTGCCGGTTTCCTTAGTATAATTAATTAGCGCAAGCCGTATGATCGCCGATGTCTGCAATATTTTTCCCAGACCTCAATGTGATCGCTTGGCACTGTTCCTTCCCGTCTCTTCGTTGATTTGTCTCTTTATTACTTGGCAATGAACCTTGGGGCCTGTTGTTAAGCATGCTCGCCATTTGCCCCATCTGAGTCTCCAAATTCTTAATAGCCACTACTTGGCTTTTGATCATAACTTCCGTGTTTGACATGTACTTCAACATCATCTCTTCCATTTCTGATTTCTTCTCTTGTTGAGGAGCAGCTGGAGTGTGATGTTGTTGTTGTTGAGAAAATCCCAGCGAAAACGGTGGTTTTGGTGTAAAATGTGGCTGAGATGGCTGTGATTGAAATTGTTGATTCAGCTGAAACTGATTCTGCTGATTCCCTTGGTTATTAGACCAACTGAAGTTTGGATGATTGCGGTTGTTGGTGTGATATGTGTTCTGAAACTATCCTTGGTCTTTCCTAGAATTTCCCATATACTGTACTGACTCCGAGCTGATAGCACACTGATCTGTCGAGTGTGACCCCGCACAAATCTCACAAACGAAGGCAACTGTTTTCACTTTGCTCTCTGCCAGTGTATCTATTTTCTTTGCCATCGCTGCCATCTGTGCCGACAACTGAATAATAGCATCTACCTCCAACACACCTACAACCTTGGGTTGTGGCATCCGAGATGTAGGATTTTGAAAATCATTTACAGCCATAGTCTCAATAAGTCTATAGGCCTCATCATAGCTCTTTGCCTATAATGCCCCTCCTGCAGCTACGTCTATAATATGCCTCGACTGCCATCCCAATCTATTGTAAAACGTGTTGATCGCCATCCAATCTGGCATATCGTGATGTGGGCACTTCTTTAGCATCTCTTTATATCTCTCCCATGATTCATATAAGGATTCACCCAGTTGTTGTTCGAACTGAGAGATAGCTGTCATCATCTTCGCCGTCTTAGTCATTGGAAAAAATTTGGCTAAGAACTTTTGTGCTAAGTCCTCCCATGTAGTAATTGATCCAGCAGACAAAGAATGTAACCAACTCCTTGTTTTATCCCTCAAAGAGAATGGGAACAACCTCAGTGTAATAGCATCCTCCGTCACCCCATTGTATCTGAATGTATCACAAAACTTAATGAAACTCAATAGGTGTTCATTCGGATCATCTGTAGCAGCACCCCCAAACTATACTAAATTCTGCACCATCTGAATAGTGCCCGGTTTAATCTCGAAAGTATTGGTTGCTATTGCCGGTCTGACTATGCTAGACTGAAGTCCATTAATATTCGGCATGGAGTAGTCTCTTAGAGCCTGGTGCATAGTAACAGTAGTAAAAGTACAGTAATACGCGTGGTTGAATAGTAACACACGGTATTGATTATTGATGCTTACGTGAGAAGTCACTCAGTTATACTCAATTATTGCTACTGATAATTGGCCGATCATACCTCTCTATATTATTGATTCAATTATTGTCACACAAGATCATCCGTGATAATATGTTATATTATTAAATCAATAATTGGGACGGCAAAGTTATTCATATTATTATTTGCAATATTGACAATGTCTAGAAGTTCTGTCAAGGAGAGGTTTGGTCATCTAATTGCGAGCTAATAAGGAGAAATCCTTATCGGAAAGCCCCTCTTTCCTGGGAACGACCTGATTGTTAAATATTGTGAGTTATTATATTAATGATGAATGTTATTAAAAATCGAATTTGAGTTCAGAGTTGAATTTGGAGACGCCGACGTGATATTTGAGTCCGGAATGATGAAATTAGTAAAAATAGACTATAAACACAAAATTTGTCGGGGTTGACTTTTTGGTCAAAAAAGGCAACAGCTGACTTTTTTAAAAAAAGTCAAACTTTGAACTTTCAAAAATAAAATTATTGAGAAAAATATTTCCATTGTGTTGGGATTATTTGTGTTAGTGGAAATCGACATTTATTTCGATAGTAATTGATGTCTGGAAGTTATATTGACCAACCGGGTAATTAATCGGGTAAATGAGCAATTAATTGCTATTAATTCACACAATTATAACTATTTGTTCACATGTGTATACTATTGATTCACATTCTTGTACTATTAGGGGAGTTGGTGCAAGATTGATAATACTTGCATGACTAAGTTAAAAATAGAGGTATAGATGGAGGTACTATACTGTAATTCGTATTTTCACATGATTATAACTATTGATTCACATGATTGAACTATTGATTCACATTATTTACTATTAGGGGAGGTGGTGCAAGTTTGATAATACTTGCAGGACTAAATTAAAAATGAAGAAAAAGAGGAAGGTATTATACTGTAATATTTTGAGCCCCAAAACGTGCAATTATCGAAACTATATTTTCCTATAAATAGAAGCGCATTCTTCCTTCATTTCTCACCAATTCACTAAAGCTATAGAGCAATTATTATAGAGAAAAATTATAAAGAGAAAGAAGAAGAGAAGTCTGATACCTCACTATTTCAGTATTCAGTTTTCTTCTAAGGTAAAAGATATTGTTATTATAGTAAGGGGTATTATTCTTTCGTATTCATAAAGAGAGATATTTCTTTCAATACTCGTAAGGGTTGTTATTCCATTATTTATTATTCTGTTGGGAATAACCTGTCTGTGTGGTCTATCGCATACATGGTGAATTCTTCTGTTATTCCATTCTTTATTATTCTGTTGGAATAACCTGCCTGTGCGGTCTATCGCATGCTTGGTGAATTCTGTTGTTATTCCATTCTTTATTATTCTGTTGGAATATCCTGTCTGTGAGGATTACGCATGACCTAATTCCATTATTTGTTATTATGTTGGAATATCATGTTTGTGCAGATTACGCATGACCTGGTTCCATTCTCTATTATTTTGTTGGGAATAACCTGTCTATGCGGTCTATCGCATGCATGGTGAATTCTTCTGTTATTCCATTCTTTATTATTCTGTTGGAATAACCTGTCTATGTGGATTACCACATGCATGGTGAATGATCCTTCGTATTCATTTCTTATTAAATTATGGAAATGATCTGTCTATGTGGATTACCGCATCGCGGACGAAAATCCATTTGCAGTGTCGTAATTTTTCTGACCCTCAAAAAATTCTAGAAAAATTTGAAATGATAATTTGATGAGTTTTCTAGATTGTGTCCAAAAATGGCGATTTTTGGATGTATAGATTAGGAATTATGAATTTTATGGGAAAAGACTATTTTAAAAGTAAACCCTTATAACTCCTTGTGGTTAACTCCAAAATTAGTAAAATTTTTATTGGGAGTACATATATATAACGGGAGTATACCCTGTAAATTTCGGAATTTTTGGAAAAAAATACAATTTATGATAAATGTCTAAATATTCGGCAGTTTTGGCCATATGAAAAATAGTAAATGAATTTTAAAAATTCCGAGAAACATACATGTTCAATATGGGACTATATTATGCTAAATTCCAGAAAAGAAATATTTTTGAGACTGATTAGGTATTTTTCATGAAAATGAACTAGTTATGAGTAAATGAATTAAATATGTTATGTGAAGTAACAAAATTGAAAAATAGGATTTTATGGCTTGGGAATCCTATATAAGGTATATGCAGATTTTTGATGAGAGATTTGATCATTGGTGATGAAATCTTATGAGTATGGTATTTTTGAATGATTAAATGCATTATTTGGTAAAGTGTAAATAATTAAAATAAATTGTTTATAAGTTTAAGAAGTGATTAAAATATTGTTAATATTAATAATATTAGATTATGAGTTTATTAAGTGATTGATAATATTTGGATAAATTTAAAGTCTTTAATATTTATCCTTGTTTTCGTTTGATTAATGCTTATATCATTGTCATCATCCTCATGCTTATATTGTGATGAAAGTCATCTTTAGCTTACGTGCAAAGATGGACTGTTGATTATTGATTTTATAATTGTATATCTTTGGCTTACATGCAAAGATGGACTGTTGATTATTGATTTCACAATTGTATATCTTTGGCTTACATGCAAAGATGGACTGTTGATTATTGGTTTTACAGTTGTATATATTTGGCTTACGTGCAAGGATGGACTGTTGATTATTGGTTTTACAGTTGTATATCTTTGGCTTATGTGCAAAGATGAACTATTGATTGATGAGTATCTTTGGCTTATATTCATAGATGAACTATTTATTGGTTATGACCAGGGATCATTCGGTATAATCATGACCCGTAATGTTATAGATGATGTGGTAAAAGTCCTCATTGGCCTGTAGTGCATTGATGGACAGTTATTGGTATGATTATAATCAGGGATTATTCAGTATAATCATGACCATTGATGATTACATGAATATCCTTGGCTGTAGTGCAGGAATGATTCGATGATGTGGATTATTTATTAAGTCGAGTCTCAGTAATAAAATATTGATTATACACTTTTAATTCGTAAAAGATAGTAGATATCATGCTCTACTTGACTCTTCTAAAATACAGTTGTATGTCTTTGGCCTGTAGTGCAAAGATGAATTGTTAATGAATATCTTTGGCCGTAGTACAAAGATGAATTTATTAGTATGATTATGAGAAGGAATTTTGATTTGGTATAACCATGATTTTTGATGTTTCAGGTGAAGATAGGTGATGAAAATTATCTTCGTTCTGGGTGTGAAGAGGAAGTTAGAATCACAATTATGATTATGAGTTATTCATATGATTGTGGACAGGAATTGTTGATTGATGTTACAGGGATAAAATATTATTGGTGGACTTTTAACATGGAGAAGATAATAGATCTGATGGTCTATTTGACTCTTCTAATGGATTGTTCATTCACCGCAACTATGGTTGAAAAGTTTTATCATCTACTATATGTTCTAAATCTACGATTTATTATTCTTGATGAAGGCTATTGATGATGTAAATTATCTTTAGTCATGATATTCTTTACTGGGCTAGTTGTGCTCACCCTTTTGCTTCACAATTCCTTTCAGGTAATAAGAGTGTAGCTGGGTCGAGCGGGGGTAACAGGAGAATAAAACAGTGGTCTATAGCTGTTGAGGTTCTCCCTAAATAGTATGGAAATAGTTTTATGGAGAACTTTAGATATGTGTGTCGTATTATATACGTCATTTGATATTTAATTTTGGTGAACCGAATAAGGTGAGGTGAACCCAACTTTGGAAGGGTGTTTTCCCACTATCATACAAGATGTCTAATGACATATAACCTCGTGTTATCATAAGACAGGGTTGTGTACTATTTACGTATATGATATTATTTACGTATATGGTACTATGTACAAATATGAGTTACTATTCATGAGTTACTATTCACGAGTTACTATTCACGAGTTACTATTCACAGGTACTATTCATGAAAAAATTGGTTTCTTTTTCTGACTAAATTATCGTTAATTTATGAATCTTACTCTTGAAATTAAATGCAGTTGTTGATCATATTGTTTTTATTATCATATATAACATTTTTATAACCCTAATGATGATATTTTTCTTTGACTTGAGTGTAAAGATGGGTAGATTATTGGTATGATTGTAACTATGGGTTCTCTTTGGCCAGTAGTGCAAAGATGAATTGTTAACTGGTATGATCATGACCATTGAATTTATAATTGAATATCTTTAGCTTAAGTGCAAAGGTGAATTGATCAAGATGGTTCTAATTATTGTTTATATAAATTTTGAAATGATTATATATTTCTTTGAGATATTAATATCTTTGGCCCGTAGTGCAAAGATGATATTTTGTTGAATATCTTTGGCCTGTAGTGCAAAGATGAATTGTTGATGAATATCTTTGGCCCGTAGTGCAAAGATGACCTGTTGCTTAATATCTTTGGCATGTAGTGCAAAGATGAACTGTTAATGAATATCTTTGGCCCGTAGTGCAAAGATGAACCTATTAGTATGATTATGAACAGGAACTGTGATTTGGTATAACCATGATCTTTGATGTTTTAGGTAAAGACATGTGATGAAAATTATCTTCGTCCTGGATGAGAAGAGGAATTTAGAACCACAAATATGATTATGAGTTATTCACATGATTGTGGACATGAACTGTTGATTGATGTTACAGGAATAAAACATTGTTGGTGGACTTTTAACATGGAGAAGATAATAGACTTTATGGTCTATTTGACTCTTCTAATGGATTGTTCGTTCCGCTGCAACTATGGTTGAAAAGTTTTATCATCTACCATATGTTCTAAATCTCTGATTTATTACTGATGAAGGCTATTGATAATTTAATTATCTTTAGTCATGATATTCTTTATTGAGCTAGTTGTGCTCACCCTTTTGCTTCACAATTCCTTTCAGGTAATAAGAGTGTTTCCGGGTCTAGCGGGGATAATGAGGAATAGAAGCGATGAATTCTATAGTCATGTTGAGGTTCTCCCTAAATAGTATGGAAATAATTTTATTGAGAACTTTAGATAAGTGTGTCATATTGTATACGTCATTTGATATTTAATTTTGGTGAACCGAATAGGGTGAGGTGAACCCAACTTTGAAAGGGTGTTTTGCCACTATCATATAAGATGTCTAATGACATACAACCTCGTGTTATCATAAGACAGGGTTGTGAACATCCACTTGCTGAATATATCTATGAGTACTACCTATATGATCTTGGAGTTTGGTTGAAATATAATTTTCAATTGCAGACAGTGGAGATAGTTATATGTCAAGAGAAGACTCACCATTGGAAAAAACATGATAGTAATCTTCTCGTTTTTCTTTGGGGTCTATTGGGTCAACCAAGAATACTTCTGTGGGCATATGATATCTATCATAACCTAGACACATGGCCTCCTATGTACGAAGGTTTTCTTGAGCATTTCCAAAAGATTTTAATTTCTAAAACAGTTATTGACTGTACCTTTATGTAAGGTGTCATTGTGACGTGCTATCCAAGTTGGTGTTTAAAGTCACAGTTGGTATATATTTGTATCAAAACTCATAACATATGTGTTGTTGTATTTTGCACGACAATTGTAGTAATAAAGTTGTAGTTATTTTCTGTACCATGTATATGGGGACTCAGAATAGGTTGGATGGATTAGACCTATTTTGGGGGCGTCATAGAGAGATATGAAAATGAGAGGACGCTAGAGAAGAAGAAGCGTTTTATTAGGTTTATTTCCGACGGAAGTTTTGTCGAGTTTAGGTCCCTCGAAACTATCATAAAGTTGACGGATATTCTCTCGAAAATAACCCTCGTTCCGTAGAGGTTATATTTGGCGCTGGCAGGAATCTTGGCGCCTCCGGTGGAGCCCTACTTCTAACAGAATTCAGTCGGAAATAAATTATTTTCGAGGGACATATGTCCGACGGAGTATTCCCTCGAAAATATACTAATGTCGACGAAATCTAGTGCGTTGGAAATAATTCTGTCGGAATTAGCCTCTTTTCTTGTAGTGAATTAGGTGGTAGCGACGTCATCTATAATCGAGCCCCATTATTTAATGTTGTAACAAACATCTGGCACTGAGCAACATCTGAATGTTCATAATAACGGGATAGATACATAATTAATACATTTTAATATTCTCATATTTATTATTTTGCATGCTTATTTTATTTAACTAATATATTTTATTTTGTTTTTTAGAAAATAACATTTATTTTTCTTGGGGAGCAAATAAAGGATTTATATCTAACTTTTATAGATGAAAAATGACTCTTGGAGGATTACCATATAGAGATTGAAGTCAAGAAGGAAAGAAGAGCAAAAAAAGAACAAAAGTGTCCAATCTAAATTAGGGCATAATTTAGTTTTCTTATAAATAGGTGTCTTATTTTTAGAGAGGAGGGGTATTATGAGGTATTGTATTAGTTTAGTTTAGGTTAGGAGTAGGAGTAGGAATAGGAGTAGATTAAATTACTTCTTCATTATACGTTCGTTGGATGATCGAATTAAAATGAGTTTTCTTATTTATTTTTAATCTTCTTCTTTTCTTTATTTTCTTTCAGTTAATTTAATTATTTTTCATGTCTAGCTAATTTCTTTAATCTAGGATTAAGATGAAATTAAATAATTATTCTTGACAATATTTTTCATCTCTTCTATTATTTATGCTTTTATGTTTAATTAATTCCGCCTTTATGTTTCGTTATTGAAATACCTTCGTTTTATAGTTTTAATGAGATTTTAAATTAATTAAGAGGTTTTGATAGATTTTTTCATAATCCATGCTTTCTCAAAGAAGTTTTGATGGGTTATAGTTAATTCTTAAATTTTCATAGTTTATGCTTACCCACGTTAATTGCAAAATTACTAAATTAAAGGGAAGGGAGATCAAAATTATAGTTGAGTTATAAAAATAGAAGAGATAGAATTAATTATATGTTATGTTTATTATTTAATGGATTCAGATTCCTAGATTGTTTCCTCATTATTAGTTCTCATATTCTAGTTAATCAATTCTCAATCTTTATTTCTAATTTGCCTAGCTAAAATAGATATTAAGGAAACATTAAAATTAATCTAGTTTCTGTGGGTTCGACCTGCACTTTTCAGTTTTTCAATTCGACACTGTGCACTTGCGGTACATAATTTTAACACATCATAATGCATGAGACATTCATAAGTGTGATTACGGTCATATGAATCACCCGTGTCGTCATATTTTTCTAAATGAGACATCTTCTTTATCATATCGGCCCACATTTGAACAATCTTTGGAGTAAAGGGTGACTTCGGGTTGAATGACAACTTGTTAATCTGAGCGGTCGCTATCTTATGTTCTAACTTTGTGAACTTTTGTATTATGTCGTCATTTGGAGCATTCACGCCCTTCATCTGGTTCTTTGGAATACGCCCTTCACCAATTATGTCTTTCGGGGAATCGTCTGAACAATGAGCCCTAGATTGGCTCTATGGCGTAGACTTCTGATCCCCACAGTGAGTCGGGGAGACCTCCCCTTCTCCTTTTAACTATGCTAATTAGGCATCCCACTCTTCCTGCTGAAGGTGTAAGGCCTCCAGAGCTTCCTTTGTCTGCTGAGTTTTAGCCGAATCAATCCCTTTTCATCACGTCCTTTGTTCTCCCGATCCCTATCCTCTCGAATATGGGTTCGAGATTAATTGTCCGCTCACACTTATAGAGATCTAGGTTTTGTTGGCTTGGCGTGGAAAATAATTGTCGTCGGACAGGTACTGATTAGGATTTCGTCGGAATTGATTTGAGATTGTTAGGCCTGAGCCTATCTTTGTCCGACTTACGAACCTGATGGGTCGACGGGGCATCCAAAGACCTCTCATGGTCTGGAATTATCTTTACCGTATCTTCCATATCTTTAATCTAAAAATAAACTGGTGATTAAAAGACGACACTAAAATAAGGCCCTTTTTATAGTGTCAATGTTAAATCACAATTTGTTAGCTCGCCAAATCACCAAATAACGAGCTAAAAACTTGCACAATGAACAAACAATGAACACACCAAAAGTTTAACGGCTTAGGCCGCCGACGATAAGTCAGGTGTGAGAATAAGTACATACCAAAAACGTTAGCAATGGATGTATAAAATTGTTCTAGTATGTGAGAATAATAATTGTATCTATCTTGATATATCTCGTTGTATGACGATATTTATAATTACTCACACCACCTTGTTAAAACATTCCCGAAGTCGATTAGGAATAGGAATCATAATTAGAGTTCCCCTATTAAATCAACTATATAATTAAAAGAACAATTATTCCATTCAAAATGTATTTATGTATAACACGGATTATTGTCCACAAAGTAATCGTACAATTAATTGTAGCAACATATGGCAAAAGCTTGTGCAACAACCTTGACGGTTAGACAAAACTTGTCGGAGGCTACTAGACAGTACGGACGATCTAAGACAATACGGTTAGTGCATGCACGTGATACACCTAAATACCTGTATAAATAGAGAATCCTATCATGTATAATGTATTGGTAAGATTATTCACATTTGGAGCAAATCCTAACTTGAATGCTCTATGGTATTTCCCTCTATACAAAAATTCTAACTACCACATCAGAAACGTCCCACGAGGATGACCAATAGCCTTAGTGATATTTTGTGCATGTCTTCGCAAGCTGCGCAGACCAACATAGGACCACCCCGAAGGACTAGCTGGGGGCATCAAAGAAAATTAAGATTTTTAAATGTTTGAAATGCATATTTGTGATATTCTTCTTTCATAGTAAGCAAGTTAATGATTTATTTGGGAAATTTCAACAGAAAAAGTTTCTTTATGTGGGTAATAATTGGAAGGATTGGATGGATGGTGTTTGGATTTTTTGTTAACCATATTTTGAATATAGTGTTTGTTCATTGTCTTTGTTGAAGTTTGGGTTTGGAGAGTTTGATTTGATGAAAAAATATTTGTCAACAAACATCAAGTTCAAAAGGAAATTTACAATTTCTTTTTTGTTATTCAACCTGGAGGAGCACTGAAACCACAATGTTTGCTATTCAAAGACCTGATGAGATCAACTATGCCAAAGCTTGTTAGCAAAGGAAATCTACCGTTGTGTAACTAAACATGACGCTTGGTTTTAAATTAAATTCCATATATATTTATTATATGCTCAAGAATTACTGAAAATTATTAGCTGATTTACAGGAATTATTGTCTTGTCCTTTACACAAATAAATTAAAGAGAGGGAGAGAGAGGAATTAAAAAGAAATGAAATTGTAATTAATAATATTCCACAACACTGAAATGCATTCATAATTTAATTTGTCCACACAAACACATACATGTACACACACTAGAGCAAAATTGGCACTTGCTTAATTTTACTCCAGATCAGATCACTAGCTGCAGGTTGCATGGTTCTTATTTTCACACAGTAACTTAAAGGAAGGAAGTCAAATATATATATATATATATATATATATATATATATATATATGGGGGCCTTGTATAGCAAAGTTCTTTATGGAGTCTACATTATCATGTGTAACACCCTTTTGGAGCGTTGATAAAAAACTTATTGGAAGGTGAGATTGAAGCATAAATATATTGGTAGTAACAAAACATATAAGCTTTTATTTTAATATGAGGATTATGTAGTCAACGTGTTGTCGGTTTGTTTAACTAAAAGCGAATTTTTAATATTAAATAATACTGTAGAATGCGACATATAAACTTAAAAAAAAAAAAAAAATCTAAAACCGTAACAAGCTCTTACGACTTGTAAAAAAAAAAATGTTTTTAACAAATGTTTTATAACAAATGTTTTTATAAAAATAATTTATAACAAATGTTTTTATAACAAATGTTTTATAACATATTTTATAACAAAAATATGTTAACAAAAATATTTTATAACAAAAATATGTTAAAAATAAATTTTTGTTTTTATAAAGTAACAAGCTTTACTGACTTTAAAAAAAAAAAAAAAAAAAAAAAAAATATCTTAGTAACAAGCTCTTGACATAAAAAAAAAAAATATTTTAACAAATATTTTTATAACATATTTTATAACAAAAATAAAAACATTTGTTATAAAATATTTGTTTTTTTATAAAATTTTTTTTTTTTTTTTTGGTAAATGGAGCTTGTACCAATATTAGAAGTCTTATTTGTAGTGGCTTCCACCATTTGAAAATAAAAATAAAAATAAAATGTTTTATAAAACAAATATTTTATAACAAATGTTTTATTTTTGTTATAAAATATGTTATAAAAAACATTTGTTATAAAAACATTTGTTAAAAACATTTTTTTTTTACATGTCGTAAGAGCTTGTTACGGTTTAGATTTTTTTTTTTTTTTTTTTTTATATGTCGTAAGAGCTTATTTATTACTTAAAAAAAAAATTTATTTTTAACATATTTTGTTATAAAATATTTTTGTTATAAAATATGTTATAAAAACATTTGTTATAAAACATTTGTTATAAATTATTTTTTATAAAACATTTGTTATAAAAACATTTGTTAAAATATATTTTTTTTTTTACAACGTAGTAAGAGCTTGTTACGGTTAAGATTTTTTTTTTTTTTTTTTTAAGCCGTAAGAGCTTGTTACGGTTTGAAATTTTTTTTTTTTTTTTTTGCTTTATAAATTTAGCATGTCGTACTTTACAGATTATTTAATATTAAAAAATTCGTTTTAGTTAAACAAACCGACAATATGTTGACTATTGTGGGGTCCTCATATTAAAATAAAAAAGCAGATGTAGTTGTTATTTGAATATATTTATGTTTCAATCTCACCTTCCAATAAGTTTATCAACGCTCCAAAAAGGGGTGTACAGCATACATCATCCATAAAGAACCGATTCATATAAAGAGCTCCCTATATATATATATATATATATATATATATATATATATATATATATATATATATATATATATATATATATCCTCTTATTTCTTAGATAATTATTAAGTCAATCTTTTTATTTGATAGCACGTGCACCACGTCCTTAATTAAATTACTGGCTTTGGCGCAGATAGTAAGGATTTCTTCTTATTTTTGGACAGTGCCTTAGCAAACCTGCATGCAAATTAGAAACACAAACATCTGTAAGAGTACATTCGTAATATAAATTATATATATATATATATATATATATATATATATAGACGAGATGATCAAGTCATCTACTTAGCTCTTATAAGTCGCGTGTTAAATCCTCCTTTGAGCGAGGCAGAATGACGGTTTGGCCATACAATCATATCTATACTTTTAGCGACGGACAACATATAGCGTCTCTAAAAGTATATAAACTGTTGTATGACCAAACCGATAATAAATCCGTCATTAAAGAAGGGGTGAATACTGTAAGTAAATAAATAAAAATACGCACTTGATCCTGGATCATATATATATATATATATATATATATATATATATATATATATATACACACACGCACACACTCCTGTCCTTCCATAGAGATAACTAGTATTTATAAGACCAAATAGTTTTAAGAAAATTTTAAAGTATTTTACTAGACATATATTCGTAACATTAGTTAACAATATAGTACGAATATTGGTATGATAATATTCAATAATCAATCAAAAATAAAAGTGTTCGTCTCTTATCTAGCTCACCTTGCTCACCCCCCTTTAACGAAGGACTGGGCGACGATTCGGTTCGTCGCTATATATAGAACCGTCGTCTTAACTTTTAGCGACGGACAACATATATGATTTTACCGAACATATAAGTAATTGAAGAATCAATCGCATGGAATTAATCCTCATTAAAGGGGGGTGATCAAGGTGAAGCTAGATAAACAAGGGTGAGCTTATGATCCGTCTAGATATATATATATATATATATATATATATATATATATATATATGGATGGAATCCATCCATGGCAAACTTGTTACCATGAATACTGTTCTAACAACCCACTTTCGGACCGTTGATCTACTTATTGGAAGGTTTAGATTGAAACATAAAATATACCCAGCCACTACAACATGTTGTGTCTAAAAAACAGGTTGTACTGGCTTTTATTTTAATATAAGGGCCTCACATGGTCAACATGTTGTTAGTTTATTTAAACAAAACGAATTTTTAGTATTAAATAATGCCCAACCAGCACAGCTTGTACCGGTTGTGCCTCTTTTTTTTTACGCATTTCTCCCATTATTTAGTTTGACTCAGCACATTTGGTTAACTTAAAAA
Organism: Panax quinquefolius; assembly: GCA_020205615.1. Classification (NCBI taxonomy): domain Eukaryota; kingdom Viridiplantae; phylum Streptophyta; class Magnoliopsida; order Apiales; family Araliaceae; genus Panax; species Panax quinquefolius. The sequence goes on from CM035163.1 coordinate 33,299,475, forward strand.
AGATATAAAAATGGCCCAAATATAAAAATATTACTGAACTGGCAGATGACGACATTGATTGCACGATTGGAGATCCAAATCATGATATGGGATACGATAATGATGATGAAGATGCAGAGGTGGAAGCAGAAGAAGAGTTTTTGCCGCCTATTATTTCTCAGACAAAGGGCCGCAAAAAACAATCTAGATTAAAGAGTGCACTTGAGAAAATCATTCCTTTTAAGCCTCATCGAAAATGTGCAATTTGCGGCTTTGAAATCGACCACGATAAGCGAAATCACAATCGAGTGCTAGGAATTCTTGAGCCAAAAAAATAGGCGTCGGTTGTATTATTTATGCTATGTTTTTATTTTATTTTATGAAAATGAACATGTAATCTGTACTATTCATGTTAATGTTATGCAGTTGTAGTATTGGTATAATCTGTACTTCTAATATTAATAATCACATTATTAATATTAATATTAATATTATATTTTATAAAATTAATACATGAATATCATACTCTCATATTCAAATAATAATAATAATTTATATAATAATAATAGTAATAATAATAATAATAGAATAATAATAATAATAATAATAATAATAATAATAATAATTATTATTATTATTATTATTATTATTATTATTATTATTATTATTATACTTAACTTTAAAGCGTAAAATATGTTCAAAATAAAATATGAAATACTAACTACTTTTATAAATTAAAAGAAGTAAAATAATTTTTACGAAATGTCACGAAAAATTATCATCATTACTTATTAAACTAATTGAACTTGATATATTTTCAAACTCGTAACTTAGAGAAAATTTATTTCATAATATTCAATGGGCGAGAGTTTATAAAGGAACATGGCTTCATAAAAGAACATGGCTTAATTATTAATATTAATATAAAATAAATATTAAGATTAATAAAATAAATTATTATAATATTCCATCATTTAAATTCCACTACCAATTTACTACCACTTTCATAAATAGATAAGGCATTCATTTCCTATCATCGAAACTTAATATTATAATAATAGAATAATAGTAATAATAATAATATTAAGAATTGCTGAATAATAATGTTAAACTTAATATAATAATAATATATATAGATTTTGGGGGAACTGTAAAGTTTTAATATAAAGACTAATCCTTGCGAGAAATGAACAGCTAGGCCAGTGGTGCTCGGGTGGTCATATGACGAGGGTTTGAAGCAGGAGGTTGCGAGTTTGAAACTGGTTAGGAGTAAATTTTTGGAAATAATTCTTTTAGCTTGTCATTGCATTTAAATTTTTTTTTTTTTAATAATTCAACGTCAAGAAACTTGTCTTCAGAAGCCGAGCCATTTTTATACTTTTAAGTTAACCAAATATCTTTGGTCGGACTATATAATGGAAATCGTAAAAAACGCATGCAATGAAGTACAAGTTGTGCCGGTTGGGCATTATTTAATATTAAAAATTCGTTTTATTTAAACAAATTGACAACAAATTGACCATGTGGGGCCCCTATATTAAAATAAAAGCCGATACAACCTGTTTTTTAGACACAACATGTTGTAGCGACTGTGTATATTTTATGTTTCAATCTACGCCTTTCAATAAGTTAATCAACGGTCCGAAAGTGAGTTGTGAGAACAGTGTCCGTGGCAACCAGTTGCCATGGATGGATTCCCATATATATATATATATATATATATATATATATATATGTTAGAAAAATACGAATAAATATAGAATTCAACTATCAAATAAAAGAAAGGCAGAAATAAAACTTATCGATGTAGAGCAAATTATGTTGAGCAGAGGCGTGCAGTGCACTGGCCTTAAGTAGAAATTTCGTCCCTCGGAGAACTTTTCTCGGTGCTAAGGTCACTGACGAAATCCTACTCTAGGATTCAATGGCTCTTCACCCAACTAACTAGCACTTGAAATAATTGAATGAACCAGGAACAACTTCTAATTATATATTTTATGTATATGATATATGTGTATTGACTGAGAATGCTAAAATATATATTTGTACGGAAGTACAGGTAGAATAATATATATATATATATATATATATATATATATTATTAGCAACAACTTTTTGATAATAGTATATATAGAATATATATATATATATATATATATATATATATATATATATGCAACACCTTTTTAATGAGGCAACAACTAAGTGGTGTAGTACTCAACAACTTTTTGATAAAATATGAATACCAATCGATGTAGCAATATATATATATATATATATATATATAATATTAGTAAAGGGAGATATCCCACTAAGAAAGCTCAAACTTTCTTTTATATAGAAAAGATAGCATAGCGATTTTAAACATACACATTTATTATAGAAAAAGCGGTAAAATATAATTAATATTCATATGAATGTGCAAGCGATAAAATGAAAATGGTAAAATATCATTAATATTCATATGAATATACAAAGCGGTAAAATTAAACTTAATAGCTAGAAATTTATTATTGAAATTAAATTTATTATTATTGAAATTATACTAACAATCCCCCACAATTTCAATAATAAGAATAAAATAATAAAAGAAATTGAGTAAGAAATATAAGAATGCAGTGCGTTAACACTGGTGTCTTTTGGACTATGAACCAATGTATAGAGTGAATAGGACTTGATTCACAGGAATTTGGTGAAATAAAAATTTCTATGAACCTTCTTCCTTATTATGAATCAGTAATCATATTACTCACACTACAAACTTTGATTAGAAATTGTTCTACGCGATTTGGCACATTTTGGCTTTGCGTCATACTTGGAATTCATGAGAGCTCTAGAGAAACCTTCCTTGTTTTCATAAGAGGCGGCCCCACCTCTACACTCATATAAGTGTTTTCATCAAATGTGTTCTACAGTTAAACACATCACCCAATAGGACTATGGAAAACATTAATCGTATATAACTCAACCTCTAACACTGTAGAATTACACTATCCTACACCATAGGGATGAACTCAAATATGTATAAAATAGATAGTGTCTCAACTAATCAACCAATGACTTGTTGTTACCCATATGAACCTACTTCCTGGGATTAACATTCATATAGGTTAGCTAACCATCACTGTTGATTTCTGTAATAGACAGTAGTCCCATCCCCCTCGATGTATTGTTCACTAGCCTCTTGCTTAGTGGCTTTGTCAGAGGATCCGCAAGATTTAACTCTGACCTAACAAGATTAAGGGATATAATCCCGTCACATAATATTTGTCTCACAATATTATGTCTTAGGCGTATATGTCTACTCTTGCCATTATAGCTCTTATTCTTAGCTCTGCCTATAGCAGCTTGACAATCACAATGTAGAGACACAAATGGAACTGGTCTCGTCCACAAAGGAATATTTCCCAAAAGATTTCTGAGCCACTCTACTTCAGAACCTGCCTTCTCTAAGGCAATAAACTTAGACTCCATAGTAGAGCGAGCTATACAAGTCTGTTTAGAAGACTTCCGAGAAACTGCTCCTCCTCCTAAGGTAAATATGTAGCCACTCATGAATTTGATTTCATCTGAATCAGAGATCCAGTTGGCATCACTATAGCCCTCAAGAACTGCAGGATTACCGCAGTAATACAAGCCAAATCTAATAGTACCTCGCAGATACTTGAGTATGTTGGAAGAATGCATATTGTGATTTGATGTTTAATGAAAATGCTCATGATTATATGTAAAATCCTTCAAGGAATATATGTACAAGGACTTAGTGATAGATCAAAATTGTTAGGTTGATTTTAGCCTTTAATGTTCACGTGTATAGATAAAGCGATCAAATATGTTGATCTAGGGCTAGAAAGAAATAGATAGGCATTGAAGAGAATCATAGTCTATCCAGCTGATCAACAGAATGCAGAATCTAAGGCAGGATCGTAGTGCTGAGATGATCGTAGTGTATCTGCCTTGAAGGGCCTCTCCAGTATATCGTAGAGTGGTCCAGACGTTTTTCGAAGCCAACTCAGAGATCATAGTGTGCTCTCGAAAACATTGAGTCTGCAAGACGAGCAAGTGATGATCGTTGTGTTAAAAGATCGTAGTGTGCACATCCTTGTGAGAAATCGTAGTGATATCTTAAGAACAAGTACCAATATAACAAGACACTACGATATGGATAGTAGAGTGTCATCTGCCTTGTGTCAGAAACATCAAGCCCTACCTTTTATTTGAAGATAAATTCCAACAAATACGAAATGGGTTTTGAACGTTGAAGCTCTCACGGTCCCACCCAGACAAAAGATATCCTTAGTATTGATCAAAAGAGACGTATTCAAAAGATAAGAAAAGGACCATCAAGTGAGGAAAACATCTTTTCGGTGTTAGGTGGGAAAATAGTCTTCCGTGTCGATTAGAATGCTGATCGAGGAAGATGTGCGAAATGTCTCCATCAAAGCTCGAGAAATGTCAAAGCGATTTAATGCTTCATCGGATGACTTCAACGGATAGATTTTAAAGATCTCATATATATAGAATACTGGATACATGAGAGAAGCAAAGCAAATCTTGAAAAAAAAAAAATGCACAAGAACACTCAACGTTTGAACCTACGATCGAAAAAAAGAAAACTGCTCACTACCTACTCAAATTTCTTTCGAACAAGTGCTTAACTGCAACTGAGTAGCCTCAATCACAACTCAATAACTATCAATCTATTGAAGTAAGAAGTTCCAAGTCAGAAGGACTTGAAGAGTTCTAAGTGAACTATGAAGAGTCAAGTCTGCTGGACTTGAAGAGTTCAAGAGTGAACTTTAGAAGTCTCAGACAGGCTATTTGGTGCAGAAAGAATCTGTGAGATTCAGAAAGTATAAAAGATATCCTTAGTAGATTTTCTACTCAAGGAGTAGAAGAGTGGACTAGGAGCTTTGAGTGCTCCGAACCACTTAAAAACAAAGGCTCATTTGGTTCATCGGTATCGCGAACGAAGGAATCCCACTAATATTATATATATATATATATATATATATATATATAATATTAGTAAAGGGAGATATCCCACTAAGAAAGCTCAGCTTTCTTTTATATAGGAAAAGATAGCATAGCGACGGAAATATACACATTTATTACAGAAAAACGGTAAAATATAATTAACATTCATATCAATGTGCAAACGATAAATTGAAAACGGTAAAATATCATTATTATTCATATGAATATGCAAACGATAAAATTAAACTTAACAGCTAGAAATTTATTATTAAAATTAAATTTATTATTATTGAAATTATACTAACAATATATAGTAACGAATTATTACGTACGTACTCATCAAGCGCTGTTTTGTTGGTAGGTGGTTCTAAGCCGTTCTTCAAGTTCTTCAACTCAATTTGCAATCCAGTTCGTTGGTCAGGTAAAAAACTTTTCTGTTTAAAAGTTCTTTTCCAACGTCGACTAGTTTCTGTATATCTTTCTCTTTTACACTATCCAATTTGACGCCTGTAATTTCTGGATGCTACTTACATACAAATATACAATTAATTAGTACTAAATGAAAATTTTGTGGAAGGATATAACTAATTAAATTAGTAAAGAAATAAATAAAAGGCTAATAACACTTTAGTCACTCAAAAGTCAACCTGTTTTATAATTGAGCCCCTCAAGTACCAATCCTCTCGATATGGACCCCCAAGTACTGTAAAGTTATCGATACAATCTCAAACCCAAAACTCCGGCCTAATTTTCACCGGAAAGAGTTGTGCCTACCGAATTACCAATTTGTTGGTCAACATTATTTTCTTCACCCATTTAATGCTCAGCCCCTTGAAAATTCAACAGTCCAACAACCCTTGAATTTTTGCCCCCTCATTTACTTCTCTTCTCCTTTCTTCGGCTATAAAAGCCAGCCATGACATGAGGGAAAATCACACCAAAGTTTCCTACTCTCATCCGAGAGTTTAAGAGAAAAAGAGATAAGAGGGAAAAGCTTTTTGTGAAGCTTTAGAAAAATAGAAAGAAAAAGTTAGTTCAAATAAAAAGGTGTTTTATTTGGGTTCCATCACATAGTTATTGTGGTGAAGTAATTTGGGTTTGTACTCAAATTAAGATATCTTTGTATTCTCTCAGATTATTCTAGTGAATTGTTCGGAGTTTGTCCCGTGGTTTTTACCTCTTAATTTTATAGGGTTTTTCACGTAAAATCTTGGTGTCTCGTTGTTGGATTTTTCTACTTATTATTTCCTGCAGTGGTTATTATTTTGGTGAAACTACAAATTAAATCTGTTTGGCATGTGCTGATATTTTATTTATTTAATTTATCAAAGACAACAGTATTTGGGAGGTGATTTTTTTTCCAACAACTGGTATCAGAGCTAAGGTTATTTGCACAGTTGTTTTTAATAAATTTTATGGAGGAATCAGTCGGAGCCATGATTAAATTGACCTCTTCAAATTTTTTGATCTGGAAGCCCAGAATGGAGGATATCCTTTATTATAAGGATCTGTATGATCCGTTGGAGCTCGAGGAAAAGTTCAGCTGGATAATTCCGAGGTGATTGGAATAAAATGAATAGGAAGACTATTGGTCACATCGGCGTTGGATTGATCAAAGTGTGTTCCACCATATTTCGAGAGGCGGATGCTCTCACACTTTATGGACAACACTAGAGTCTATGTACGAGAAGAAGAATGTACAAAATAAAACTTTTGTCATTCGAAAAATTGTGAATCTAAAGTACAAGGACGGGAGCAGTGTGTCGGAGCATATGAGTGAGTTCCAAGGTTTGGTGAACCAGTTATCCACTATGAAGTTGAATCTTGATGATGAGATTCAGGCTCTTTTGCTTCTCAGTTCGTTGCCAAACAGCTAAGAGATTTTGGTGGTGTCTCTAAGCAATTCAGCTCCAGAAGGAAAAATGACTATACAGATGGTCAAGGATAGTCTTCATAATGAGGAGACAACGCGAAAGGACCAAGGCATAAATTTTGAGACACATGCTCTTGTCACAGAGAACAGGGGCAGAAACAATTTTAGGGGATCTCACAAAGGAGATACAAGTCGCAGTAAAAGCAAAAATCATAGGAGCAAGTCAAAGACCAGACAAGGTAAAACATATCGATGCTTTCATTGTAATAAGGAAGGTCATTACAAGAGAAATTCCATAATCTGGTTAGACAAGCAGAAAAATAGTGAGCAGAGAAAGGTTGAGGAGAAGAACACTCTGATCACGATACTAAAGATGTTGTTATTCTTTC